>CM062819.1:1223184448-1223547806 GCA_031772625.1 Pinus tabuliformis | reverse complement strand
TAATCTACACCTCTAAGTTTTTTCCTCTATGACAAGCCCATCACAGATTCTAACTCTATTTCTTTATTAACCTTTCAACAAATCCTATCACATTGGGTATGCATTCCTGCATTATTTCCCACATACCAGCAACTTTATGAGACCTAGCTGACATCACTATTTTATTAGTTCTAGATGTTGATCCTTCATTTCTTTTATCCACTTCTCTCGTCATTTGACAATTACCACATCTCCCGTCCACTACACCTTCTACAATCCATCTTGACAACACACTCAACCACCTCCCTTGCACGAGGGCTTCTTGCAGGGTTATTCAACCTCTAAGCACTATAATCACCTTGTAGAATCTATCTTGCAATGACATTTGTGCGGACTTTTCAGCCACCTCTCAGACCATTTTCATGCTTTGTAATCATCACTGCTAAGAACCTTATGTGGAGGCCTTGTGATCAAATCCTAGGCTGCCATGAACTTTATAGAAACACTCAACATATCTTCCCTACATTCCTAATGGTCACGTCTTTGATGTAGCCCATTGTAGTTCCCAAAGAGAGAAATTATTTTTATTGTGCGCAGTCCTACAACTAAGTGAAGATTGATATAAAAGCTTAAGAAATATGAAATATTTCCCAAGTTTGCAACAAGTGGTTGTGACTTCCACAATGGCCTAGAAAGATCCATCTCAAAGTAGTCCTTACTTGAGCACCATGAATGTCCTTTCTCATCATAAGTCATAAAGACAAACTTGTGAACAATTCTCTACTAAAGTTCCAAGGGTCGTTCAAGCACAAGAATGACCCTATTAATAGAGATTTTCCTATCGTTGTTACCATCAAAGGCATAAAAAATCTTCCTCAACCTCATGTTGTTAAGGCTATGGTTTTGTAGCCTATAGATTCTCCTCAACCTAATAAATGCTACCAATCGTGACAGATCTAAAAATTGTGAAGAAATCCTAAATGGTTGTGGTCATCCTATGATAATTTCCAATAATTTATCACAACAAGGATACAAAATATCATTTCTAAATACCATATCTCATTGTCTCCCCTCATTGAAATTGCAGCGGGTCCTTTATCACCTTTGATATGGCAGAAAAAAATCAAGAACCAGATCTGCCTCTCCTTGGGATTCTTCAATCTTGCATCATTGCCAAAACCAACTCCGAAGCCCGCTGGCACAACCTTTTAATCATGGATCCCTGCATCCATATCTTCAAATTGACTCTAAATTGATATCTCCATTCACCAAGCTAATTAAACCCTTGGAAAAATAAGCATCCCTATGAAGCCAAATATTATCTCTGATACCAAATGTTAAAATAATTAGCAAAGAGAAAAACTATTTACCAAAGGAACTAATAACAAACCAATAGCAACATGAAACATAAATATAATACACACAATGTTTATTGTGAGAAAGCCTCAATTATGGTGGAAAAATTATCAAACATAATTCCATTATTCCCTTAGGAAAAACTAGGCCAAGTCGACCAAGTGAGCCTTCACCACTCACCTCCAAGCCCATTACAATATAGTTCCTCCCAACCTTTTAAAGGCTCCATTTCACGCAATCCATGGCCATAAAACTATGCACTGAAAATCACTACTTATGACCTAGTCAAAATTCCAGTCTTTTCCCAAGTCAAGTTTACCTAACAACATTGATGAATTAGGTTTTGAAGGACTTCATTGACAAGTTTTTCATTGTTTATTTAGAATATATATTGGTATATATTAAAAGAAAGGATGAGAATTTGGGACATATCAATTACTTTTGGGTACCTTGTAGTAGGAGAAGTTATTGATTCATTTGAATGAATGTATTTTTATGAAGAAGGAATTGGCATATTGAGGCTTTGTAATTTTTAAAAATGATTTAAACATGGATCCAAAAAAATGTATAGAAGCTATTGAGTGGCATGTTCCAAAGAATATTTTTGAAGGAGCTTCCATGGCTTGAAAGGTTCTATAGGAAGTTTATTAATAATTTTAGCAACATTGGCGAACCCATTGTGGAGACCATTAAAGAAAGTAGACAAAATTTTAAAAGGATTGTGGAAGCCAACATAAATTTGAAATCGTTGAAGCAAAAGATCACATAAAAACAAGTCTTAGCCCTACCAGAATTCAATAAATTATTTCAGGTTGAAATAGATGCAAGTGGAGCAGATATTGGAGTGGTTTTGAGTCAAGAGGGGAAACCAATTTCTTATTTCAGGGAGAAATTAAATGAAGAAAAACAAAATATTCTTATGCTATAATTGAAGATTTAAAGAAATGGAGACACTATCTTATGGCCAAAGAATTATTTTGTACACTAACAACTATGATGTATAGTTTATCAAAAACCAACCAAAGTTGAATTAGAGAAATGCCAATTGGGTAGAATATCTGCAAAATTTTACTTTTGTAATTAAACATAGTAATAGTTCATCAAACAAATTAGTTTATGCATTGAGTAGGATTAATCTAATTCTACAAGAATTTGAAATTAACGTTTTTTGGTATTTGATGAATTCATGGGGGATTCATAGGGGGATAAATTCCATACCTCATGCATTCATATTGGGGGATATAAATTGAGGAAAAAATTACATAATATATTGACCATATAATAAAGGGTAAATGGCTTTTATATTAGCGGGTATAAAAGATGGAGCTCAAAGTTAATGAAAAAATATAAATGGGTATAAAAAATGTTAATAAAATAATGGATACCTACAATATCTAGTGAAATTAGGTGTTTTTTAAATTGGGAAGGTGTATTGGGTCCATATTGGTAGGGGGTTAAATAATGTGATTTTTAGAGGTATTTTCCAATATGTAGTCAAATTAGGGGTATTGTTTAGTATTACACGAATGTACATGAAATGTAATAGGTTCATTGAATGAATCCCCAATGAAGGAATTAAAATATGTGTACATGAATGACACAAATTTCACTGAAGAATATGCAACATGTGAGAACCAAGTAAGAATGAATAGAACTCAATGGTCTAGTTACATGATTCAAGAAGGTTTACTGTTAAAAAATAATAAGCTTTGAATACCCAAATGTTCCATGAGGGACAATCTAATAAAAGAGAAGAACAATAAAGGACTGGGAAGACACTTTGGATATGATAAGGCCTTTGTTGTATTACTAATTTTTTTTTTTTGCTAGGTATGCACACAAATATGAAGAAATTTGTTGAAACATGCAGAGCATGTTAGTAGGAAAAAATGAGAAGTCAAAATACAAGGTTATATAAGTCATTCCCAATTCCAGGCAATCCTTGGGTCTTTGTGACTAAGGATTTTGTTTTTCGGTTACCTTGAACACAAAGAGGTGACAATTCTATTGATGTTTTTGTGGATAGGATTTCAAAGATGTCACACTTTATTGTATGCACAAAAAACTACTAATGCAACGAGTGTGGCAAATCTATTCTTTAAGAGATTGTAATATTGCATGGGTTACCAAGAAGCATTGTGTTAAACAAAGATACAATATTTCGAGGCTATTTTTGGAGGACCTTGTGGAAGAAACTAGCCACCAACTTGAATTTTAGTTTATCTTAACCCCCACAGACATATGGATTGATAAAGGTGGTAGAAAAAAGCTTGGGAAATATCTTGAGGAGCTTGGTAAGTGAGCATCCCAAATAGTGGGATCAAGTACATTCTCATGTTGATTTTTCTTACAACAATTCACTCTATAGAATCACATGAATGTGTCCATTTCATATTGTATACAGAATGCACCCAAAATGATTTTAAGACTTAAGAAACTTGGGAAAACAAGAACTAGAAGTGCTAATGGATAATACTTTATAGTAAGCATGCAAGAATTGCATGAAAGGGTCAAGCAATAGTTGCAAGAGAACAACATCATGTATAAAGAGAGAGCACACATAAACAAGAAGACCACTAGACTTTGAAGTTGGTGACTTAGTGGTGGCACATCTCATGAAAGAAATGTTTCTTATAAGGACATACAATAAATTGAATCTTAAGAAAATTGTTCCATGTAATATTTTAATGAAGTTTTATTCTAATTATTATAAACTAGAGCTCCCATGTTATATTAGGATTTCGCTAATTTTCAACATAGCAGATCTATGTCCCTTTAAGAAAATAGAGAGTGTTACAACAAATGAGCTTGTATGTGATGGATATTAGAGTATAAAACAGAAGAAACAATTAGCAAGAGTAGTTTAGAATGAAATTGAAGCAGTGCTAGAGAAAAAAGTAACTAAGAGAACCAAAGGTAAATGATATTTTCAGTATTTGGTTAAATGGAAGAACTAGCCAGTAGAAGATGCCAACTGGATGACAATAATATATATTACCAACTTCGACACAAATGTTGAGGATCTCATGAACATTTTTTTTGTCCTTGAGAATCTGATTTTGGAGCATCTTCTTGTAAAAACTAATTTTCACCTCCTTAGGTCAACCTCCTTCAGCAAAGGGAGTTAATTCCCTTAAGTTTTTTTTTAATTTGTAATATTTTCTAAATATAATCTATAAGGAATCTATGTTGTTATTGAGTTAGGATGCTTTTCATTTAGTTAATAAAAATAAGGACAAACTTATGAAAAAAAGGGAGTTGTTAGAAATAGATTAAATTGGTTTGAAGACTTGGCTATGAGAGTATATTTTTCTCATGTAATGAAAGAATTTAGAAAGGAAAATTTGTAGAGTTTATTAAGACATGAGAAGAGAGAGAGAAAGAATGAGCCTAAGAAGGAGACTACGTATAATGCAAAATTTGCAATCCTCCATTAATCAAATCATCAAAATTTTGTGTTTTCTTATGCCTCTATGTTTTCAAACTTTTCTATGATTCAATTGATGACTAATAAATTTACTCTATGTGTAAAGAAGCTTGATCTTAACTCTAAGTTTCCATTTGAAATTTCTCGGGATCACAATTTCATTGTGAATCTTTCGAGTTGTAGGTTTGAGTTGTAGCATTGTGCAAAAGAAGTATATACAGGCCTTCCAAAAAGGATTTAACCTTGTGAACCATGGATCCTTGGATAGGTGGATCTAAATCTTCTCTTATTAACACCTCTTACATATCATCCACAAAGTTAGTCATTCGAGTTAAAATTTATGCGGTGTGAACCCCATAAATTTAGTTGAAGGTGGTAAACCCCTCTCTCTCTCTCTCTCTCTCTCTCTCGCTATATATATATATATATATATATATATATATATATATATATATATATATATATATTTGTATGTATGTATGTATGTCTATTTTCCATTCAAATGAGTTTATTTTGGGTCATTAGGAGGAGTGATTGGAACCCTCCTGCCCAAGTTCAGTTCCCGTAAGTGACATGATGAGCTTCGATATAATGGTTTTGACCTTTGTTGTTGAGAATGAATAGTCCGTAAGATTAAAAATATCTAATTTTGACGGCTATAAGAGTTGTGTCCTTTGCACATAACATAGCAAGGCCATATTTCATTCTTATAATAGTTTGTTGTGAACAAGAGATATATTGTATGATGAATTTTGTCCAATTCTCGAGAGGAGATATATAACTATATGTATAAGAAAAATATTGATAAATACCTAATAGTAAGCTTATCTCCCTTAATCAACCATTTAACTTACATAATTCTGCTAGTCGGAAGTTCACATTAAATTATAATTTTATGATGATGTTTTATATAGAGAATGAAAATAGATTTAAAGAATCCATCACGAGATATCCAAAATGTTAAATGAACAAGATTTAAAAATTTATTGATCTACTAAATCAAAAGTTGTTTTCTAAATGAGAATATTTTTACTTATCTTCACATATGTTTAAAATGGCACAAACAAACTCATAGAGGAATAGGTCTTTTTCACCTTAATGCGGTGATACAATTTCAAGTACCATTTAAAACTATGTGGATTCTTATCATTGCTTTTTGATAATTAAATTATTTTTCATTACTCATATTAAATATATGAAAATATTAATTACCTAGTAAATTTTGTAATTATTTTCTCAATGATATTTTTACCAAACACATTTTACAATTTTTATTTTTATTTTTTTATTTGTTGGAAAGTATTTTCCTAGAATTGGTAGTATTGGTCATTGTGTTATGTACCATTTTACGTCCATCTTAATTAATTATCTTAATTCAAGATCTAGAAATCTCTTAAAGAGGTCCAATTTCTTGAGATGCAACCTTATTAGAGTGAAAAAAAATTGATCCCTCTTAACACTTGTTAAATCTAAAATTAAAATAATTATAAATATAAATATTATTTTATTTTATTTTATTTTATTTTTAGATAATTTAATTGAGTAAAAATATTTTATTAATAATAATAATAATTATTATTATTTTAATTTTATATCATTGAGTCAAAATATTACATTACAACCACACTTAAACTAAAATGTTACCATGCTTATTACAGCATCACTTACATGGTTATCTACAGGAAATGACTTAATACAATATCACAATATTATTTGTTTCCTGAAAATTAGTTTTTTTGGTTGGAAATAAGGGGCATGCTGACCATTGTTTTGTTTATAGAATAGAGTTTGAGTGGAGGACGACTTATCATTCAAGCACAAAAAAATATTTTCAAATAAATGCAAATTCAAAACACCTTTTTAAATAAATGCAAATTCACGGACATTTAACATTGGAGCTCACTTGGATTGGATAACGGAAGAGAAACTTTTATCATTTCTCAACCACACTAATTTTTGTTTTTAACGAAATAGGCCTTCCCATACATATACACTCGTCACAGCTGACGTCATATGGATGGTGGGAGTGGGACGGAAAGAGAGTGGGATTCACTTTTTTTTTTTTTTTTTTTACTTTTTGTTGTCCCACAAATCTACATGTACATCCAGTGATGTTTACCGGTCTACCTCCCGCAGTATTCATGTTTCCAGCTGAACCTGCCTCAGTATTCTAATTTTTTTACTCTTGAATCGTGAATTCCTATCCTTAATTATTATTCTATTTTATTTTGCCTCGTAAGCCGTGACTCCCTTTTCCCTATACACAGATACAATGATTCTATCAATGACGACAAGAAAGAATCGACAGTGAAAGTGGCTGCCAGCTTTACGTTATCTCCCTTCTTCAACCCTTTTCTCCATAAATATAAGAGAGCCATGTGACGAGCGCATGATCAGGGAGGTTTGCAGTTTCCATTTGCCTTTCAAATCGAATTAGTTGCAACAATACTCAGGTGAGATCTAAAGTTCATACCTCTGTTTTTCCCTTTGTATAGACTGTATTCTCTTAATTGCTTGGATTGATTCATGTATTGTGTTTTCTTGAACCAAGGAAGAAGATTTTTAAAATAAGCTATTACTAGTACGGCCTATGGTGATGAATTCCAAGGTACCGAAATGGATGTCGCCGGGACCAACGGTATGCTTTCCGAACCGATCAGCATCGCAAAATGAAATAGAAGAAATGGAGAGATGCAAACGCCCCCGGACAGCATTGGAAAGTGAAGGGGACGTGGAGGAATTTCTGGTTTTGTTGGACAGAATTGAAGAAATGAAGAAACATTTGAAAAGAAGGCACATGAATTTCTGTGGTACTAGTTTAAGCGCAGGAGGAGTTATTCAAGCAATAGACGATGATAAGATGTTGATAGCCATGGCCGGCGCGCAGCAGGCACAAGGCTTGTCACATGCCGTCGACAATATTGCTTATGATAAAAGTAGCAGATGGCCCTGGAAACCGTCATTCCAATGGGAGGACTTCAATATAAGTAATTCCGTGTCCGCACAAACAGATTTAAGTGGTCCTGCAGCTACAAGAAAGAATAGAGAGGGAGGAGGAAACATTCAAATTGGTAACAACCTTTTAGAAACGAGATGTTTTCTGGGTCGACGCACGCCCGCTGAATGTTCGAATGATTACGTGGATGATTTAAACTACAAGGAGGACGTAGATGCCTCTCCAGATGTAGAGTTACAGCTATTTCCGATCTAGGAATTGCTGAAACGTCTCTGCCCTGATCTCACTGATTATATGAATGCATTGTGCGCCCTTTGTTTTAAATAATCCAAGTGGGTTTTGAATCACAAATAATACAAGTAGGTTTTGAAACACTTATCTTGATAATCAATTTTCACTCTCCTATGTGTCCTAATTTTAACCGAGTGGAGTAATCTCCCATGATTTCTTTTGGAAATGATTGCTACTCAAGTTAGTAGATGCCTTCTCATTCCTTATGTCAAGGGAAGTGTTGCATCACCCTTTCCAGCTTCGCCTATTCCTTCAGTTGAGTCTGTCTTATTCATTCATTATATATCTTATATTGGTTGAAGATATTCATTATTGCATTTGTTTCAATGCATTTATTTCTATTGACCGTATTCCTAGTGTCTTTGTTTCAATGGATATATTTCTATTGACCGTATTGTTAGTGCTTGATATAGAGGTTTAATACCCACTTTACTCATTGATGATCTAATTGTATTAGTGGGTTGTGATGATTTCCCTTCGGCTGAATGGTTTCTTTTGGTGTTTGACTTCATTATATTTATTCATATTATTAGTAATTTGGTGTTTATTTTCATTATTGGTGGGTTACTTTGTATCTAGTACTTTTATCATTGGTCGGTCACCTTGTATTTAATAGGCATTCGCATCAATATTTTCTGAACAAATGGTTTTTCTCTGGTTGGACTTTAATCCCTTATTATGACATGGAGATCATTGTACTCAATTTTTTTATTGTTGTAGATTCCTTCAACAACTATGTGCGTTTATGGTTTCTTTCCAAATAGTATGGGAATTTCTATTTAGAGCTCATGATCCATAAACTACTGTGGATATTCCATTGGAGAGTTCAAATCTAAGATTAAAAATCCAAGATCTACACTATTTCAATTTTAATTCTCTTTAGATTTATAGATATGTAGACTATTCTTAATATTGTATGCATGTGAATTAAAACTATGGAGAAGATAGAGAGCAACATAAAAAAAACTCACACACATTTGACACAAGATATGACTCAAGAAACCTTTTTGGGAGGGAAACCCAACTGGAAGGTGAGGATTCTCAGCTCTCTTTCTCTAAATGGAAATATGGTTGTGAGTATTATAAAGAAGTATGGCCAGTGGCCCATGGGTTTCTACAGTGCACATGAAATCCTATCCATGTGCTCTACCTCCTATCCCTCTTGGCCATTTTTTACTCAGTGATGAAACAAATGCACTTGAAAGAATGGAACCCCTTTTCCTCCTAATGGTTCGATTACAACACATCCTAATAGCCTACTAGTGGTTAGGTTTAACTACCTCAACTCATAACCCGAGTTACAATATAGACTCTTCTAAGTTATTCTACATCGTAATCACGTGGCTAGCACATTTTTCATGAATAATGGGGCCTCACGTGGCATCCTCGCGAATTATGGTGGTGGAAATCAAAATGTCAACTTTTGAGTGGCATAACTTTCACATACGAGCTCTGATTAAAACGATTATTGCATTGTTTGAAAGGTCTTTGTGTATATAATAGGAAAAGAAAGTATTGCTCGAAATCAACAAGGTTTTACCCCCAGAAAAGGTTGTTTGATGCCTCAAAATGCTCCCGGAAGGTTTCATACACCAATTTGCCAAGCTGGGTCCCGCTAGTGAAAATGGTATTGAGAGTTGATTCCTCCTCTTTTTCCACTCTAAAAGCATCGATATTGATGACAAACAATATAATGATCCAATTTGGATGAACTGATTTCCACTATTATTTGAGTTTCTCTAGGTTTGGGTCGTCATCTTCTTTGTTTTTTTCCCATTTAACTTTGGTAACATTCTAACATTGGTACTATAAGATGTATTATTGATGTATTCGTATATTAATGTACTTATTTTCCCTTAAATGAGGGACTAATAACTTTTAAATTTAGATAACAATGGTGTGTTCTATGCTTAGGCATAATTTACTGCAATGTTCCTTTAGCACCCCAATGACAATTTGTAATTATATCCAGTAGCACTCACATTAATTTATAAACATTGACAGTAAATGCAGATAAAACATATAATCATATGTAGAAGACAAGCCAAGACAAGAGGACACAAGATGTTGCAGATTCCAGGGACAAACCCTAATGTGGGGAAACCCTTTGATAAAAGTTTCTTATTATTCTTCAATAGTTCAATAGAGAGAGAGAGAGAGAGAGAGAGAGAGAGAGAGTACAAATATCATAAATACAAGCCCAAAACAGATATACTAAATCAACAGTCAATGCAGGCTAACCAGAAAGTCAACGGTGGTTAAAGCTACCCTAAATCATCCTCTAATTATCTTGGTCCTTAGCAAAAAATGCGGCCTCCAAAGAGGGTCAAAGTCAAGCCAAAACACCTTGGTCAACCCAAACTAACCTTGATGTAATTGCTATAGTCAAAACAAAAAGTCAACGTTACAGTCAATAAAATCAAACAATCCCCAATCTATTAAAATTTTGTGTCAAAGAATGTGGCCTGAAAAGATCAAAATTTGGCCCAAAAACATAAGTGAACGCTTGGTAAAAGTGTCCAAGTCAACACTGGTCAATGCTGCCCTAATCAAAGAAATTACAACCTCTTGCAATCTGTCTTCCTTCCACAAGTGCAAAGAAGAGAGAACCTCCAAGTGTACGCACCAATCAAGACAAGAGAGAGAAGATGATGTGATGAGATATGAGTGTCCAAATGAGAGAAGGGTCACTCCTATTTATACAATTCGTTGAGGGTGAGGAGACACATCCATTGGGCTTCGTGAGCCTACATTTGACTAAGGCCGACCTTGACAATTTGACCATGAGAAAGAATAAATTCAAAATTAAATTTCTATTTGTGAGAATGAGATGATATCTATATCAAAATTGTAGCTCTTGGAAAGAGGAATCCAATGCAATAATAGTCTCTATCATATGAGATTTTCTAAGGTGGAAGTTGGCCCTAGTTGCCAATTTTAACACTCCCTCTCAACTCGGGAGACTTCCACTTCACATCATTATGCCAACCTGTCATCTTGTACCATCCTGCCATCATTGCATTGTTCTTTTATGCTGAACCATGAAGCAATAATGAAGAAGAAGTGATCGAGAGTGATTCATAAGATCAAACCACTCTCCACTGACAAAATTCAGTCCTTGATCCCGTATCAAGTTGTTGGACACCATGCATCCTAGTCATAGGGAGTACATCAGTACATGATGCGTACCATATTTTGCCAACTCATTGGCCAGATGAGAGGTACTTCCCCTGAGTGTCAAACTCTATGGGTAGGATGTGTATCGGGGCATCAACAAGAGAAGGTGAACCACTCATCCTGCTCATATGCCATACGAGAAGGTGAGCCACTCATCCTATGCATATGTCAATCGTAGGGCAAGGTGAACCGCTCACTCTACATGCATGTGTCCGGGTAGGGGAAGTTTAAACACTCATCTCAAACTCCAAAGCCATTTCCCTCTTGCATTGATGAATGAGAGTGTCATCACTTGTGAGAAAGAGATCATGTACGTAAAGGACCAGAATCAGAGGTTTGTCCTTTCCAACCTTAAAGTATATGTTCAGGTCAGCATCATTTCTTGTAAAACCCAGCTTCATAACATAGTTATCCATCCTCTTATACCAAGCCCTAGGGGTTTGCTTCAACCCATATAGGGCTTTCTTCAACCTACATACATGTGTATCATGATCTTGAACCTCAAACCCCTCGAGTTGTTCCAGATATACTTCCTCCTTAAGAGAACCTTGCAAGAAGGGAGTTTTGACATCCATCTGATGTAGGTTCCATCCTTGCGACGTAGAAAGGGCTATGATTGAATGGATGGTGGTATATCAGGAAACTAGTGCAAAGATCTCGTCATAGTCTACTCCTTCCTTTTGAGAGAAGCCTCAAGCTACAAATATGGCCTTGAAATTTTCAACACTCCCATCAGCTCCATGTTTGATCTTGTAGAGCCATTTCGAAGTGACCACAGACTTGTCCTTCGGTCTAGGAACCACATCCTAGATATCATTCTTCATGATCGACTCATATTCCTTGTTCATCACATCCTTCCAAACATACTTCTTCACAACTTATTAGAATGTACAAGGCTCTAATTGTACAATGGTACTCATGGTAGCTAAGTACCCTTGGTACATATTTGGCTTCTTGCTTTCACGAAATGTCCCTCTCGGTCCAATATGTTTCTCAACATCTTCAAGAGTATCTTTGAGCCATAAAGGTCTTTTTATTGAAGTAGAGGGCTGATATGATTAAGAATATTAGTTTTTTTATGCTAAGATCCTCCTTAGATTAGAAACAAAATGCCATTTATGTGCTTAAGGATTCATGAGTTTTTCAAGTGAAAACTGAGTTTTTACGTTAATTTTATGAGGAATTTTAACATAAACAAGAGACTGAGAAACAACATATAAATGTACAAAAACATCACCAAAAACACATCACAACATGAGAATGATGGAGGAGTTTACCCCTCCTGGGCTACGTCTCCTTGGTCCAGCTTCCAATGGCTTAGGCCTCTCTATTATGCTCAAATGTGTAAAAAAATGTGTTTACAATGCTCAAATGCTTCTAAAACCTGCTCCAATGACTCCAAAATGTCCATAAATGGCTACCTAGCCTCTTTTTCCATATAATTTCATCGAAAACTGGAGAAGTTATGACCTCTCCTAGTTTTCCCACTATTCGCTCTACATTTTTCCAAAAATCCGGTAACAAACTTGCATTTTTGCCCAAAATTCCGCTTTCGGAGTGACAAATTTCCCAATTTTCGGGCAGATTTGTGGGACCGGTAATTGGCCCACTAAAACCCACTAGCAGTTAAATTAAATGTTATACGAGTGTTCACATGTAGGCGGTTACCCCAGGTGGTTAGGCAGTGGCGATCCTCTGAGCTGCCACATATAATGTTGGCAGAGTGCTCACATGTTGATAGTTACCTCAACGAGCAGGCTTCCTTGATGGTTATGGTGAATGCTGGTGATTAAATTTGCAGCATTTACATGGACAGTTGAGTCCACACCCACCCCCAACTATTGCGTCGTTAAACATTAAATATAACTTGCAAACATATGTTGTTCATAACCGCGGTCATGGTGTATTGGCATTTGCGTTTGTTGTGTGTTGGGAGTTTGCGGGTTCGACACCCGCTACCCCCACTCAGTCTATGCAAAATTTTGGTGGCCTCCCGCGCTGCCACGTGGTAGCCTCTGGCTGGGCCACGTGTCAGCCCGTTGTTGGCCATCATTCCAACCAATGCAAATCCACCAAATGGACTTATAAGAAGATGAAACTTGTGACGATGTGATTCATTAATAATTCTTTGACCAAGTAAATGTCCACTTCAATTGCCTATTCAATGCCACATCAGTAGTACAGACTGCTAACTAGGCTATCCTTTTTTTAAAATTCCCTTGATTGACAAATTGAACATAACTCGTTTCTGGGAGCATACGGTGTCGTTTCGTGCGAAACAAGTTGCACCGGATTCAATATGATTACTACTCAATCATTTAGGTTCCACACCATTCTTATGAGTTTCATTTTTTAGCACAATTTTGAGCACCTAATCATTCCTCCCCACTTCAAGCCTTTTGGACCCCAAAAGATCACTTTCAATTGTCCAGCAGGTGAGGGTACAGTTCCCTCACCTTTCCAGTCTTGATCCATTTGGCCTTTGAAGGATTTTTTCCCTTGAGCCCCACTTGAAGATAGTCGACACTTCCTCTTTTTGATGTCCTTGTTATTCTATCAAGTATAGTGTCTTGTTGAATTTTGTCAATGAATTCCGGAGAAAAGTCTTCATTAGATGGAATTTGATCATCCTCTCCTTGATCTTCAATCAAAGGAGGCTCATACAACCTTAAGTTCTCAACATTAACAAGAGAGTAAATTTGCATGTATGAAGGCAAATCTAACTTGAAGGCACTGTTACAAATCTTTTCCAAAATTTTGAATGGACCATATCTAATTGATTTTGACTTTTTACCTTGTCCTTGGAGCCTCTCTTTGCTAATGTGAAGCCAAAATTCAACACCGACTTGGAACTTTTGATCTACACGATGGTTATCATGCCTTACTTTGTACTTGCCTTGGCTCTTTTCAAGTTGTTCTTGAATTGTTTAGTGTATGATTTGAATTTTTTCAATGAACTTTCTTGCTTTGTCTATGTCACTATGACCATCAATAGCAACATCTTTGCCAAAAGTGAAATCCAAAGGAGATTTAGGCAAGTATCCCAAGCATGCCTCAAATGGCAATGTTTGAGTTGAAGGGTGCTTGGCCTGGTTATAAGCATGATGAATATAGTGAAACTATTCATCCCATAACTTAGGATGCTTGTTGCAATACCCACGAAGAATATGTGTCATTGTCATGTTCACCACCTTTGTTTGACCATCTATTTATGGATGAAAAGTTGTACTCTTTTTCAATTTGGTGTGACTCCATGAATCCCCACAAGATTGACCAAAAATTCCCCACAAAGAGAGAATCTCAATCACTAACAATGGATGTGGGCAATCCAAAATGCACCCATACATTCTAAAAGAATAACTGAGCAGTCTGTTCAACTGTAACTTGCTTTTTACATGACATCAAAATACACATTTTGTTGAACCTATCCACAACTACATACAAATAATCATGACATCCTTTTGACAATGGAATACCTCCTACGAAATCCATAGAAACACTCTCCCATGGTCATGGAGGAACCGGAAGTGGTGCGTACAATCCTAACTTTCTATTGTTAGGCTTACTGACTGCACATAATAAACATCCTTAGATACAACATGAGACACTTTCAAGCATACGTGGACAATAACAATACCTACATAGATGTTCCACCGTCTTACACCGAAATTACCAACAATAAGAGAAGTATGTGCCTCTCTTATGATGTTGACTCTTTCTCTGCGTGGAATACAAAGCTTCCCAAGATGGTACAACAAGTTATCATGCAAAATATAATCCAATTCCTCTACTTGGTTATCTTGCAAGCTTGCATAAACATCCTAAAATTCATTGTCTAATTCATATTGCTCAATATAACTTTCATGAAAAAGAGAATTATTCTTAAGTAAAGTAGCTGCACCAATAATAGGCCTAGAGAGAATATCATCAACTTTGTTGTAGATACCTTTCTTATACCCGATTACCAAGTGGAATTGTTGAAGAAAACCCATCCATCGGAAGTGCCTTGATTGTTGTAACATTTATTGAGATTGCAAGTATTGGAATGGTTGATGATTAGTGTGAATGATTGTTTCCCTACCCGTTAAGTAGTGTTTCGACTTTTTCACACTTTGCACCAATGCATACAATTCCTTATCATATGTAGGATAGTTAATCACTGCACCATTAAAAGTTCCAAATGAAAATAGATAGGCTTACAATTTTGCATGAGGACTGAACCCATGTCATAGTCTCTTGCATTAGTCTAAATCTCAAATGGCTGTCTCAAGTCTAGAAGTGCAAGTACTGGAGCTGAATTGATATTTTCCTTCAATGCATCATAGGCCTTTTGTTTTTTCCTCCCCACTGAAAAACCTTTTTCACACTGGTCAATGGATGCAAAGGTGTTGTGATATAAGAAACGTTAGCAATAAATTTCCTCTAATATTGGGCTTCTCCCAAAAAACTTCTTACCTCAGTAACTATCATGGGTCTTGGCGAATTCAAAATGACATCAACCTTCGAGGGATCTATTTTCAACTCACCTCCTCCAACAATATGACCCAAGTAAACTAAAGGGGTTTTTCCAAAATCACACTTTGACATATTAAGATACAATTGTTCTTTCTTCAAGACATCAAGTACTTTTCTCACATGCATGACATGTTCATCACAAGATTTATTGAATGTTAAGATGTCATCTAAGTAGACTAAAAAAAAACTCATCAAGAAATGGCCTCAACACGTCATTCATCACACACATGAATGTAGCAGGAGCATTACATAAACCAAAAGGAATAACTAGCCATTCAAACAAAACTTTTTTTGTTTCGAATGTTGTCTTCCAAATGTCTCCTTTAGCTATTATAATTTGATTGTAGCAACTCCTTAAGTCCAACTTAGTAAAATACTTTGCATCTTTCAATTGATCAAGTAAATTATCCATTCTAGGTAGTGGCTAATAGTTATTTACCATAATTTTTTTCAATGCATGGAAGTCCACACAGATATGCCATGTTCCATCCTTCTTTGGCACCAATAAAATAGGTGAACCACATGGTGAGGAAGATGGCGTGATGCTCCATTTATCCAACAACTCTTGAATTTTCTTCTTAATTTCTACACTTTCCATCACTGACATCCTGTACATGCCAATGTTAAGAAGAGGATAATCTTGCTGCAACTGTATCTCATGTTGGATTCCTCTCTCGGGAGGTAATCCTTTTGGTTCCTGAAACATCTCATCATATTGGTTACTACATCAATGAATTAAGATTTTAATTTTGAATAAAAACCTTTAAAAGCTTCATTATCAAAATCATTCTTGGTTTTGATCATTAGATGCACAAAATTCTTTCTTGAATTCATTAGTCTTTTCATTTGCCCCGCATTAACAAGTGAAAGTTTTAGTTTCTTGCTATGAGATCTCACAATTTATTCTACTCCATCTTTGAATAAATGGTATTTGTTTTCATGTCTATGGAAGATAGCTTTTCTATCATAGAGGTACGGGATGCCCAAAACTATGCCACATATGTCTAATGGAACAACATGAAGCTCCTCTTCATCTATGAAATTTGCAGTAATGGAAAATTCCAGTTTACACTTTCCTGTAACCTGAAACTGTGCATTGTCACACACCCATCCAAGTGGATATGGTTTATCATGTGGAATGGTTTCTAGGTTTATACTTTTCACAATGTTTTCAGAGATAAGATTGGCTTGAGAGCCAGTGTCAAAAAGTGTATCAATTTTGCTATGTTTTGAGATCACCCTTATGTGAAAAGGTTCTATCCTCTTCTTTTCATTTGGAGTTTCATTGTGTGAACTTGAAGTACTAGTACTAGCAATGGATTCTTTTCATTTTATACCCATGGATGTAATTTTAGTTTCAACACCTGAATCGGATCCCAAATCCTATTGAGTGGTTGCAGTTGTGTTTTGTTTTCCCTTGCTGTTGAATTTTTTTGACTCCATTTCGAGATGAAACTTCCAACAATGAGCTTCATCGTGACCCTCTTTGGAACAATGTTTGCATGTTAATGTATCTCCTTCCTTCTTGATAGATGAATTTTTATTTCCCTCCCATTTTAAACCCTTTTCTCTTCCCTTACCCTTAAATGGATTTTTACTACCTTCTTCTGGAGTGTTATTCCCTCTTGCCTCAAGATGAGTGGCTTGCATACACACATGATCTAGATTATTGGGATTAAAAATTAAGATAGTGTGCCTAAGGTAACTATGTAAACCCTCTACGTAATTCAACAATGTGTCTTGTGATCTCAAATCTACACTTAACATTAGAGACCTTTTTCTAAATCCTTGGGTGTAATCTTCTCATTTTGACATTTAAGTTGTCGAAAGTTCTTCCAATTAATGATGGCTTTCTGCATATAACCTAGAGGGTAGAATTTTCTTTTAATTGCAACAATGGAATCAAAATAAGAAATTGAGATCTTACGGTGTTTTTTTTATCTCCTCTTTTGTCTTTGATTCCTGCCATACTAGTGCTACACCCTCAATTCTCAAGGAAGTTAACTGAATCTTTATGTCATCCTCTTGAAGGTTTTGAATTCTTCAATAGAACTCCAACTGACGAATCCAATTATCAAGATTCTTTGAATTACCTAACCATTACACATGGGTAGCTCAAATTTAAGATCAAGTTTTAGTAAGGGTGATTTACCTGTTCCTTTTGAGGTATGTTGGTGCATATGAGTAAGGGTTATGTTAGTGGACGAGGGTGAAGATTCCCGTGAATAAGAAGATGACAAATATGGTGGAGAGGCTGGAGGTTTACCTCCATTTCTATTGCCTTCATTTCCATTACCTCCTCTTGAATAACCTTCTCCTTTGGGAGGTTTGGAGCTTTCACCATGCAACATGGTATTCCTCTCTTCATAGAGGACCTTAACCATCTCTATCACATCTAAGAAAGCCTTCCTAAAGACCTTCTCATCTTTGGTCATTTTTGTAGGTTCTCCTTCATGAGACATGCTCACCGGAGTCTCAACTACAACTAGAGGATGAACTAGTGTTGGAGATTGTGGCAGCCTTTCCCTCCTTCCCCTTGACCCAACTTCAAGGCTTCCAACCAGCTTCCCTTCTCATCTTTTGAGTTTTAACCTTGTAAGAATGACAAACTTGCAAACAGATAAATCATTCTTACACAAAGCAAACCTAGTGCTCTAATACCAAAATGATCTGATTAAGAATATTAGTTTGTTGTGCTAAGGTCCTCCTCAAATTAGAAACAAAATGTTATTCTTGTGCTTAAGGATTCATTAATTTTGCAAGTGAAAATTGAGTTTGTTTGTTAATTTTATGATCAATTTTAACACAAATAAGATACTAAATAACAACATATAAATTTACAGAACATCACCAAAAACACATCAAAACAGGAACATGATGAAGGAGTTCATGCCTCCTGGGCTACGTCTCCTTGGTCCAGCTTCTAATGGCTCTCTATTATGTTCAAATGTGTAAAAAGATGTGTTCACAATACTCAAATGCTTATGCAACATGAGCCAATAAGTCCAGAATGCCCTAAAATTTCTACCTAGCCTCCTTTTGCATCCAAATTGGTCGAAGATTGGAGACGTTATGACCCCTCCTACATTTCCAACTATTTGCTCTACATTTTGCCCAAAATCCAGTAACAAACCAGCATTTTTTCTCGAAATTCCGCTATCAGAGCGACAAATTCCCCAATCTTCGAGCAAATTTTTCGGACCAGTAACTAGCCCACTAAAACCCACCAACGGTTAAATTAAATGTTATATGACTGTTCACATATGGGTGGTTACCCCAGGCGGTTAGGCAGTGGCAGTCCTCTGTGGGGTCACATATAATGTTGGTAGAGTGTTCACATGTTGGCGATTACCCCGATGGTCAAGCTCCCCTAACATTTAAGGTGAATGTTGGTGGTTAAATTTGGAGAATTCACATGGGTAGTTAAATCTGCACCCACCCCCAACCGTTGGAGTATTAAACTATAAATATAACCCACAAACATATGTTGTTAAGAACAACGATCATGGTTTATTGATATTGGCATTTGTTGTGTGTTGGGAGGTCGTGGATTCGACCCCCATCACCTCTACCTAGTCTATGAAATGTTTTGGGTGCCTCCTGGGCTGCCACGTGGTGGCCTCCAGCTAGGCCATGTGTCAGTCTCTGGTTGGCCATCATTCCAACTAATGCAAATCCACCAAATGGACCCGTAAGAAGATGACACTTGTCACATATGATTCACCAAGAATTATTTGACCAAGTCAGCATCCACCTCACCTACCCAGTCAGCACCACATCAGCAAGTTGGACTGCTAACTTGGTTGTCCTTTTTTTTTAAATTCACCTATTTGACGAAAGGAAACAAATTCATTTATGGGAGCATATGGTGTATGTTTCGTGTGAAACGAGTTGCGTCGGATTCAGGACGACGAGCACTAGAGGTTTGTTTATGTTCCATACCATTCTGATGAAGTTTATTTTTTAGCATAATTCTAAGCACCTAATTAAGGGCTCACTAGGAGGTGGATCAATATGATCCAACGTACCTTCAACATCAAGCATCGTTCCATCGAACGAAGGTTCATCATGCTTTTGTGCATTAGCATCGTCATTTTTCTCCCTAGAAGTAGGAATATCTCGAATCTTTCTAAGAGAAGTATCTTCATCGAAAGTGACATGAATTAATTCCACTTCCCTTTGAACAAACACATAGATTCTATATGCCTTTGAAGTTTCACTGTAGCCCACAAATGTTCCTTTCTTCCCATATGCATCTAGTTTGCTTCTTTTCTCTTTTGGTACATGAAAATATATGGGACATCCAAAAATTGTAAAATGAGAAAAATCAGGTTTCTTATCGGTGAAAACTTCTTTGGGTGTCTTGAATTCCAAAGCTTGATGTGGGTATCAGTTTTCGACATAAAAAATGGTGTTGGCAGCTTCTCCCCATAAGATCTTCAGAAGACCTTGATCATGAAGCGTAACACGAGTGGCTTCTATGATAATATGATTCTTCCTTTTGGTAACACCATTTAGTTTAGGAGTATATGCAGTAGTGGTATCCCTCTTAATGCCAGCTTCTCTACAATATTATTTGAATCATTTGACTAATATTCAGTCCCATTTTTTTCCTCAATATGTTGATCTTATTCCTTGTTTGATTCTCGACCAAGGCTTTGAAAGAGCAGAACCACTTGAATACTTCATCCTTGTTCTGTAATAAATAGATCCATGTTTTGCAAGAGAAGTCATCCATAAAAATAGCATAGTACAAATATCCACCCAAATATGTCACAGGAAACATACCTGGTATATCACAATGGACCAATTGAATAATTTCAGTGGTTTGAGTCTCAATTGAGGGGAATGATCCCCTTGTGTTCTTTTGAGCTTCACATCCCTGACAAGCACCTTCATGACTTAAGTTGAATTCAGGCATCCCCATGACCATATTCCTTACATCGGGTAAGGCTTTGAAATGAAGGTGAGAAAATCTAGGGTGCCATAATTTGGATTTAAGGGAAGTATCACAAGTCATAGCTCCTAATAGACATCATCCAACTTGATAGAGACCTCAACCCTAGATCTAAGAGTGAATGCATCTCTTCAGTTCCTTTTTCAAAGAGAAACCTTCCCATCAATGAATGTCACCTTGAAACCTTTATCCCCCGTCGCAGAAATAGAGACCAAGTTCTTTTTTAGATCAGGTGTACATATAACACTTCCTGTAAGTGAAGGGTTTGACCTTGATTAAAGTGAAGAGTAGCAGTGACAATTCCTTTCACGGGATAAGTGTCATTATCCCCAAGTATAATCTCCATATTCATCTTCTTTTCAACCAATTCAGAGAGCACTTCCTTGTACTCAGTGAGGTGCCTTGAGGCGCCACTATCGATCTGAAACCAATGGTCCAATGTATCCGGAGGAGAGGCGGTGGAGAGGGCAGAAATAAGATAAAATTGTTTTTTCTTTACTGCATTAACTTCATTGTACCTATAGTTTCTCGACTTCTTGGGAGGATGCCCATTTCCATTTCGATTAGCAGGATTGTTCCTCTTTCTTTTGTTATTGAACTTGCTGTTCCCTTCATTGTCATTGCCCTTGAAGTTTTTTAATTATTGTCATAATATCTTGGAGTATCCTTCTATTGAGGAAACTCTCCAGTGAAGTAGCCAAACATGTTATAATTGAAGCACCTCCCTTTTGTTCCTTCTTTGAATCCCATCTTGAACCCTTGTGCTAGATTCCTTGGATCAAAATTGTTCCTTCTCTTAGAATGAGCAGAGAATGTGGTAGGATTTCTTCCATTTAAGGCCTTCTCTCTTTCCATCATCCTTATTTCTTCTTGAGTGCATCTGTCCAATAGTTCATCAAATCCACGAATCCTCTCATTGTTGAGAATGGTAATGTTTAACACATCCCAATCTTTTATAAGGCCCCAGAGTGAAATAAGAGAGATTTCCTGGTCACCAGTGACTTCACCAATAGATAGGAGATCATTATTGATCTCGATAAGCCTCATGAAGTAGGATTGGATTTATTCTCCTCTATCAAGCTTGATATATTTGATCTTGTTCTTGAGAAAGAGAATTTGATTTGGATTGTTTACTTTGAACATCCTAAATAGTTCTTCATACATCTCCTTAGATATTTCCAAATCAGAAATATAGGCAACCAAAGGCTCATGAATGGAATCCAAAATAATCTTCTTAGATTTTACCTAACCCTTGTTATACTCAGTTCATGTAGGAGTAGATGCATTTGAAGGAGGTTCTGATATTCTTCCTTTCACATAGTCCATGGCATCATTCTATTCTAATGTAAAATCCAAAGTCATCTTCAATGCATGATAATCAGATTTTTCCTTGAGCTTGTCCTTGGATTTGAAGAAATATGTAGTCATCATTGGGATCAGTTCTAATTCCTTGTCCAACAACTTTGCTTAGTGATTTCTTTGCTTCACTCTTGCTTGGACATTGTCTTCACCGAAGCTTTGATACCATGTTAATTTTAGATAAAAATTGTATGTTCTATGATTAACCAAAATTTACTTCAATGTTCCTTTAACAACCCAATGAAAACTTCCAATTATATCCATTAGCAATCACATTAACTTATAAACATTGACAGTAAATATAGATATAACATAAAATCATATGTAGAATGTTAGGATATTCCGACACATAGGAAATAGTTAAGTACAACTTGGTCTAGTATAGTGTTAGGTAAAGTGTGTTTCTTTACCTTGTACATTTTGTAACTTACAATCCGACGGTCACGATATGTAGTGATGCGACGGTTCATTCTCTCCTCGGTATTAGCGACACTTGATCTGTGGCTTGACACCGATTGGTCCATGATTTCTATTTAAAGCGCATGGAGGGTCATTTGTAGGGTAATCCGTGCATGAGAGAAACATATGTAAATTTTCATTCTTTTATTAATAAATTGCCTGAAGTGGCCACGTTGGCTCAGGCCGTGGACTGTTTCCCTCTTTAAGGGTTTTAACCACGTCAGAAATACTGGTGTATTGATCTGTGATCTGGTTGTGAGCGGTGTCCTTTGGTGTTCTGTCTGAGGAACTTACCCTGTAAATTCCTACATGGTATCAAAGCTATTTGAGGGCCGCGTCCATTGGTGATCCAAATCTGAAGCCGATAGAACTGCATCTGACTTCAGTTTCCTAGATCTACTGTTTCTGACTGCTTTCGGGTCAAGAGGACTGCTCTGTTGTGTTGGGAGCATATGTTCCAGTGAGGAACCCCTTTTGTTTCACGCGAAAAGGTTTCCGGTAGCCCTAGCTGTGTCATTTTTAAGATCTGGAGGTATACAGTGTTTATTTGCAGTTTACAGTTATTTTCTCTCTGTTTATTTCGGTTTCGGTTTATTTAGCCTTTTTTATTACCGGATCTATACCTTTCATTTCTGCGTATGCTCTTTGCCTTGTGACTCTGTGCGATCTGGGAAAATCAGAAACAGAAAGGAAGGATTTTTCTCATGCGTATGCTCTTTTCCCTGCGCCTTAGTCTGATCTCGGAAAATTAGAAACATTGAGGAAAATATTTAGTTTCCGGCTAAAGCTAACTTTGAGCCGCAAGGTTCATTTTTGAAAATATTTATTTTTTCGGCTAAAGCTAACTTCGAGCCGTAAGGTTCGTTTTCTTTGCATGTCCGTGTTGGGTTTTGTGTTTTTTATTTTGTAGGGAAAAAGAGCTTTCTCAAAGCAAGCATGCAACCCAAAGCACCCCCCCCCCCTCTCTCTCTCTCTCTCTCTCTCAAATTTTTTGTATAGATCAAATGGTTCAAAGCTATTTTAAGAGAGTAGAGGTCTTGGGTTCCAGTCTCCATTTTGTGGGGGCGGACTTTTTCATTTCCGCACATTCCCGCACTTCGTCGGCAACTTCATCAACTTTTTTTAAAAAGCCATAACTTCATCATCCGGAAGCCGTTTTCAGAGCCATTTTTTTTTAAACCAGCCTAATTTTTCGAGATCTATCCATTGGAACACTTATTTCAGCATCTTTAGCTTCAGTTTCCGTTGAAATGGAAAGTCAATACCAAGTTACCCTTGACAGTACCGACTACTTCCAATGGTTGTCCTACATTGAAGATTTACTTAGAAGTAAAGGTCTCTACAGAATAGCCTCAAGCCAAGAAAAGAAACCAAAGGATGAAGATAAGGCTGCTAAATGGGAAAATAGGCAAGATCAAGCACGTGGATTGATAGGGATGTCTATTTCTCCAAATCTTAGATTCCATATTGCAGAACTTGATACTCCCGATGAAGCAATGAAACAAATCAATAAAGTTTTTGGGATTAAAAATGAACTTAGAGCCCATCAACTTGAAAATGAGTTGCTTACATTGGACCCTAATAATTTTTCTTGCATTGAAATTTCTTGTCCAAGTTCAAGACCCTCTGATATCTCTTGGAAGGTGTTAAAGTTAAGAAAGAAGATAGTAACCTTATCTATTCCATTCTTACTAAGTTGGGACCAACCTACTCTGTGTTTGTTTCCACCTTCCATTCTACAAGAGAAGCCTTCATTTCTCAAGGAACACACTACAAGTCCCCTTCCTTTGACTCTTTTTTTGATTCTTTAATAAGAGAACAAGAAAAACTCTTACACCTTGGTCTTCTTAATCTTGGAAACTCTTCCAAGAAAGCGTTAGCTGCCCAGCAGCAACCAAATTCAAAGAATCCTAAGAAGTCATATCCTAAAAAGAATGGTCCTAAACCAAACAAGGGTCCTAAGCATTCTCAGCCTCAAAATGAAAAATCATTTCAACAAAATGATAAGACAAATAAAAACAAATGGAAGAAGATTGATAGACATTGCAACTTTTGTAATCGAGATGGCCACTTAGAATCCAAATGCTTTAAGAAGATGGAAGCCTTGGAAGCAGCGATGAAGAAACATAACATCCATTTGGAGCAATCTTCAACTTCAACTTCATCTTCAAGAATGGCACTTTCAGCATGTGGTTCTCAAGCATCTCGGTCTGGCTATGCACTAAATGTATCTTCTTCTTCTCATTCTCATGAGTGGCTCATTGATTCTCTTCTTATCACATGGCCAAAAACAAAGCCATGTTTTCTTCTTTAAATGATTGTAACACCAAAAATATATATGTTGGTGATGATAGATCTCTTAGTGTTGTAGGGACAGGAACTGTTCATCTAGACAATGGTCAGTTTAATGATGTATTATGTGTTCCAACCTTATCCTGCAACCTTCTATCTATATATCAGATAACTCATTCAGGTGAAGGTAAAATTGTTGAATTTTCACCTCATGATGTTGTAATCAAGGACCTAAGATATCCTAAAAAGATTTTAGCTACTGGCATTGCTGATGATTCTACAAGGTTGTATAAGTTTCACAACTTTGGGTCATCAAATCTTCCCTCAGTATTTGTTGCTCATAATGATGAAGTGATCAAACTTTGGCATGAGCAATTTGGTCACTTAAACTATCGCTCCCTTCAGCATCAATGTAAAGAAAATATGGTGACAGGTCTTCCTATGGTATCTTGCAGAGATGGTGTTTGTTCCAGATGTGTACTCGGAAAACATCATCAGGACATTTTTGAAAAACGTGCCTCTTGGCATGCCTCAGCCCCTTTACAGCTTGTGCATAGTGATTTATGTGGTCCACTTCTAGTTGTGTCATTCTCTGGCTGCAAGTATTTCTTAACTTTCATTGATGATTTCTCCAGACGCACTTGGGTATACTTCTTAAAACTCAAGAGTGAAGTATTTAACACATTTTTGGCCTTCAAGGCCTTTGTTGAAAAACAATCTCGACATCAAATTCTTAAGCTAATATCTGATAATGGCGGCGAATATGTTAAAAACACATTCATCAACTTTTGCACTGAGAATGGAATTCAAATGCAACATACTGTTCCATATACTCTACAACAAAATGGTGTAGCTGAAAGGAAGAATCGCACCTTAAAGGAAATGGCTAATTGTATGCTACAATCTAAAGGACTTGGTCTTAGTTTTTGGGCAGAAGCAATTAACTGTGAAAATTACATAATAAATCGCACTCCTACTAAGGCTTTAAAGAATATCACTCCAGAAGAAGCATGGAGCTCAATCAAACCAGATGTAAGTCACTTTCGTATTTTTGGAAGTGAAGCGTGGGCCCATATTCCAGATGAAAAGCATAAAGCTTTAGAACCTAAGAGTGAAAAATGTACTTTTGTTGGATATTCTGAAGATTTCAAAGGCTATAGACTTATTCCATTTAAGTCCAAAAATGTTATCATTAGAAGAGATGTAAAATTTGATGAAAATATATCGGCCTACGAGCCTAGTTTGGCGGATGTGCCACCTCTCCCTATCTCTTCTACTTTTGAAAACATTTCTTCTTCACATGATGAAAGTGAGGATGACAATCCTCCCCCACCATCTCAAGATCCTCCTTCAGCTCCTCAGCTTCCAAAATGGGTTCGTGCTACTCGAGATGCAGCAGGTGACCTTGCCGGTGATCCTACAAATCAGCGACGCACACGTTCTCAGTTTGACAGAGCCTCTTCTTTACTCGCTGAAGCTCCAGTAAATTATGATCCTGACACCTTTGCAGAAGCTTCAGGCCATCTAGATTGGGAAGCAGCTATGAATGAAGAATATCATTCATTATTGGCAAATGATACACGGGATCTTGTTCCTCTACCAAAGGGACGAAAACTTGTTAGATGCAAATGGGTTTACAGAACCAAGTATGGACCAGATGGGAAAGTTGATAAACATAAAGCTCATCTTGTTGCTAAAGGTTTTCCACAGGTTGAAGGCATTGACTACACTGAAACCTTCTCCCCTTTTGCCAAAATGAACTCTATCTGCCTTGTTCTTTTCTTTGCTGCCTCGTTCAAATGGGAAGTCCATCAGATGGATGTTAAATCTGCCTTCTTGCATGGGCACTTGCATGAAGAAATCTACATGGAACAACCCATTGGCTTCATAAAAACAGACTCCAGCCTTGTATGTCGGCTTAAGAAATCCCTTTATGGTCTCAAGCAAGCTCCTCGAGCTTGGTATGCCAAAATGGATAGCTTTCTTTTAGAATCTGGCTTTTCTAGGTGTCATTCTGACAATATTGTCTACACCAAGAAAGTGGGCAAGTCTCTTATCATTCTTGTTCTTTATGTTGATGATCTTATCCTTACCGGCAGTGATCCCAACCTTATAAACCATGTGAAGTCCAGCCTTAAAAAGAAATTTGAAATGACAGACTTATGGCACTTACATTATTTTCTCGGTCTTCAAGTCTTGCAATCCAAGGAGGGTATTTCCCTTTCCCAGTCCAAGTATGCCTGTGATATTCTACGCCATTTTCACATGGAAGACTGTAAGCCAGCCCCTTCTCCCTTCCAGTCTGGAGTCAAACTTTCAGTCACTTGTACTTCTCCTGAAGTTGATACTACCTTATACCGTCAACTTGTAGGAAAACTTCTGTATCTAACCCATACTCGACTTGACCTTTCCTTTGCTGTTGGCCTTGTTGCTTGGTTTATGCAAAACCCACGTGAAAGTCACTGGAAAGCAGATAAAAGAATACTTCATTATGTTCGACGTACAGTTCAGTTTGGGATTCATTACAGTGCTGAAGCATCTCCTCTATTGGTTGGTTTCACTGATTCCGATTGGGATGGTGACCCTGATGATCGGAAGTCTACTGTCGGTTATGTGTTCACTCTTGGTTCAGGACCTACTACATGGGCTTGCAAGAAACAAGGTGCCATTTCTCTTTCATCAGCAGAAGCAGAGTATCGTGGTGCCGTAGAAGCTAGTAAGGAACCCTTGTGGCTTCGTCAGATCCTGTCAGAGTTTGGCTTTCAGCAGCAACATCCAACTACACTTTGGTGTGATAATCAAAGTGCCATTCAACTATGCAAAGATCCAGTCCAACATCAGCGCAACAAACACATTGAACTGCACATGAACTTCATCAGAAAACTCATTCACGACCATGTTCTTGAAGTGCAATATTGTTCAACAGATGATCAAGTTGCAGACATCGTCACAAAGGCTCTAACAGAGGCGAAGTTCACTAAAATTCGATTATGGTTGGATTTCAGGAAGTTGTCACTAAGGGGGGATAGGCTCTAGTGCCTCCTTCCTTCTCCTATTGTGTCATATTTGTAAATCCTTCAATCCTATCCCAAGTTGTTCTTAAGGGGGGATGTTAGGATATTCCGACACATAGGAAATAGTTAAGCACAACTTGGTCTAGTATAGAGTTAGGTATAGAGTTAGGTAAAGTGTGTTTCTTTACCTTGTACATTTTGTAACTTACAATCCGACGGTCATGATATGTAGTGATCCGACGGTTCATTCTCTCCTCGGTATTACCGACACTTGATCCGTGGCTTGACACCCGATTGGTCCATGATTTCTATTTAAAGCGCATGGAGGGTCATTTGTAGGGTAATTCGTGCATGAGAGAAACATATGTAAATTTTCATTCTTTTATTAATAAGTTGCCTGAAGTGGCCGCATTGACTCAGGCCGTGGATTGTTTCCCTCTTTGAGGGTTTTAACCACGCCAAAAATATTGGTGTATTGATCTGCGATCTGGTTGTGAGCGGTCTCCTTTGGTGTTCTGTTTGAGGAACTTACCCTATAAATTCCTACATAGAAGACAAGCCAAGAAAAGAGGACACAAGATGTGGCAGATGCCAGGTGCAAACCCAAATGTTGAGAAACCCTCTGTTCAAATCTTGTTATTAATCTTCAATGTTTTAGCAGAGAGAGAGAGAGTACAAATATCATAAATCCAAGCCCAAAATAGATTTGTTAAATCAACATTCAAATCCACAGTTAGTGCAGCCCTAACTAGAAATTCAACGGTCATCAAAGATACCCCAGATCATCCTCTAATTAGCTTGGTCCTCAGCAGAAAAATCTAGCCTCCAAAGAGGGTCAAATTCAACCCAAAACAACTTGGTCAACCCAAACACAACCTGTTATAATTTCCACAGTCAAACCAGAAAGTCAACATTGCATTCAACATGGTCAAACAATCCCCAATCTCCTCGAATTTCATGCAAAATAATGCGCCCTGAAAATATATAAATTATGGCCCAAAATCATAAGTGAACTCTTGGTTAAAGTTCCCAAGTAAACGTTCCTCAATCCTGTCCTATGTAGAATTTCCTGCAAATTCTCTACAAATCTACCTTTGAGATCTATGTAGAAAATCTGATTGTAGATTAACTTGATAATGCAATATACCAAAGAAAAATACTATAATCTACTTCTACTATCAAACTTTTGGAAGATTAAAGATCGAACTGAATCAAAGTAGAAAACATATAACCAGAAGAAGAATCAATGCACATGAAACACAGAAGAATACTCAGAGGAAATCCTCGGTGGAAAACCCCACTATCTGTATTATCATACAAGGTGGAAATACATCAGAATTACATAAAGCCTTAGCTCTTATAGCTATCTAGCTCTCAGTAAAATCCTCCTGGATGTTCACAAGAAAACAAGGCTTCTCATAAACCTTCTCCTCTGCCCTCCAAGCCTCCTATCTCCTTGTGTAGTTTCATTGGGTGATCCTTCCGTTACCAAGTGTAACATTGATCACTCACAATGATCTCACAACGTGTAAAACTGTGCAACCTTCAAGGAACCTTTTTCCTTCTGCATGGATGAGATTCCTTTATAGGAAAACTCATGCAACTGATAGTAACCTGTCACTGTATTTAATCTCAACTTTGTATTTCTCTGAATAGACATGCATGAGTTATTTATGAGAGAATCCTCAGTTATATGGAGTACACTAGTTTGATGCATGCATACATTAATTGACTGAACTCACAATTAGTTCCTCAAACTGTTTGGAACTAATTTAACTAGACATAACTCGGTTAACTTAGCTAACTAATTACAACTCAAATACAACTCATCCTTATCTCCTTAATTAAGGGATAATCTCCTTAATTTAAGGGATAACAGTTGCATGACTTCACAAAGACTTCTAGCTTGAATTTCTCCAACTAATTAATCCAAGATGAATTAATTAATTATTTTTCAAGTAATTGGTGAGACTAAATTCGAATTTTAATTCTCAATTTTAATTCAAGGACAAATTAAAATTGGAATATTTCGAATGCTATTTTTAGCATTTCTTGTTGCTATTCTCAACACTCCCTCTCAATAAGAAAGGAATTCAACTCGAACCTGATCTGGAAGCTTTGGAATGTTTTGCATGCAACACTTCTCTCTAGAGTTGTTGCTCTAACAACACCAGAAACAAAGAAAACATCCAACCTGAATCAGAATGATGCCTCTGTCATCAAAGTCTCTGACTTCTATTGCCTCTGTTAACTAAAAACTATGCGCTTCTATTGACTCAACCTTTTTGCACTATTGTCAAAACTTCTTTGCGCTCTTCATTATCTGACTACTCTAGCCTCTATCCCTTTGATCTCTAACTGCATCAATCCCATTGATTCCTCCCGCTACTATGTACTTTGGGCTCTCGTAACAAGGTATGATACATGAGATAAAACCTCTCAATGAACCTTGCCCAATTTCAGCCTTCTTGGGACTATCACTTAACATCGCCCAACCTCACACCTAGAGGTATGTCTGCATGTGATCCCTCTGCTGACTCTAATTCTGGCTCCTACACAATTATCTGAGAATTCTTCGAGGACTGTATGTTGAGAGGTAATTCACTCTCCCTCTCAACCACCAAGTCCCTAACATTTTCCTTGCTCCTCAAGGCTTTGCATGCATCTTGAACCTCAAGAGCATATAGGTTCTATAGCCGTGAATCAATCTATTTCACATGTCCCGTGGTGATGTGTCTAAGGAAAATCTTTCCCTTACTGAAGACAACATTAGCCTTTATCCTCTAACATCGCAACCGATACCAAGTTGTTCTTTAGTCCTGGCACATAGTTTACATCTGTCTAGGTGATAGGAGCTCCATTCTCCCTCTGAAAGGCAACCGTGCCCACTCCTAAAACACTAAACATTTCATTGTCACCCATCTCTATGAGTATCTTGAGGTCTTTCTCCTCGAAGGTACTGAATAAACTTTTATCGTCGTCATATGGAATGAGGCTCCACTATCAAGAAACCAACCACAACCCATCATCGATGACACTATGAATGTGATGAGGGTGAAGTCCATCTCGAACTGAGAGGTTAATTCCTCACCTTGTAATCCTTTCAAGGATCCATTCTTGGACTTCTTCGATGGGAAATTAGCCACATAATGACCCATCTCGTGACAATTAAAGCATCTCACTTTAGATTTGTCACCCTTCTTCCCTCCATGAGAAGAATTCAATTTGGGATGAGAATGCTTCTCCTTCCCTCTCCTTTCCTTACTTGCTAAGGCCATATTTTCTTCATCCTCCTTGGATGAAGAACCATCTTGTGTTCTCCTCTTGATCTCCTCCTACATGAGATATAACCACAGTCGTTCCTAATCCAGGAGTTTCTCCCTTCCATTCACAGAATCTTGGTAGCTATGCCATTTCTTTGGAAGGCCAAGGAGAGCGAGGCTCACCATATCATCATCAGCAATATTTATTCCCACACTTACAATCTCATCTCTACAGGTGGTGAGCTTGTTAATATATGTGGAAATAGTATCAACATTCTCCATCTTGATTCTTAGAAGCTTGCCCTTTAGCGCCAATTTCCTCTGTCGCTACTGTTCTGGTAGAGGTCATTCAATGTCTTCCACATTGAATATGGAGCATTCTTCCCATGGAGACTCGAGACAATATGGTCTCGAACTCCCTCAAGAATGCTCTGTCTCGCCCTCGCCACACACTTCCTCCATTCAGCCAACTCTTGTGCATTAGTTGAACCTCGCTGCGGGATTTCTTGATCAATGAAATCCTTCAAGCTGTTGTCTTCTAATACAGCCTCCATGTGATCTTTCCATGCTATGTAATTCGAGCTGCCATCCAAGAAATACTAAAGTCTCAAGCCGTAGAATGCCATTGACCAACCTGAAGTATGAGATGAATTCGATTTGTACCTGCAATCCCGAACTTCAAATTTCGAATTCTCTTCTCCCTATAATGTTCACATCTCTGATAACCTTTGCTCCGATACCATGTATAAATTTCTCTATAGATCAGCTAGCTCTAATACCATGTAGAATTTCCTGTAAATTCTCTATAAATCTACGTCTGAGATCTATGTAGAAAATCTGACTGTAGATTAACTTGATAATGCAATATACCAAAGAAAAATACAGTAATCTACTTCTACTATCAAACTTGCAGAAGCTTAAAGATCGATATGAATGAGAGTAGAACACATATAACCAGAAGAAGAATCAATGCACATGAAGCACAGAAGAATACTCAGTGGAAAGCCTCAACTAAAAACCCCACTACCTGTATTATCATACAAGGTGGAAATACATTAGAATTACACAAAGCCTTAGCTCTCACTGCTAGCCAGCTCTTAGTACAATCCTCCTGGATGCTCACAAGCAAACAAGGCTTCTCTCAAACCTTCTCCTCTAGCCTCCAAGCCTCCTATTTCCTTGCACGGTTTCTCTGGGTGATCCTCTTGTTACCAAGTGCAACATTGATCACTCACACTGATCTGACACCCTGTAAAACTGTGCAATCCTCAAGGAACCTTGTTCCTTCTACATGGATGATTTTCCTTTATAGGAAAACTCATGCAACTAATAGTAACATGTCCCTGTCTTTAATCTCAACTGGGTCTTTTTCTGAATAGACATGCATGAGTTATTTATGAGAGAATCCTCAGTTATCTGGAGTGCACTAGTTTGATGCACGCATGCATTAACTGACTGAACTCACAATTAGTTCCTCAAACTATTTGGAACTAATTTAACTGGAAATAACTCAATTAACTAAGCTAACTAATTACAACTCTAATACAACTCATCCTTATCTCCTTAATTAAGGGATAATATCCTTAATTTAAGGGATAATTAGTGCATGACTTCACAAAGACTTTTAGCTTGAATTTCTCCAACTAATTAATCCAAGATGAATTAATTAATTATTTTTCAAGTAGCTAGTGAGACTAAGTTCGAATTTTAATTCAAAGACAATTTAAAATTGGAATATTCTGAATGTTATTTTTAGCATTTCTTGTTTCTATTCTCAACACCCTAATCACATAAATTTTAGCCTCCTGAAATCTTCCTTCCTTCAACACGTGCGAAGAAGAAAGAGCCTCCAAGTGTACGAACCAATCAAGAGAGGAAAGAGAATATGATGTGATGATATGAGTGTCCAAAAGAGAGAAGGGTCACTCCTATTTATAAAATTCCTTAAGGCTGAGGATACAAATCCATTAGGCTTCATGAGCCTACAATTGACTGAGGCGGACCTTGACAATTTGACCATGAGAAAGATTAAATTCAAAATTCCATTTTTGCTTGTAAAAATGAGATGATCTTTATATCAAAATTGTACCTCTCGGAAACAGGAATCCAATGCAATAATAATCTCCATCATATGATCTGTCCTAAGTTGGAAGCTGGCCCTAGTTGCCAATTTTAACAATAACCCACACATTTCACCAATATGGATGTTCTACATAAATAGATTTTGAATTTACACAATCTCTATTTCCAATTGATTACAGGGCTCATTTATTAATTCCAAATTAGTTGAGTGCATGCTCTATTTACCTATTGTATTTTTTGTACTATAGATAAATGCACATTTTTTTGGGAAAGAGCAAACATTGCACTCTAATTCTATACTTCTTCCAAGCTTTGCTTATTGAAAATAAATATGCATGTATCTAACTTTGTATACAAGATATACTTCCAATATAATCCAATTTGGTACTGTTTAAATGGATACCCTTTTATGTGCATACACATGTGCACAATACTCATGATATTATGAATGAATTTCTATTATCATCGATTGATGGCTTAAAATTTAAAATTGTTATACTTGCATAGCATGTTATGGCTTTAAGTGTGTTCCATAAAATACACCTTTTGTCACTCATAGTTATGGAAGTGTGTCTATACTGAACTAACATTCCGTCCAAAAATCCCAATTTAATAACACTTTTTCTATGTGTTGAAATATCTATGTTGAGCCTTCCATTCTACTAAAAAACCATTCACTATTATATCTCTTAATGCAATACATGGTTATAGGTGAATGAAATGTCATACTATTGATCAAGGTCATAAATGGAATGAAATGAAATGTAGGAAAATGAATGGAACACACAAAAATAAATATAATAGGTATTACAATAATTGGTGAAAACCAAACTTCTATTATTAAATTAAATATATAATAATGTAGAACATAAACTGGCTAGAATGGTGGTAACTATCTCTGAACATAGAGAGATGTTGGCTACACGCATACAAAAAATATATTACAAGAGGCTGAATGAATGGCCTTTTAACATAAAGCATGAACCATAGATATCCAAAAACCTAATTCTAGAAGATGAAATGCCAAAAATTTTGCAGGCCTCAATGGGGTTAGTTGGTACATAAACTCCCTAGGGTCGTAACTTTTGCATACAATATTCATTTGGTGTGCTCAGTACCCATTGGAAAGTCCTATCCAAGAATTACACATTTGGACTAGGTCCCAGGAAATAGTTTCTGACTATTGCGTGGGTCCTTGTCACTTTAAAAAAACATTGTTTAGCACCTCAAAAGGACCTTGAATTCCATGACCTGAAAAGTTATAGAAAAATTACCACGATGGAGAACTATGCTTTGAGCCAATGGAGTAGGTGGATAGCCACTGATATCCATGTAGATCAGTCTTCCCACTTTAGGAATAAGTGGCATCCTTTGAGGTTAGTGCCCCAATTAGATGGGGAAACATTTGTGGAATTTGGCTCCTAATGAGTCAATTGCCTTAGCAAATAATAGTACAATGTTTTCATAACCTGCGATAGTTGTATATGCTTCTAGCAAATATCCTTAGTCTTTGTATTCATGATTTGATCCAATATAGTTTGTTTAATGTAATCATTATCAAGATATTTGGCGGAAAATTGATCAACTACCTCTGATTTGTACAATAGAGGTGGAAAATATGGATGAAGTTGCTCCACACTAAACATAGGGTACCAAACAGGGAAAGGGGGAACACTTAATTCAAAAGCATTGTCGCCCACTACCTTTGTGATTATGTAAGGCCCATATCAACGTGGTTTGAGTTTTCAATTGGGTCTGATGAGGCACTGTTTCTGTTAATGTAACCACAACTTATCACCAACCTGAAACGTATATGGAACCCTATGTTGGTCATGTTGTTTCTTGTACTTGGCATTGGATTTTTGCGAGATATCATGGACTCTTTTTGGAGATGTTGGATCCGCTCAAATAATTTGGTTGCCTTTTCTACCTTAACTTGAACATGGGATGACTCTGTCAGTGTAGATGCAATGGGCATAACTACATCAATTGGGAGCAATGATTAGAACCCTAGGCACACCTAAAAATGAATGTGGCCATAAGAGCTGTGGAGGGATTTGTTATAGGTATACTGAATATATGGAAAGATTTCATCCTATGTTCATGGGTGAATGGAGTTGTACATGTGAAAGATATGCACAATCATCCTTTTGAACACTTCTATTTGTCCATCTGATTTGGTATGAAATGAAGTTGATTTGGCCAACATGGTATCCACTTGACATCATAGGTTGGACCAAAAAGTGTTGACGAACCTACTATCCCTATCTGAAATAATCATTCGAGGTCGTCAAAAATGAACCCAAACACGCTTAAAGAAGAGTTTAGAAATGGATTAAGTTATGATACTCTTCTTGTAGGGCTCCAAAATGAGCATACTAGAGAACAGATCAACAACCACAAACACACAATCATTACCATGCTTTGTGGATGGAAAACCTGAAATGTAATATATGGATATTGACTCCTATAGCTTGTGTAGGGTAGGTATAGGAGTGTAAAACTCCTACTTCTTGATGGTTGGCTTAGCAATGATATAGATAGCACATGATATGATATTTCAGTAGACATATTATCAAAGCTTTAGCTAATATAAATATTGTAGAAGTACTACTACTTTCTTCTCCACACCAACATTCTCTACCACCTTACTATAATGTACCTCCATATTAGCTTTGAAACTGTATTGAACGAACAAAAAGGTGGCCTAGGTATCACAAGAGTGAATCCTAGAGGTGTAATTCTAGAACTTGCTTGGCTTCCATCAACATCTACTATGTTGTGGCGAAGTCAAAGTCATTTCTCTATAAATATGGCGACCCAAATATCTCATGCCCATGAGAGTTAAGAAATATGGTTAGCGCTATAATTAGGGCTCGACTAAGGCAATCTACAGTATGATTGGTGATACCCTTCTTATATTTGATGTTTAGATGGAATTGTTGTAGGTATGTGCACCATTTTTTATGGTGGTTATTCTATAACTTCCCTTGTGTCTACATAAAGTGTAAATGCCTTTGATCAGTGCCAATGATCATATCCTTCCCGAGAATATAATGCTTCCAATTTCGGCAATCCTACACGATGAAGTACATCTTGTTATCATACGTGATTTATCTTTGAAAAGTATCATAGAGTATTTCAATATGATAAGGCATTGGATGTCCGTGATGAGCAAGGACCGCACCAATAACATAGTCAGAGACATCTATCTCAATATCAAATGGTTGTTACAAGTCTAACAGGGTGAGGATTGGTGTAGAGAAAAGGTGATGCTTAAGATCCTTGAATGCCTACTGATGTGAATCAAACCAAAAGATAATTTGTTTTTCTCCTCCCTTAGTGACTTAACTCGAAGTCCAAGCATTATAGAGAACCTCAACATGAATCTTTGGTACAATTTAGCAAGTCCCAAGAAGCTATGAAGCTTTGTTAGAGTCATCAGGGCTAGAAAATACTGAATGACTTTGATCTTGGCTAGTTACACATGAACCCCATGATCATCCACAATGTAGCCCAAGTATAGAATCCCCTGCATGCAAAATGGTAATTTTTCTAAATTACCATACAACTTATGTTTCCATAGGGTGCTCACGACCTATTAAATGTGTTTCAAATGTTCCGCCCAGGTTCTACTAAAGATGAGGATGTCATCCAAGTATACAACCACAAAAGAGTTTGTGAATGGCTGCAAGATATCATCCATCATCCTCGTGAACATTTTTGGAGTATTATTAAGAAAAAGGGCATGACCAATCACTCGAGAAGGCCTTATTTATATTTGAATTTTGTCTTCCATAAACAAGTTTTATTAATTGGAACATGGTGATAGCCTAAATTCAAATCAATCTTACATAAGAACTTGGCACCATTATGTTGGTCAAGAAGATCATCAATCATATGGATTGAGTATCTGTTCTTGACAATGATTTTATTCAAGACTAAATAATGAATACAGAGTCTCCATACCCATCCTTCTTTTGCAACAATACAACTACACTCCTACAAAGTGATGAGCTCAATCAAATGCCACCCTTTTGGATGAGCTCTTGAATATGATTTTTTATTTCCTCATTCTCCAAGAGTGGGCATCTGTATATTAGGACATTAGGTAAAGGAGCACTACGTATTGAGTGTTTGGCCTTTCATTTTATAGGGTCCCCGTAGGTGGATAGAAAATATCTATGTATGTGTTTATAATATTTTCCAATTTCTTTTGTTTTGTAGATAGGCCTTATACATAAGCTGTGGTGGTCACAGTAACTTTCTTTCACGTTCTAATCAAATGATGATGAGAACAAACACTTTTGTTTGAGAGATTACCTTTTGGAACTATTTTTTTGACGTCAATGAAATTGTAATAGTTGAGACTACCTTGGGTATCCTCTAGGGATAACCTTTGAGAGTAAAAATGATACTACAAAGGGACTCATAAACAACATGATTTTTCCACACACAAGTTTTTCCTAAAAGAACAGTGCAAACTTCAGGTGGGGCAACATCACAAAATACCACATCTTTGAAAGGGTTGATGTCATAGGATAAGAAACATTGTTGGCTGACACAAATGTCTCATCTACGGCTCAACCAACCAATGGTTTATGGTTGGGTGTGTGGTACTACTAGAAACTTCAATCTCTTCATGTCATCAAGTAATATCAGTTTCTTTTGGATCCTACTATCAATAATGAAAAATAATTTTAAATATTAAAATCATAAAACTTTACTATTGTGCTTAACTAACACATGCTTGCATGCATATTCTATTGCACATGCATATTACCTACCCTTTAAGTGATCCTATTATTTCAGTAGTTACTATTTATAATATTTCCATTTTTTGTAGAGGCTACCATGTAGGATGACATGTGTTAGTGGTTAGGCATTTATTACGCAATGCCATTGCTATTCCTTATCCATTAATGCACACTTGGTTATCCCTATCCATTTTATCCACAAGTTCACAATTCATTCCCATTTCTAGAGAGAAGCGTTATCTAGAACCCAAATCACTTATCCCTTTATTCTATTGAACCTTATCCTCTACCTTTTAGTTCTATTATTGGATTTCTTCCTTATATATGGAGTCAGGAGAGAAGCGTGTGCATTATTTCCTTAATTATCACCTATTTATCACTCATTCTATCCTTATTTAAATCTATTATTGGTTGTAACTCTATTTTATACCATAAAAGTCCATTCTCAACCAAGTTAATTGGAACTACGTGAGAGTTGATTTTCCACTAGTTGTGCAAGCACAAGGAAGAACACTCACTATGCATTAATCCTCTATATGAGAGTGTTATTTAATTGTATTGAATTCAAGTAATGTAATACAAGTGAATATGAGTGAATTCAAATTGGTCTCATAGCTACTTAGTTTATTTGAGTGATATTTTATTCTCTCTTCTCTATTTTGTCTTTCAAATTGCTATTGTAGTATTTTGTCACAATTAGATCTTTTGTTCGTGCTTAAAATCCTACATGGTATCGGAGCATTTGGGGATTTTGTGAATAATATAATCATTATATATAGTTGATATAGGATTGAAAAACCCAAATAGGATGGATTAGCTCAATATCAATTTGATTGTTACATTCAATTTCTTTGGGAGGAATCCTAAGGTCTTACACCTATTATGTAGTAAGGAACTTTATAGAATCACTATGGGGACTAAGGTAGAGCCCAAATTATTCATTGAGAAGTGAAATTTAATTAATAGGATGGATGAGGTCTATGGGGTTTTATGCTAGTCCATTTCTCTAGACTTTCTCTATCATGTTGAACCTTGCTCAATTCCCAAAGAATTATGGACTAAGTTGTAAGGACTATTTAACAAGCTAGATGAACTAAGATGACATCAATTGTAGAATGATATCATGTATTCGAGCCTAAGAAAATTTGAAACCATACAATATTTCTTGTCCATGTTTAATATTTTTTTTCAATAGGCTAAAGCTTGTGGCATCAATAGAAAGGAGGAGAAACTCATCCTCTCAGTTCTTTCAAAACTAGGAATTAAATATTTAGTTTGTTTCTTTTGTCCACACTATTATACTTTCTATCATATTTTTTTTGGAAGATTACCTCTATGGATGAATTGATAGATTCACTCATTCGTGTCCAATATAATCTCACTTAGATGGGGTATTAAGATATTCATGGCCAATGCACTTGCGGTGCATGATAATAACAAGAAGAATAAGAAACAATCAAGGTATATTAATCACATATATTGAGAACATATTGAATCCACTAAGTCTTGGGTATGTGTTATATTATTTACACATCTATCACATTCCAATGTACATTGCACTAGGCATAGTGGGGGTGGGGTGGTAAATACCCCCTCTCTTGTGGCATTCTAGGATAGTTCCCCCCATGTTTTTTTGGATATTTGTTTGAACCCTCAGGGAGGAAATTCTATGACGGAGAGAAAAAAGTGAAGTTATTGTAATAAATTTTTTCGATTGGAGATTTGTCATATAATGAAGATAATTGTTCTTATCGCAAAAGTAATTAAAAAATATAACCTTGCATATTTATTCGGCAATGTCAAGAAGAACACTGAAGACAAGCCACCAAAGGATTAAGGTAAGGGTCATGTTTTGATTGTTATTTATTTGTTACCTGATTTGTGGATCTTAAACATAGGTTCCACTAATCATATTCCTACATCAAAGCATTATTTTTCTTCGATTGTACCTTACACTAACCTCCTATGATGTTGGGAGACAAAAAAACCTATGGCTTTGTATAGAGAAGAGAGTGTAGACCTTGATTATGGAATATTTTAGAATTTGTTACATATTTTGATGCTTTCCATGAATGTCCTCTGTATCTACCAGATTACACACTTAGGAATAGGAAAGCAGGTTGAGTTCACGCCGAATTTAGTGATAACTTCATAGATGGTAGATGGTTCCATAGTTGTAGTTGGTGAGATTGATCACCATTATAGGTTGTCTACATTCTCTTGTTTCACTCCCAAACAAGATTTTGTTTCTCTTATAATACATTCACATGAGGAAAGTAAAGAAAAAATAGATGATAAGCTTGAGGAAGATGCAATGCATGCACACCAGGAGGAATCAATTGCATTATTTTTTCCTCTCCTTGAGGTCAATATTTGAGATGTTTATACACACTCTTCATAAAATATTCATTATAAAATTTTAATTTCTAATTTAGAAGTCCATGATGATCCCATTGTAGATCCAGATCACAAGCCACATAGGGCACATCATATTTTATAGGAAACTAGTAAAGCTTGTGGTTTATAATGGTAAGACACATAAAATTAGATTTTATTTTTTTAGTAATCCATAAGCACCTCACTTTTATTGTCAAAGAGTACAAAGCTAAACAAGAAATCAAGGAATTCTCACATGATGGGATAGGAAAAATCCAAAGACAGATCTATTATGGGGTCTCTGACCAACAACACCATCCTTCTTCATAATAGCTGCATAGTATACATACTATGCATTTTGAGAGGATGAGTGGGGGCAAGGGTGGGGCTTCTTCGCGCCATGTTTTCCATATCTAACTCAACTTTGTTGTATTGTGTTCTACATTTTTTTTGTACATGTGTACCTAACATGTCCACAAATTGTCGAGATGTAGACCATTATTTTATATTTGAGTACCAAACAAGGATGCAAATCATCGAGAATCATTCATTAATTACAAACTAGTTGTGTTTTAGGAGTAGTGTTGTTTTACATGCACATTAACTTCCATTTAGGTATGCTACCATTTTAGTATTTATTTTATCTATACGTTAGCAGAGGCTACCATGTAGGATGAGATATGGCAATGACTAGGCCTTGACCAAGTAGTGACATGGCTACATATTTTCCCTAATGCATGCTTCCTTTTCCATAGCCACATTATCCCCAAGTGTGCACTTCCTTCCTATTTTTCAAGGTAAACATTATCCAAAGCCTTATATACTTATCCCTTTATTCTATGAAACTTTATCCTTTGATTTTTAGTCATATTCTCAAAGTTTTTCTTTATATATGTAGTTAGAGTGAAGTGTGTGAGTTTCTATTCAATTCTCACTTATTTATGACTTATCCTATCCTTATTCAATTCTATTATTGACTCTAACTCTATTTTATACCCTACAACTCCATTTTTGGCCTAGTTAACTCGAACTAAGTAGAGTTTCCTTTTTTATGGGTGAATCACACTTAGTTTGCACTAATCCTATTTACTAGAGTGTTATTTAATTTAATGAAGTCAAGCAATGTAATACAAATAAATACAAGAATTTAATTCAAATTGATTTTCCATCTATTTAGTTTATTTGTGTGTTATTTCATTCTCTCTTCTCTCCTTTGGATTGTAAATTGCTCGTGTACTATTTTTCACCACTAGATCTTGTCCTTCGGCTTAAAATCCTATAATGTATTGAATATTAATGCACCACAAACATTAATGTTCACTTGAAAAACATCATTTTTTTTATATTCATAAAGAAAATAGCTTGTTGGTGCAACCCCTTACCATTAAACACACTAATGAGTCTCTATGCTAGGATGAGTTTTTAATCAGAGTGCTTGAGTAAAATGAACACCTTGGTGTGTCTTACTATAAGGTGCACCATGATAGGGTCAAATAAAAAAAATAAAAAAATTATGAAACCAAATTTCATTATAATGATTCATTCCTTATAACCTTCCAATCTCTCCCATAAGCGCCACACTCTCTTTCGACAATTACCTTGTATGCATAGTTCTATAATGTTACTTCATTATTTCAATAACTTCGTTGGCCAATTCAATTCATACATTTTCATTTTTAACTCTATGGGTAAATTGGGCTTCCTCGCGTGGGAGGAGACCCAGTAAATTGTTTTTTACCTCCTTATTTTCAATTCCACCAAATTAAAAATTAAAATTGTCCTCACATTTCATTTTATCAATTTTTTTTAAAGTTCTACATGGTACGATTCATTATTTCAACTCTCATTGAATTCATTGTTGACGTGTCTTGTAAATATAAAAGAAGCACCATTGTATTGCATTTAAAGGAATGCCCCAACTATGGTGTTTAAAAAAAACACACACAAACTTGGGTTAGGTTCCCAATTACCAGTCATGCCTCAGTGCACTACATATAGCATTGAAAATGTCCAGTGCATTATAAAGAATTTATCACATTGGTTCACAGATTGAATCTTTATGTATGTAATTTCAATATATGCACCAAATGACATGGAGCACTTTGGAAATAATTATACTTATTCCTTGACATGGCACCTTGTTAATGGTACACATCACCTCTTTAAGTAATCACACACCAAAGGTTTTAGACTATATTTTATTTTTATTTTTTCCAAATTTTATATTTAAAAATTCACATTTGCAGTGAATTATGTGACTAAAGGAGCATCGATGCTTCAAATAGTAGGAAGCACCATTTGTAGGGTGCACTAATTAGTGAACCATTTTTGGGGTGCATTATAGTTTGAAAAATTCATGCACTGAATGTTTTATTTGATGCATAATGTTTGAATTTTATACTAAAATTTTTATCACAATAATGCATTCAATTAAAAAAGTAGCACTATTTTGCGACATGTGATGGAGCACAATAACTACACTAGTGTGACACATATGATAGTGCATCGTAACCAAAACAATCTATTAATTAAAATAGAGCATTGTTGCTATGACTATTCTTGTTTTTCTAATATAATGCACCGTATTCGGTGCATTTAAAGTATTAAACGAACATCGATTACTTTACCACATTATTTTTGAAAAACATAAATTAACTTCAATTTTTAATAAATACAACATGGTTATATAGGTGTGTTTTATAATTTTAATTTCTTTTCTCCATAAATGCATGCCTAAAAAGAATTGTATGTGAACTAGAGATGTTCACTTATCATGTGTCACTAGTTACAATAAGTATGGTATGGTTCCTTGTGCATGCATGACTAGAAGAAGAGAAACTCTCCTTTAGCTCCAGTTAGTTAGGTCAACAATGGAGTTGTAGGTTCATAAATAAGTGAGAGCTGAAGAAACAACACAAGTAACCTAACATCGACAATGAAAATGCAAGGAACCTAACATCCTTTGCAGTTGGTGACACGTGACAAGTCAATGTCCTTGATTCATATACGATTCTTTTTAGGCACATATGTATGCATAAAAGAAATGTCGTTTTCTATGAGTTACCAATAAGGGTAGCAATTATATATTGGCTACATTTTGATTATTGTGGATCTTTATGTTGTAGGGTGACAAGTCTCTTATTCATATGTAATAAAATGATTTCTTATTTTATTACATTGTCCAATCTTGTAAAACATGTTGTTGTTGATTAATTTATATATGAATCATTTAATTTGTTAAAAATAATAGAGGTGTAATATATTAAATAACACATTAATGAAATCATTATATTAAAGCACGATAATTTTGATATTAAAATCAATATATTATATAAAATATTTGATTTTGAGTTGATTAATTGAATTTTGTTAAAGTATATTAATTTAAACATATACATATCATTGCATTGTATTCTTTTAAATTCACTACATAGTCAGTGCCATAAAAATAGAAAATGATGCATTTTTATGAATCATAGGCACTAATGCTAAAATTATTAAAAGCATTATTAATATAAATGACATAAGATACGTTTTTATTGTTTCAAAATATTATGTTTTATATGTTTATACTACACATCCGTTGCTTTAAATATTCCTATGCATAAGTGCTTTAAATATAATATAGAAATTGGTGGTTAACAACAATGGTTGACATATCACTGTAAATATTTGAATTTCACATCCCTCTAGTGTACATGGTGATATAGGCATCAATGCATAAAATTTATACAAGAATTGCTGCGCCATAAAAAATAAGAATGAGTTGGTGCATAATAATTACATGAGCACGAATGTATCATTAAACAAAAAATACAATATCTATGTGTAATGAATATATATGCATTAGGGATTGTAGTTTTATGCATGCCCTCATGTGTGTTTATTATTGGCACAATAGTGCATGTTAGAAGAACAAGTACCATTTTTTTTTTGGAAAAAACCTCTACTTGTGAGCTATAGAAAACATATATTATAACCTCCAAAACAAATGGTGGAGGTTGTAGTTGATCCGAAAACAACAGAATTCACTATTTGCACAATTTCACCAAATATTAACTAAGGTTGTGTTTTAAGTGAAATAATGAGGGAAATTGATTTTCAAGTGCCTTAAACATGAACTTGAAATATGAAATTAAGCATGAATGACATAGAATAAGAAGAGAACACATAATATTTGATGACGGAGTTTGTCCCTCCTGGACTACATCTCTGGGTCCATTTCCAATGGGCGTCCATTGTATTGAAAATGCTCAAAAAGTCTCTTTACACCAATGGCTATTGAGAGGAGATAGGCCTCAACCTCAGCTCTCGAACGCAGCTTACAGATTTCAAAAAGGCCCAATCTGGGCCAAGTTATGCCTCAAAAGGAATTTGCATGCACAAAATAAAACAAATTTGACAGACCCACTTTAGAACTCCTCCCTATGCTTCGTTGCATTGGAAATACATTTTATAAGGTTCAAGGGAGGTCCGGGGGTCAAACATGTAGGCCTCCTGGAATTGGGTTTGCAAACTTAGCACATTTGTTAAATATGTTACAACCATAACTCTAACATTAGAGTTCGACACAATTATATTACAACACATAACATATCAAACAATATGTGAAAGCCATATTTAACATATGGTTTTAAAAACTTTTATACCATTAGACCGACACATATATATATTTAACCAAAGTTTTAAACATTGAATATGGTCGACCAGTGGTGTTAACAATCTTCAACCCATGAAATGTGATTGGAGATTTATCCGGTGGTGTTACCAACCTTGTGGCAATGCGTGCATATGACAGTGTTTGGAATGTCATTGAATAATGGTTAAACAACATCTGCATCGATAGTTGGAGACTCATTTTGTATGTTTATTTGACCTATTTGGAGCACTGATACATTGTCCATAGGTTTACCAGGGCCAACAGGTTGGCGGGCTCTGCCAACCCTTACCCCGCATACCATTTAACAAAACTTTAAAGATATACATGTGCCATTGTTTAATAAAACACTCCCGTGGGCTAACAATAAGATTTTGTAATGAGATGTTGGAGGTCACAGGTTTGACCCGCACTTGGAAGTTTGACATGCACCGTTGATGTGAGTCTTGCCACGTGTCGGGCTCTGAGACTCCAAGTTTTCCTGCTCTACCAACTTTTTTTCCTGTTTTGGGAAACCTTTAGAACATGTTTTCTCCCTCATATGGAGGCCATTTTTCAAACCCAATATACCATCGGAATCAACATGAATTTATCTTCCACTTGGTGCTAGTTTCATGATAATTTAAAATTCTAAATATTTCAAGGATCCTCCTGGATCATTCCTCTCCGCTGGAAGCTTTTGGACCACTAAGAGTTTGGTTTTAAGCAAACATGTGGTGAGGGTACAACTCCCTCACCCTTTTGATATCCATCCACCTTTCTTTTCCTAGATTCATGCCTTTAATTCCCACTCGAAGATACTCAACATCTCCTCGTTTAGAAATGTCGACCTTCCTATCCAATATGATATATTCGTTTAACCCAGTCATACACTTAGGCGCAAAATCGTATGCCGTTGTAATTTGAGAATTTTCCTCTAGATCCATGATCATTGGAGGTTCATACAAATTCAAAATTTCAACAAGTTACAACTAAATATATGTGCATGTATGGCGGAAAATTCAACTGGAATGCATTATGCCTAATCTTTTCAACAATTTTAAAAGGACAATACCTTATAGGTTTCTAATTTTTACCTCCACCTTTCATCCTTTATTTGTTGATGTATAGCCATACTTGATCACCAACCAGGAAGTGATGATCTACCTGATGCTTGTCATGACACATTTTGTACTTGGCCTCACTTTTCTCCAATTCATCCTGCACTGCTTCATGAATCTTTTGGATTCTTTGAATGAACTTGATTACTTTGTTGGAATCTCCATGTCCTTCCTCCTTAGATTCTTCAAAAAACATGAAGTCCATTGGTGATTTTGGAAGGTACCCAAAACATGTTTCAAAAGGAGATCTACAAGTAGAAGAACCTACACCAAAATTCCCTAAACACGAGAAGAAGGTGCTTCCCTAATCGCATCCTTCTTTCTCCCTGTGGTATGCACAACTTTCCAAGACGGTACAATAACCTGTCATGAATATGATAATTCACTTCTTCCACCTAAGCACCATGAGTTGGTGATTCATAAACATCCTTAAAATTAGTATCTGCATAATGTTTTTCTGTGTAAAATTCATGTTCTAAAGAACTATTTTGCAAAGTAACTAAAGCATTCAAAGAAGGTATTGATAACATATCAACTACTATATTGGTGGTACATTTATTGCATTTGATTACTAAACGAAATTGCTGCAAAACCCCATCCATCTATAATGTCAAAATTCTTGCAACTTAGTTTGTGATTGAAGGTACTGAAGTGGCTCATGGTCTGTCTGAATCACTATTTCCTTTCCCATTGTATAATGTTTCCATTTTTTAAAACTTTCCACTAATGCATACAATTCTTTATCATAATTTGGATAGTTAGCAACTGCTTTAGAAAATGTTTCTAAATGAAAACAAATAGGCCTTTCTTTTTGCAATAACAATGCTTCCATTGCATACCCACTAGCATCGGTTTCTATTTCAAATGGTTGTTGAAGGTTTGGTAAAGCGAAGATTGGAGCTATAAAAAAATTCTTCTTTAAAGTATCAAATTATTTTTGTTGTTTTCCTCCCCATTTAAAGGAGACTTTAGAACTTGTTAAAGCATAAAGTGGTGATGAAATAAAAGATAAATGAGAAATAAACTTCCTACAATACTGAAATTCACCCAAGAAACTTCTAACTTCCGTCAAATTTTGAGGTCTTGGACACTTAATAATTACATCAATTTTAGTTCGATCTATTTTTAGTTGACCACCTCTAACTATGTAATCAATATAGACTAACGAAGCTTTTCCAAATTCACATTTAGAAAGTTTGAGATACAATTTCTCTCTTTGCAACACATCAAAAACTTGTTTAACATGCTTTACATGTTCTTCCAAACTTGAACTGAAAATAAGAATATCATCCAGATAGACTATGACAAACTTATCAATAAAAGGACAAAAAACATCATTCATCACTCTCATAAAAGTTGTTGGATCATTGCATAACCCAAATAAAATAAGCAACCATTCAAAAATCCCCTCTTTAGTCTTAAATTCAGTTTTCCATATATCATTCCCTGTAATACGAATCTGATGATAACCACTTCTTAAATGTAGTTTTGTAAATTAAACAAAATTATTTAAATTATCAAGAAAATCATCGATTCTAGGAAGAGGATACCTGTCCTTAATGGTGATTTTGTTTAACACTCTAAAATCAATACACATTCCCCAAGTTCTGTCTTTCTTTGGGATTAATATGATCAGTGATCCACATGGAGAAGAACTAGGTCAAATAAATCCTTTATTAACCAATTCCTGAATTTGTTTCTTAATTTCTTCATTCTCTATGACTGACATACGATACATGCCAATATTCGGGAGATGGGCATTAGGTTGTAATTGAATATCATGTTGTATTTCTCATTTTGGATGTAAATTTTTTTGTTTTTTAAACAATTCCTTATAAGAATCTACTATTGCAACCAATTTGTCCTTAAACTGAGAATCACACCCTTGTAAAGCATCATACATATCTTTAGGTTGTTCTTTAATAAACATGAGAACATACTTTTTACTTGAATTTATGAGTCTTTCCATTTGACGAACATTGATTGAATCCAGGTTTGTCTTAATTCTGTGTGCCTTGATAATATATTAAATTCCATCTTTAGAGAGACGATACGTATACTCCTTTATATTAAAAAAAGGCATCTTGATCATAGAGATAGGGACTACCCAACAAAACTCCACATATATCCAAAGGAATCACATCTAGCTAAAATTCATTAACGAAGTTAGTTGTAATTGAAAACCTTAATCGACACTTTTTTGTGACTTGCATCTGAGTGTTTTCTTTCAACCATCCTAAAGGTATGGTTTTGGATGATCTTTAGCTTCCAATCCCAATTTTCCTTACCAGTTCCTCAAATATGACATTTTCTTGTGACCCACTATTGAATAATTTGTCTATCTTAGTGTCCCTGGATATGATCCTTATGTGAAACAATTCAACTCTCTTCTTTTTTTCAATCACATCATTAGATTTGGAAGAGTATGCAAAAAAAGTAGAACTAGAGCTACATTCAGAAGGATTACCTATCACACCCATCACGGTAATATTCTTTTCATCATTAGAGTCGGATCACAAATCTTGTTGGAATACAACATTAAGTTTGATTTCACCCTTATTCTTAAGGAAATTCTTTGGATTAAGTTCTAGATGAATCTTCCAACACTTGGAGTCATCATGTCTAACCCTCTGACAATCAGTATAAGTAGGCCTTTCTCCTTCCTTCTTAATTGTTGTCGATTTCTTCCCTTTCAAATTATTCTTTCCCTTGCCTTTTTTCGATTATTTGTTCTCTGAATGCTTGAATCATTTCTTTGAAAAGTTTGATTGAGAAGGTTTGGCACCTAATTTAATATGAATGGATTGTACACACACTTCATCAAAGTCAGTTGGATTAAACATAATAAATGTATGTCGGAAATAAGAATGCAAACTTCCAATATATTTCAACAAAATCGAACGTGTCTAATGGAACATTAAGTGCTAATGCTTTTTTCCTGAATTCCTATGTAAACTCTTGCACACTCTGTCCTTTACCTTGCCTTAAATGTTTCCAATCCATTATAGCCTGTTGCATATATCCTAAAGGATAAAATTGCTTTTTAAGAGATTTAATAAACTTAGACCATGAAGAGATAATTTTACCATTTTGCTTCAAATTTGATTGATTTTGAATTTCCCACCAAATCAAAGTTGTTCCCACCATTCTAAGTGTAGCTAACTGAATTTTTGCAGATTCATCAACAACATTTTGAAATGTACAATACACCTCAAGTTGATTTATCCAGTTATCTAACTTTTCAGGATTCATTTAACCATCATATATTTACAATTCAAAGTTAACATCAAGCTTAAATAAAGGAGATTTCTTTGGTTTCTTTTATGATTTTGAATCCAAAATTGAATGATAAGAGAATAAAGAAGAAGAAGATGAAGATGGAGGAGAAGGAGGTTCATTACCATCATCTTTTTCCTTGCCCTTTTTCTCTTTTGTGCCTTTAGAAGAAGAAGTTGCATCTCTAGTCTTCTTGTCTTCATAAAGTTTTGCAATCATCCTTTTCATATTAAGGAAAATTTTCTGACATTTCTCCTCTCCAACAACCTTTATTTCGATAGTTTCTTGTTCATTTGGCTCTCCCATCTTTGACATTAGAGATACTTTCCTGTTTCCAATCTCTAGATTTATCTTCTAATGTTTCCCTTCACCATGTCGCAACCTAGAACTAGTCAACATTCACATTGGCAAATATCCTGCTTATACATGATCAACCTCACTCTGATACCAAATATGATCCAAAAACAACAGAATTGACTATTTCCCAATTTCACCAAATATTAACTAAGGTTTCCTTTCATGTGAAATAATGAGGGAAATTGATTTTTCAGTGCCTTAAACATAAACTTGAAATCGGAAATTAAGCATGAACATCAAGGAATAAGAAGAAAACAAAATATTTGATGACGTAGTTCATACCTCCTAGACTACATCTCTGGTTCTGCTTCCCACAGGCGTCTGCTATATCGAAAATGCTCAAAAAGTCTCTTTTACATCAAAATTCACCATTTTGGACTGTGCACATAGGAACCAATGGCTACTGACAGAACATAAGCCTCGGCCTTAGCTCTCCAACGCACCTTATTGATTTCAAAAAGCCCCAATATTGGCCAAGTTATGCCTCAAAAGGAATTTACATGCATAGAATAAAAAGAAAATTTGATAGACCCACTTTTCAACTCCCTGCGCTCTAGTGCATTTGAAATACATTTTATAAGGTTCACGAGAGGCCCCAATGTCGAATCCATCGGTCTCCCAGAACTAGGTTTGCAAACATAACACATTTGTTAAATATGTTACAACCATAACTCTAACATTAGAGTTCAACACAATTATATTACAACACATAACATATCAAACTGTCCATCCATACCATATTTAACATATGGTTTTAACAACTTTTATACCATTCAAAAAGAACATATATATTTAACCAAAGTTTTAAGCATTGAATATGATCGATTGATGGTGTTAACAATCTTCGACCCATGACATGTGATTGGAAATTTATTCGACAGTGTTACCAACCTTGTGGCAATGTGATCGTATGGCATGTGGTCATATGGTGGTATTTGGAATGTCATTATATAATGGTTAAACAACATCCATGTTGGTATTTGGAAGCCTATTTTCTATGTTTAGTTGAACTGTTTGGAGTACTGATACATTGTCCATGCATTTGGTGGGATCGCTAGGTTGGTGGGCTCTGCCAACCCTTACCCCCAGATACCATTTAACAAAACTTTAAATATATCCATGTGCCATTGTTTAATAAAACACTGTCATGGGATAACGGTAAGGTTTTGTGATGCGATGTTGGAAGTCGTGGGTTCGACGCACACTTGGAAGTTTTACCTGTGCCTTTGACTTGAGTCTTGCCATGTGCCCTACTTTGGGATTACCACTTGGCCTGCTCTGTCCATTTTTTACCCGTTTGGGAAAAAATTCAAAACAAATGTTCTCCCTCATACGGAGGCCATTTTGCAAATTGAATATACCACCAGAATCAATGCAACAAGCTATTCGACTTAGCACTAGTTTCATGAGCATCTGAGATTGTAAAATTCTAAGCATTTCAGGGATCCTCCTGGATTGGTGGTGTTTTTTAATTTTTTTCTCAATATTGTAACATGAAAATCTCCACTACAAGGAGTTGTCCTTGTAGTGAATTGAAGGGGAAACTTACAATAATGTTAAAGAAGTCCTAAGTAAAAATGAACTAAAATAAAAAATGCAATCTAGAATTGAAGAAGGAAGAAATAAATTTATGGAAAAATTCACTATGTAGCCTTAGAAAGAGTAGGAAGACAAGTTTATAATGTCATTAGAAAATACTTAAAGAAGTGGAGCTTTGGATTAAGGATTTCATGTCAAATATTATAGTAACATGTCAAAGGCAAGATTAGTCAAAACCAAGCAAAGAGGATAGAGGATGTCATTGCCTCTTAAAAGGATATTAATTATATGGGTCTGAAAATTGAAGAAAAATCATTATAAGTGAAACCATATCAATGTCTTCATTACAAATAAAGTTTTCAACAAATATATGAAGATTTTCATTGACATTACTAAGGATGAATGCAATGAATAACAATATTCATGTGATTGACATATAATCTTCCTTAATATCATCAACATTGACAACATAATTTCCATTAAAATATAAACATCAACCGCATCTTATTGTTGCTGGAGATGAGATATGGTTTATCTCAACAACAAAACCTTATCAATAAATAATTTACATAAAGTACTTATTTTGTTATAATTTGTTTAAATAAATCATATATCCACTTCAATATTTAAGTTTACTCTCTCTATGAAATAATGATTAATCCCAAGAAAAAGTACAAGGAGATTTCTTATATCAATTAGCTTCATGCATTCCATTTATAATAATAGCATACTGAGCATCTTAAACATGCCATTTTGAAATTTTTAGAAGTGGGAATGCCTATGATTAAATACATAAAATCATTTTCAGTTTTATAGTGAGAGAAATCACAATCACTTGCTTTCTTTTAAAATCATGTTATCAATGACTCCCTCACTTGCATTAATCAATAATATAAGATTCATTATTCAACATTTCTCATCTACATATTCATTTCTTAAAAATTAATAATATATTTATTTAATTATCAAATAAATTTTATATGCTTTTCAATTATACAAAATTCCTAACAAAAAACATTAATGTTTAAAAAGAAAACATATTCAACTCACACTAAACATAGAGAATAATCCAATCTATAGTAATAGCTTCAATTTCGTCATACTCGAAAAACTTTAAAGAACGACAATCTTAAAAATCTTGAGTTAACTTTAATCCTGCTCAATTTACTCGAAGAGATTGAACCACAATCATAAAGATCTTGTTAACTTCAATCTTGTTATTTCCATGAAAACAAGATTGAACCATAGTCATAAAGATCTGGTTAACCTCAATCTTGTTTTCCATGAAAATAGGAAGACAATGTGCCGAGAAGGTGTTCCAGTACTATTCATATATATAAGTATAGAAGAGTTTCAAGAACATTATTTTCAAATATTTTATAGTAATAAAAATATTGTAAATTGATATAAAACTATATTAGTTGATTTTGTCTTGAGTATGAACTATATTAATTGGTTTAAAACGTCGAATATTATTTACAAAAATTTCATAATAATATTTATATTGTAAATTGATATAGAACCATATTAGCTGATTTTGTCATGAGTATGAACTATATTAGTTGGTTTGAAACGTCTATAAAATATTAGTGATGTGATTAATCCAAAGTACAATCTCATTTACAAAATAGATCAGAAAAATTTAAGATCTAACAAAAATACACATATTAAAATTAAATTGTAAGTGTGTGTTTTATGAGCACACTACACAATGTTTTTAAAGTGGAAAATGTAGATGTATATTTAATTTTAAATTATCTTTTATTATTTAATTTTGATATTCAAAATTATTTATTAATTTATATTTAATTATTTATTAATTTTTTAATAATTATTTTATAAAATATAAGTTTAAATTTTAATAATTTTTAATATAAAGTAATATTTTCTTCGGGTGTTGCTTCTACTTTTAGTGTAATGCCTTTAAAGGAAATTTTAAAGGCATTTTTTTTAATATTTGTATACGGAATGTAGGTTTGAAGTTGGATTTTCCATATTCGTTTAATGTTGATTGGTCAATGTTATGAAACCAGCTCACAAAAAGATAGAAAAGATATATAAACGTCTTCACAATAAGCATGTTCGAGGAGGCAACCTCCTTTACATTACACAAATGAACAATTCTTCGATGATACAAATGACAAGACCTCCTTTCTATATGTAGGAGTCTAAGGGGTCATAATATAATCAGATCCAACATAACAATAATAATGTAAGGGAACAATAATAACAATAGTGGGTTTCTATGGGCCACAATAATAACAATATGGGGACTACATGGGTGTAACAATATAATAAGGGGATTGTACTAATAATAATAAGGGTTACACTAGTAGTATAGGGACCTAACATGCCCCTCTCCTTCAAAAACTGTTGTCCTCAATGCTTAAGTAGTTCTTGATTCTTCTGTATAAAATTTGTGTCCTCCCATGTGGAATTTTCAGCGGGTAAGTTCTTCCACTTGATGACATAATCTGAAATTGATCTATTTGTTAGCTGTTGAGTTCTTGTTTCTATAACTTCTCCAGTCTCCTATATGATTTTTCCTTCCTCATCAAGTTCAAGCAATATTGTTTGAATTGGTCCCTTCTGCAACTTTTGAATGAGTGGCCACACTTTGCCATCCTTCTTCCATTCATCCCTTTCTTCGTTTATCCAATCTAGTTGGATAATAGAAATAGCACAAAAAGATCCTTCCACATCCTCAACCTTTCTTGACAGTGCATTTGCAACAACATCTTTATTCCCATTTCTGTAGATGATTTCAAAGTCATAACCCAACATATTTGTGACCCATTTTTTCTGTTCTTTTAAAGATAATCTTTGTTCTAAAAATCATTTAGGACTAACATGATCCATTTTTACCTTGAAGTGTGTTCCCATTAGGTAAGGTCACCATTTCTTAAGTGCATGTAATATTTCCAACATTTCCTTCTCATAAATAGCATGCTCGAGATGTAGTCGTAAAAATACCCAATCACCTACATGAAAACTTCTTTCACTACGATGTTGATCTGCCCATTGTTTCATTCGATTCTACACCAAAGTGTTGTTATCCTTTAAAAGCTGGAGAACTTGTTTTTGATGCTCGATGTGAACTTTTACTGCTTGATTTTTTGTTTTTTATATGTACTTCTATCTTGAGAGTTTGAGGAGTCGTAATTTCTTCCAATGCATTACAAGATATGGTTGGATTCATTTCTTAATGCTCGATGTGATCTTTCACTTCTTGAACATTTCTCCTCTTGATATGTCCTTCTATATTAATAGTTTGAGGAGTGGTAATTCTGGCCAATGCATTACAAGATATGGTTGGATTCATTTCTTCTTTATCAATGTGATATTTCACTTCTTGAACCTTTTTCTTCTTGATATGTCCTTCTATCTTGTGAGTTTGAGGAGTGGTAATTCCTGCCAATGCTTTACAAGATATGGTCAGATTCATTTTTTCCTTCTCCGGGGTTGGTTCCTGGTGTATATCCTCTTATTTTGATGTTTCTTGATCCTTCCCTTCCTCCTCTTCATAAAATAGGTAAAATAATTTCTTCTTAGCACACTTATGACCTTTAGTGTATTTTCTATCACAATTGTAACAAAGCCTATTTTCTCTTTTTTCTTCCAATTGTTGTCATGTAAACCTTGTAGGTTGTGGAAGGCTAGGAGAAAAAAACACTTCCATAATTATAGTCGTGAGTGGTGGGATGCCTTGTTTCCATAATTTTGCTTTCAATTTTATTTTCCAACTTGAATTCCTTCTCCAATGAATTAGGTTCCCAAAGTCGAGCCTCATGTTGAATGTTATCTTTTAAAGTCCCTATGAGGACATCAATCCTTTGCTTCTATTGAATACCATTTACCCTTATATTCAAATTTTGATATTCCTCAATTTGCTCTGCCATTGAACCCTTTTGTTGAAGATTTATCAATTGGCTAAAGAAGGTGTTACTCTTTGTATCCTCATAATGTGCTATCATTTCTTCCATCAAAATTGACCAAGTGACAAGTGCTTTACAAGAACAAAGCCCTTTGTACCATAAAAATTGATTTGGTTTTAAATATAAAGATGTGATATGTACCTTTTGTAACAGTTGAACCTCATGTAGATCAAAATATTGCTCCATTTGTAGTATCCAATTTATTGGATCCTTGCCATCAAACTTCCTCATATTTACTTTTCTTGATTTTAAGAGCTTGATCTTGAAATGACTATAACTCGATAATTTCAGATCTCCAAGTTTTGAAATTGCATCCTGCAGTAGGCCTTTGAGTCCTCTTTCTAACCTCGCAATTATGATCAGAATTTGATTCTCCAAGAGAGAGTTATGCTCAATCTCCCACAGTAACGTGATTATAGACTAATTCAATAGAGCTAGCTTGTACGAAGTGACACATGTCACTGTTTCGACTGTAGTAGCTGAAACTGATACACAGAAAACTACAAGCCATCCTCTTTCTGAAACTTCATACGAAATATCAATCTGATGCTCAGAACAAAAGTTATGATGATTTTCCTCAAGTCACCTGTTTGGAATGTAATTCAAGAGTTTGCAAAAACCCTAACTTCCTTAGATCATATCTCCAAAAATATAGCGAGACAAACTCTGAAATTTGAACCTGAGGTTCAGAGCAATCTCAACCCAAATGAGATTTTTTAAGCTTCTGCAATGTCATAGAAAAACAGTTATAGCGAAAATGCCACGATGACCCATTTGAGATGAAATTCTAGAGCTTGCCAAAAAGCTAGAATCCAAAGCTCTGATACCAAACGTCATGAAACCAGCTCAAGAAAAGATAGAAAAGATAGATAAACGCCTTCACAATAAGCCTCTTCGTTGGGGCAACCTCCTTTACATTACACAAATGAACAATTATTCGATGATACAAATGACAAGACCTTCTTTCTATATATAGTAGTCTAAGGGGTCATAATATAATTAGAGCCGACATAACAATAATAACGTAAGGGAACAATAATAACAATAGTGGGTTTCTATGGGGCACAATAATAACAATATGGGGACTACATGGGCACAACAATATAATAAGGAGGTTGTACTAATAATAATAACGGTTACACTAGTAGTATATGGACCTAACAGTCAATCCGTAACTTTGGGAAACTATTGTGGATGATACCACAATATAAGATATTAAAAATTTATCCTCTAACTCTAACTATGGTCTATTTTCCAAATATTTCAAAATTTATAAACTATTATTATTTTTAAAATTATTTATTATATTAATGTATTAATAAGTTTTAAAGTAGTATTTAAATATTTTAAAAATATATTATTTTTAATTTTAATATTTTAATTAAAATTATTATCTTAATTTTATTTCTTAATTTTTATTTTTTCAACGTCATAAATATATTAAAAGAAATATTATTATACCTTGTTTTGATAAAAAAAAAATGTAGCTTCTTTATATTTTAGCATTATTCATTGAATTTTTATTTATTTTATTAATAATATGATTGGTTTAGGACTTATTCTATAATGATTGTTATTTTAGCTTTTCCACATACAATGCCATGTGGATAATTGTTTTAGATTTTTTGTCATAACTTTTTAATGCAGTTGTCATATTTATGTTATTATTTCTAGATACTTTTATAATTCTAATTGTAACCTTCATAGGAACCACCAGAATTAAAATCTTTGTGTATACTTAATTTTGCTTAATATCAATAAGAAATTAGTAAAAAATTATTAATAATTAAGCTAAAATGGTTATCAATCCAAACAACAAATATCTAAGTAAAGAAGGAAAATCCATTTTTAATATAGCTTGAGTGGGCCTGATGGTTAAGAGCATTTGTTTTTTTTTAAGCAATATAACTAGAGGTGGTGTAGGCTTATATGGTCCTTAAAATTCGACAATAATAATATTTATGACCACCATAATTGAAGTAAGTATTTTTGACCACCATAATTTAAATAGGTATTTGCATAAAAATAGGTAAGAACAAGTTGTAAATAAACATACTTATAAGGAATTGGATAATAATAATAATATTTATATTTTTTTAAGCAAGCTTATCCATAGTGTAATATTATGAATTGAATTTTATTAGTTTAATTAATATTTAAAATTATTTATATGAAATATGATATTCTGTAATGATTGTTATTGGACGATTGTTATTGGAGCCTTTGCAGTATTTATGCCACGATTTTTCCTGTTAATCTTTTTGGAAAACCACCAAAAAATAAAATATCATCAATTACTTTCCACCATAATTTAAGTAAGTATGTGCATAAAAATGGGTAGGAACAAGTTGTAAATAAACGCATTTATGAGGAATTGTGTTTTCTTCAATGTTTAATAAGTAGGAGTAAAAATATAAATGTGTAGAAATAATTATATAATTTTACTCAATATAGACCAACTCCATTTTTAATATTTATATGTTTTTGAGGAATAAATTCAAGCTACCTTACACAAATATAAGTGGCAAGAACAACTAACTTTTAAAATATATTTGTCTATACTTTACTTAGAAAATGTAAAAACTTTTAGATAACCTTTTCCACAAAAACATTATCACTATAATGCAGAATTACAATTAATAAAATGCCTTAATTTACCAATTATTAAAACCTAAATTGTTTGGATTCTAAACCTTAACACTAACTTGAATTCAATATATTTACTTTAATTTACCTATATTTAAACTAAATTGTAAATATTAACTACTATGTAACACTGGTTAACTATAATATTCTCAATATTCTCATTATTTAAGTGATTATTAAATATACTATTTTAATACTAAAAATAATAGTTTAATTATATATATATATATATATTTCAAAATACATTAACAACAGTTTATAATATTTTTATATATTCAATTTAAAAAATATTGAATGATGAAGCACAAAAAACTCTCTTATGTAATTTCTACTGAAAGACTTTGCTTTAAAACATGATTTTGATATTTTTTTCTAGAAAATATGTAGAATACTTAATATGATAAGTTTATATTATATAAAAGTGGTGTGAGTAATAAAATCATTTATAAATTTGTATTAAAATTAAGTGAGCTGTAACATGGTGTGTGTGTCTATGTGTGTGTATGTGTATATATATATATATATATATATATATATATATATATATATATATATATATATATATATATATAAATGAAACTAACATTTTGTAATACTAATTTAAAATATTAGTTTTAATATAGTATATAGTTTATTTAAAATAATTTTATTTTTTATTTTTTATTTTTTGAACTTTATTAAATTGAGTTTAGATCTATTTTAATTTTAGATTTATCAAGTACTGAGAGATCAAATCTTTTAAGATGTAAACATATTTTACACTGAAAATAGATTTGATCTCTTTCTACGCTTGGTAGATCCAGTGTTAAGATAGATCTAGGATGGTATAATATATATGTAGCTGGCATTGAAATATTTTATTTATAATTCATTTTATCTACATTAAAATATTAAAACATTCCTCAAATTTTCACTTGTATGCATATATTTAATTATTTTTGTTATAAATATTTTCTAAAATATTACATATCAACTCCATATTATGTACTAAAGAATTACAAGTCTCCCTCATACATTGAATTAAAAAGAAACTATTAATGGAATAACAATGGTTATAATCTTTCTCTATATATGTCTCATGTTAAAATCTTTTACTCAACCTATATAATAAAATATTTTATTTATAGCTAGATTTAAATTTTTCTTTGTTATTGATATTTTAGAAATCTTATATATCAATTCCATATTTAAAATAAAATAAATTACACATCTCCGTAATTATGAAAAATGAAATTATAAGATTTTTTTTAATTGAAATTACTTTCTATAAATTATTTTTTTAACTAATCTCCATATCAAATAGTGAATAAATTACATTTCTTCTTGGTACGAAAAGGTAAATTAATTTTTTTTCTTCAAGTTACTTTATATCTATATAAATTTATATAAAATTAAGATACAAATTGACGTATTTTAATTATGACACAAATAATTTCTGTATTTATTACTATTTTAATTTTGTTTATTTAAAATATTATTTTATTATTTTTAAATGTAATGTTACATGACAACATCTCTCCCATACTGGATCTAGGTTATAGAGTGCCTCTCGACCAAATAGATTTTTTATTTTTTAAAATTATTTTAAAAAGCCTTTCCAAACTATAAAGTTTTAACCTAACAATTATATAAAACATCACAACTTTATTATAAGAATATATGTTTTAAATGACTTTCTTCTTACACCATTAATAATTAATTTTTTTTTTATCCTACATTAGTTTTAGTTTTCATAATATTAACCAATTAGATATGAGATTTCCAATACAACTATCTTGATAAATTAAACATCCATTAATTTTATTTTTCTTAACATTCACTATTAAGATATAAAAGCTATAAGTTCAAAGGTGTCAGATCCAATGGTGGAAAGTGAGGAGTTTTTCACCATTGGGTAAGATTCAATTCCCACGTGGCACAAAAAAAATCATATAAATTTAGGTGATAAAATATCTCTCACTAGCAAGTGAAAATTTTATATAATGTGGCTTAAGGAGATAAAATACCTCACACTAACAAGTGAAAATGTCATAAAAAGAAATTTATGATATACAATTTTAATGAGGAGTAACTAGTCTAGTCTCTATCTATAGATTTAATATTCTAAATTAATGTATGGAGGTATACAAACTCTACCGGCGCTCAATTTGAGCCTTGCAAGAAAACACATGCACTAGCCTCCACCCATTGATTTAATATGCTAAAGTATTATTTGAACTCGTGACTTCTGTTAAGGAAACACATGTTCTTAACCATTAGGCACACTAATTATTATTTTTTTAAATTAATAAAATGGAGAAATATTAATAAAATTTGGATAAGGGTTACAAGTTGAATTAAAATGAAAAAAATTCAATTTCTCTTACTAAACTACGGATGTCTAATGAAAGAGGAAGACAATGTGTTGGAAGAAGACAACTTCCATGGTTCTAAGAAACTCAAGTAATTGAAATAATAATAAAGTAAAAAACAATAAATACATCAAACTGGTGTATGAGACCCCTTTATTTGTTGGAGAAGGGACAAGCTTAGCCTCCACCCTTCTATTTAATATGCTAAAATTGATGGAGTTGTGCATACTTAACTAGCTCTAGATTTCAACGTCTAGCCTCTTGGAAAGAAACTTATATCCTAGACTCCACCCATAAATTTAATATGCTAAAGTCTATGGAGTTGTATATACTCTACTAGCTCTAGATTTGAACTTGTGGCCTCTTTCAAGGAAACACATGTTCTCAACTATTAAGTCCAATAAAATAAATAAAAACTTAATAAAATAGAGAAATTTGAGAAACATTAAATAAAGATTATAGTTTGAATTAAAATGTAAAAAATTCACTTATGTGATACCTTCACCTATCCTTGTAATATTGAAAAACTAAGTACATACAAGGAAGGAAACATGTGGGGAGAATACACTTACATGGTTCTAAGAAAATAGAAAGTTAAATGGATATTATGAGAAAGGATATATATATATATATATCTATATATATATATATATATATATATATATATATATATATATATATATATATATATATATATATATATATATATATAAAAGAAACACAATTGTTCGTTGTTAAAATAGGATATAGAATTTAGGAGCGAAGGAGGTTATGTTTTTGGAGGGAAGGAGGTTATTTTTAGCACAAAATTAATAGTTTAAAAAAAATTACTTATGGAGTTTATTGAGTAGGTTAGGGTTTGAGTTAACATCATGAATATTGTGATTTTTTTGGTTGTGGGTAATATGCATGTCTTGTAATTTTTATGTTAATTGGCTTAGTTTGTTTAATAGGCCAATGACCTATTATCATAAGGTGAGGTGTGATGGCTTCACCTAAGACTCTGAACCAATGATTAGTGATGTAACACATGGCTTGGACAAAATCCATCCCATTGTGTATGATGAGGTAATAATCTCCCTCCTAATCTTGAGTATGTTACTATGTGCCATTAATTTTAAGAGTATTCCATTCTTAGGTATTTTGAGATAAGGGTGTCTATCAAAGCGATTATTCAATATTAGGCTTGTGAGGCTTAAGAATCTTATGGGTGGCATTAAAGATACGCATGGAGCCCTACTAAAGCATTCTTATGTCTATAGTTCAATAATCCCTTATATGTAAATGTAATATTGAATCATGATTGTTGGCCTTATAAAAACACCATCATGGTCCTTAACTAGTGGACTCATGATTTATCGATGTAGAAATTATAAAAGTTACTTACTTGATGTCGGTAGATTCCTAGGCCTACCTATGTAGTTTTGGCTTACCATATAATGGGTCAATGCTCCTTTTGGAGAATTCATTTAAGAAAAAAAATCTTCATCCCCATGCCTTAATGCCATGTTCACATGTGGGTTATTTTCTCTCAAGACCTAAAGGAAGTATATTCAAATTTTAATGCATCACCAACCAACATATTACATAAACTAATTCACTATCTTAGGTATAAAATACCTTACCATTACATTCAATATTTTCCTTTCAAGGTCTAAGACCAAATAAAATATGCCCCATTTCCATTGACCCCTCCTACAAATGACACTACTAAGTGTCCCATGGTGAGTCAAGGGGTTTGGAGGGAGTGGAGGGGTTTGAGGGATGTAATGTGTAAAGGTAACAATGTCATTTTCACCAAAACCCAATATTTGTAAGTCCCTCTAGTGAGGCCTCAGGTCAATTTGTGGGAGTAAGTGCTAGCTCTAAGGAAAGTTCAGAGACCGCTAAGGTATCCCTTAACTTCATTGTCAAGGGGGGTTCTAATTGATGTTCCCATTCCCCATTTTATTCTCGAAGGATTAAGAAGTTTCTTCAACATCCTCTAATGATGCCACCGAAATGGATATGTAGGTTACTCTAGGGTCCTTTTGGCATAGAACCATGTCTTCTACTGACCCTTTGGAAATTCTTTAGGTCCTTGAGTCCAACGAGGTAGAGTTTCAAGAAATGGATGGTTTGCAACGAAAGTGATATTGTGGAACATTCAAGGCCCTAATGAGCTTGACATAAAGTACAATATATACTAGATGTTGACTTACCTAGGTACAACATGCATTCTTTTTTTAATGTAGATCAATGTTATAGTCTTTATGCTAGTTATTGCTTAAAAATTATTTGTATTTAGGTGACCTTTTCTATTTTATTTTTCTAATCATTCAAATGGGAAAGTGGGGATGATAATTTTTGTCTCTTTAATATTGTAGACATTATTTTGTATTGAGGTATTAACAACTCCTAGTTATGTGTATATTCTTCTAGACTTAGATGGTCAATCTCTAAGGTTAGTTAATGTAGATTCCTCTAGGTACATTAGAAAACATGTCAAAATTATATTTGGATGAAAAATGACACCCCCAATTCCCCTTGGATTATATGTTGATATTTTCAATATGTTGGAATGTTATGAAGATAAGGATTATGGTCTTCCTTTTCATTTTCCAGTTGGACAAAAAAAAAAGGTGAGAAACTTGACAAGGACTCTGACCTTTAAATGATAAATCTAGCCTTAAAAACCCATATTTTTAGGTCAAAATACTAAGATCAACACCAAAAATAAAAGTCGTGCTCCTCAAATGATATTTCTCTATGGGCTAAAAATTACAAAATTTTATAAACATGGCCTTAAAAACTCATGATGTCATTAAGAAAAGCCTTAAAATCAACCTCCAAATTTAAAAGTGGTGCTACTAATAACCACCTTCTTTTTAGGCTTAAAATTATAATTTGATTGAATCATGGCCTTCACAATTTGTACCATTGCAACCAAAATTTCAATCCTTGAATTGAAAAGTGGCTTTATTAATATCACCAACTTTAGGTGTTAAAAATAGAACTCACTTGAAAGCATGGTTATAACAATTAATATCATTGCATCCAAAATATTAAAATCAAGATCAAAATTTAAAAGTGGTGGTACTAGTCGAACCCCCTTTTTAAGGTTATTATTGCAACCTCTTTGGAACCACAATCTTGATAACTATTATTTCTCCAACGAAAATCTTAAAATTAACCCTTAAATCAAAAGGAGGTGCTACTATTAGAACCCTTTTCTTATTGGGCTTATAATCACAATATTTTTGAAACCATTGCCTAAAAATTATAGACCACTATAGAAAAAATCATAAAAAGAGGGAAAAATAGGGAAAAATAGGGGAAAAAAATCAGCATACCCTCTTCCCCTTACCCCATTTCCCACACACACCCCCCCCCCCCCCCCCCACCCCCCCCCCCCCCCCCCCCCCAAACTGCCCTCAACCCCTAATTTCCTAACCCATTTGTCCCACTTAACCACTTCTAATTCCCCCAATCCTCCACTTGCTCACCACTGCTTTAATAACTAAGTAGGGGATAAGGTGGGGTGGGAGAGGAACACATGTGGGATGGAGGGGATAATGGGTGAGTAGGAGTTGATGATGATGCAATATTTGGCAGGGTGGGGGAATGATAAGTTTTGGTTAGGTGGTGATTCTAGGAATTCACGTTGGTTCTCTCTTATTTCCCCACTCAATGCCAAGTTATTTAAATTGTATATGGGAAGAGAGAACCCTGACACTCACCTTGGCATAAAGCATATTTATTTAGTTAGGAGATAGATTATTTTTATACACGACGTCAAAATGATAGGATTTATGTTTCATAGTAATAAACAATCATTTGGATTAGGGATAAAGTTTCAATTTTATTTTATTTTATCATTTTGATGGGAAGTGTGGGGTCATAATCCTTTGGAATGGAGCATGTGAACCTCCAAAATATTTTTTTGGTTTTATTTAAAGTATATCTTGGGAGGTACTCCCACGACCCTTGTGGTACTAGGCTGTGTGGAGGAAAACCCACAAATATTTTTGTGGGAAATGTAACCAAGAAGTGGGATTTGGACACAAGTTGGTGGGATAAAGACCCAAAAGAAATATTTGTGGGAAATGTAACCAATAAGTGGGATTTGGACACAAGTTGGTGGGTTAAAGACCCAAAAGAAATTATTATTTATTGCAATTGATATAATAGGGAACCTTGAGTGGAGCTAAGGGCTACTATTTCAATCAATTCGAGAGATATAAATGTATGTCACCTAAGTATATGTCAACACAATATTGAAATTCATCTTGTGAAGACATTAGCCTATGAAGAAGACCACAAACCCTCAAGAAGGCTGAGTTGAAGTAGATTTGAGAAGGATGAGTATTTTGTCCTGTAATATGAGTAGACCATGAGGGCTTCACTAGGGAAGCAATACCATACCACATGGGTTCATATTGGGGGATATATATTGAGGGAAAAATGACACTATATATTGGGGGATATATAGGGGGTAAAGGGATTTTATATTAGCAAGTATAAAAAATGGAGCTCAAAGTAGGGGGTTAAATACCTGTGACTTTTAGAGGTATTTTCCAATATGTAGGGGGCTAAATAATGTGACGTTTAGAGGTATTTTCTAATACGTAGTCAAATTATAATTTAGGGAGGACTGCTTTGAATGGATTTATCGAGGAATAGAAACCATTTATCAAAGATTAGAACATGTTATTAGACAAGTTCATCCAAGAGGAATTGTGGGATGGAAATCTTCATAAGAAAATGTTTAACAAAGAGATCACGGCTCTTACACGAAAGATGAAGGGAAAAGTGAAGAAGGACTTGAGTAAGGTAAAATGTTACACTTGTGGTGAGCATAGTCATTATGCAACTAAGTTTCTATCTCAGCTGACCTTGATGACTTCTCAAGAAGGTTTGAGAAAGATTTCTTTATTTGAACTTCGAGGGTACCATTGTTGAGGCTGCATTGATCATTAATAGTGAAGTGTCAAAGAATATGATAGGATCATGGGAAGCTTTTGAGACTCTAACTGAATGGGACACCAAATTACAAGTGAAGGTTGCTGATAAGAGTCAGAATACTATCAAAGGGTTAGATTTTGTGTCATTCAGGATGGATTCATGTGTGTTTCTACAAGTTTAAGATGTATTGTGGGTATTAGAGCTCAAGTTCAGTATGTTGTATGTCTCAGTGATCAAGGTGAAGGGGTTTGAAGTGATATTCCAAGATGGGAAAGTGATACCTAGGCCTAGAGGCTCTAACCCTATTAGAGAAATCATTTGAGTTAAGGAGAGTGGTCTATAATGAATGATGGGCATTCCTATGGACCAAGGGAGGATGAAAGTTCCTCTGATCCAAGAAGAGTCAAGTTTGAGAGGGAAATTGCGCGTTCAAAGGGATAATCTGCAACTTAAGAAGAGTTCACAGATCATGGGGAGTAAGGAGACTTTTATAGCTGACAAGAAGGAAACATGGAATGTGCTAAAGGCCTACCATGAAAAGAAGAAGAATCAGGCTTCTGGTGATAGGGACACTATTGAGGATAATGTTGTTCATTCTATAGAGAATGCTACAGTGGTGGATGCTATAGATTGGGCCAGTGTTGTTGATGAGTTATTTCTGGGTACTGGAAGTACCTCCCACACTAGGGGGCATGTTGAAATTTTATATTGGTAGGTACTCCCAAAACTATTGGGGTATTAGTTTGTGTGGAGGAAAACCCATGAAAATGAGGTTTTGTGGGAAATGTACCTAAGTTATGGGTTTAGACACAAGTTGGTGGGTTAAAGACCTAAAAGAAATGATTATTATTCTAATTTATTTAAGATGGCACCTTGAGAGGATTTAAGGGTTTCTATGTCAATAAATTAGAGAGATATAAATATATGTCACCTAAGTAAAATTCAACACAACATTGTAATTCTTCTTGTCAAGACATTAGCCCACAAGACGATAAACCCTTAAGAAGGTTGAGTTGAAGTAGATTTGAGAAGGACAAGTATTTTTCCTTGTAATATGAGTAGATTGAGCTATGGAGGGTTGGATGTGTTCATACTTGTTATGGTTCTATGCTAGGTTATCTCTGTTTGTGGATGAGAAAAGAACGACCTTGATTGAGTTATGTTTAAAGGTTTTGAAGAGGATCAAAGCCCTAATTATTTGTGTAAATAGACTGAAGTTGTGTCTATTTCAGTGCATTTATGATCATGATAAGACATAGAACTGATCCAAAGTATAGTAGTAAAAATCAATAGTTTCTTCTAGGTTTGGATGACCAACTTCTAGGGTTAGCTTATGTCTACGACTGCAAATATTACTAGAGAGTGTGTAGAATTGTTTTGGCATATTGTTGATGATTCCAAAAGTTCTCCTTGGTTTTTATGTGGGGACTTTAATATAGTAGAATTATAGGAAGATAAGGATGAGGATGGGGACATGACTCTTTTTAGCCTGGTTTAAATGGTCCAACTTCCAAAAATGAGTTCAGTTCATTTACCAATAATATACCTTTCCCTACACTCTAAGAAAATTTACCTCTTCTTTGACTCTACTTGTGGTTGACTTGTCTATGTGTATATCAAATCCACTCACTTTATACATTAGGTCATTGGGTTTGAGTAGGTGTATATGGATAAAATAAGTTGGGATATTTGAGTTTTTTTCATCTACAAATTCCTAACTACTTAGATTGCATTTGAATACTGTACAACCCCATTCCTCATCCAATGAGGGAAGTCTCAATGGGTTGCATGCTGGACTAACACCATGCCTTGAACCATGGTCACTTCTAAATGGCTATGATTTATATATAGACAAAATATAGTAGGGTTGGAATCATATGATGTATTATGAACTCGATAACTTACTACAAGACTTACAATGGACCTCATTTTATGGATATATATAGGCCACAGTTGCAAAGTTGCGCCATCTACTAAGGACTGATGATAAAAACCGAGCAAAAGTTGTCCGACTATAATCTTGACTTCTTTGGTTAAAACTAGGCGATAGACCCATGATAAAATACCTCTTTAAATTCCTCACCACTAATGAGGCCACAAGTATATTTCTTCTCTAAAGATGGCCATGGTATGATAAAATAATTAGATGGAGATCAAGCATGAATTTGTGGAGTATTATTAGGTCAAATTTCAATCTTAAAATATGCCAATTTATGTAAAAGGTATTTGAGCCATCGAATCGTTATAAGGATTCGTAATTGCAAGATCATTCAATAATTAACAAAGGTTAACCAAGCTATGTAAAACAACACAACTGTAAAATTTAAAGAAGACAAAATGAAAGTGAGAAGGAAAAATGGGTGAATTTAAAGATAAAAAAATAAAATGGGAGAGAAGTCCATGGAACTAGAAATGAATGGCTATATATGTTGGCCTTCCCATTATCCCCCATCTCTCCCTATTTCTTCTTTCATTTTCATTTTCATAGGGTATTTTAGCCAAGAGATGAAGAGACAAAGATCCATGGAAGCATCATAACCATAGATTGTTAGAATGAGTCATTGAGCCCCATTCAAAGTATATTTTCCTAATTGAGTTTATAGGGTAAACATCATGTTGATTGTATCTTAAATGGTTTTAAATATTTCTCTATATTTGTGAAGAACAATTTATGTGTGAATTGATCATGTTCCACATAATTCTTTTTCTTGTTTTAATTTTCAAACAATGCATGGATTTACATGGGTTTTAATGGCTAGTTTGAGGTTTTGTAATAGTTGTTGTGTTAATTATTGAGCTGGGAACTCAATTGTATCTATAGTGTGGAAATTTTTCTTCATACTACTATGTTTAATGATGGACACATTACCAACATCTCTTTATTGTCCAAAATTTGGTGATTTCAAATATGGGAAGTCAATGGTTCCCACACCATAACTATTGTCATTAAATAAGGAGTTTCTAGTTTGGATATATTCTAACTACTAGGTGAATGTTTTCACTCCATACCATCATTTCATTAACCGAGTCAAATATATTTTACCTAGGTTTAATTAGAAATTTCTTGATTAATTTCTTAATTATTGGGGTTAATTTCTTCCTCATTTGATTGTAATTTAATATTCTAGTGTGAATTGTTACACCTTGGGTCATTTCCTCTCATCCAAATGGTCATGTGATTACCATACAGGTCATACATGCATTATGGATCCACCCCTTGCTCCCTTGATCAACTTATCACTAGGTTGGTTGAGTTCATTCTTAGATGACATTCCCTTGCTAACTATGTTATTATTAATTGATTTACTCCCCTATTAGTCAATTTGTTTCACTCGTTCACCACAACAATTTTCTTGTAAATGAATATTGAAGAACATAGTGTTTGAATTATTCTTTTAAACATCTCCATTTCAAGTTGAAAATAATTGGCATTCACCCACTTTTCTTTTCCACTAAAGGATGGTGATGAGTGTTTACTATCAAGATTTTCTAAATATAATAGAAACCAAATCTAAGCTCAAAAAAATATTTTTCCTTCATCACTTCTGGAGTAGGAATATTATTAATTTATTGCTAGTTACACTAGTGATAATGTCTTATAGAATCAAGTAATTAAGTTTCAAATAGAAGTTTAGCTAAACTCTCCTTGGAACCTTTTTCATTAGGTCTATCGATGTCAAATCATGTGTCCATACTACTTTATTAACAAAGAAGGATTATTAATTACATGGACACTTGGACAACTAAAAAACCATGGAACTTATCCACCTGATGTTGTCTAGCTCTACCAAATTGTGGTTGAGTAATTGTATTATTGAAAATGCAACAAGAAATTCCTAATTTAATTTTTCCTTGATTAAATTAGGAGATATTCGAATTTCAATTTTAGCAGAACACTTGGAGATAGTTAACTGAGGTGAGATGGCTCTTGTCACTTAGTTAATTCAATAAATTTGAGTTGGAGACACTTGAGTTTAGTTCTACATAATTGATTGCTAATCTGTACCAATCTATTTTGGTTGATTTGAGTTATTGTCAGTGTAACTAGTTCTCACTGTTAGTAGAACTAGTGGAGTTTAAGTCAAAGGTGTGTAACATTTTTCACATTGAGTAATCATCGAGTTAACTTATGAATCAACCAAAATTAACTCATGCATGTCTATAGCATTATTTGGCACTCATGTAGTTATGATGCTCTTATATGGTCTTGGGCAACCCTTTCCCATTAAAACTTGGTCATTTATTAAAAAATAGTTTTTAAATTCCATATGTGACTCTACCCTTATAAAAGCACATGTACAGGTGGGTACCATAATAGAAAACCCACATACATAATTTAAAATATGAAAGAATAAAATATTTCTTATTTCTGGGGTAGGGTTTATGGGTTTTACCGAAAGTCCACCTACAGGAGCCCGTGGCCTAACTCAATCAACTAATTTCTATTTATACACCTCATGGGAAGCCCTAAAACATAGAAGGAGATAGGATATCGATATTATAGTCCTTTTTTCCCCATATCAAGTCTTATTTTCCCATGTGTTTTGCACTCCCAGACAGAGGAAACATGTGTTTCCTTGCAGAGATGTTCGTCTTCCATTATATAACATCCTTTTTCTCATGTTGAGAGGTGATCTTTGAGGCTTGGGTTTTACACATCTAGAGGAAGGTTCGTTGGTGTCGTGGTCATATCATGTTGTATTCTTCCACTCCTATTTTGTTGCGTTCCCCGTTAATGGCGATGTTGATCTAATGCTCCTGTGTGTTTCGTGGATCTGTTAACTCTAGCGATGTGTCTGTTTACTAACACCTGTAGGTTTTGGTGTAACGACAATCGTGGTTATAACTAGTGGTAACAGAGCCAAAGGTCTCGAGTTCGAAACACACCTGGCTCGCATTGAGGAGGGAGATTGTTGCGTTCCCCGTTAATGGCGATGTTGATCCAACGCTCCTATGTGTTTCGTGGATCCGTTAACTCTAGCGATGTGTCTGTTTACTAACACCTGCAGGTTTTGGTGTAACAACAATCGTGGTTATAACATATTTGCTGATATCAGTAAAGTAGCTCTATCTTATTCCTGAAATGTTGTGATCTCATGCTTTTTATGATTCATGTCTAATATATCATGCATTATATATCTATACTTGATGATATAACATGTTTAATATGCACATTCTTTGAACTACTTGCTATGTATATGATTCTCTAGTTTGTGTTGGAGGTTGAATGCATTGGAGGAAGCAGAGGTTTTGGACCCTACGGGATTGAAATTAAATGTAGGACCTCCGGATATTATTCACAAACTCAAATTTAGTAATTTTCATGGTTTTCTTACTTGAATGAGTGCTTCTTGTTCATATTCTGCCTTTGATCTGTTAAAGTTGGCAAGTATATTTTCCTGTAGATTCATAGCTTGTGTAATATACTAAAACATAAGACAAGAATCTACTATACTCTTCAAACAACAAAAACCAATAGATTGATGAAAAAGATAATTGACAAGAGGAGGATAATCAAGGACACATAACACACTTATTTCTCTTGGGAAATCCACTAATCAAAACCCCAACTATCTATTACATTAACTAGAAATATGAGTGATAATAAAAATCTTGTTCTCAAAAGAAAAATTCCTACACAAGTATGATCAACTCTCTACCTCAAAAGCCCATAATGACCAACACTTAGCCAATTTCTACTGCATGTTGAGCCCTTATTTCCTTGCACAATTCCTAAGACGACTAGCCCATATTTTATTGGTTATTCCTTCTTGAATAACTATGCAATCCAAATCTAGATCCTTTTCTGATTGCATGCATGATCTGTACAACTCGGATCATTCTACAACTGAAAGTACACTGCCCCTACACTCTAGTTGCAGCTGGGTCTTTCTATGAATTGAAATGCATGAATTTTGGATGAGGGAATATTCAGTTAGCTGTAGTAGCAATGAGGATGCACCAGTGCACCAACCCACTACTAATCCTCTACTATTTCCACAAATAGTTAGAACTAGTTTAACTGTCTATCACTCAGTCAAACTGAGTTATCTAATTACAACTCAAATAAACTCATCGTGGACCCCTAAATTTTAGGGAGAACATATACATTACTACAGAAAGACTTCAAACTCAAAACAAATAAGCTAATTAATACAATTAAACTTAATTAACTATTTACAAGTTGCTCTGAGAATAGAATTCGATTTTAATTCACAGTTTAATTCAAGGACAAATTAAACTACAATTTCTTGTTGCCATTTCTCAACACTCCCTCTAAACAAGAAAGGGATTATTAGTTACCTCAATCCTGTCTCTATGAAACTAGAATTTACATATTGACAATTCCTTTGTCAAAATGTTGGCATATTTCTCCTCCATGGGAATGTACTCCAACAACATAATTCACCTCAATACACAATCTCAAAGATGATGATATTAGATATCAATATGCTTGGACTGATCATGAAAAAATGGATTTACAGAGAGTTTGATACAACTTTGATTATCATGGTAAATCATAGTTTGATCCATCTGCTGACCAAACAAACCAACCAGAATCTTCCTTTTCTAGATGGCCTCACAAGATTCCTGACCTGCAATGATGCACTCTACCTCTGTCGAACTAAGTGAAACATATCTACGTTTCCTGTTGTACCAAGAAAAAACTGTTGATCCAATACTGAAGATCCCTCCTAATGTTCTCTTCCTATCGGATGGACTCCCTACCTAATCTACATCAGTGAAGCCTTGAAGCTTCACTCTCTCTATCTGTATGTAACACAATCCATACTGAGCAGTGTCCTTAATGTATCTCAACACATGTTATGCCGCCTTCCAATACACATTGGTAGGCCTAACCATCCCTTGAATAATCTAGTTAACTGCATAGCACATATCTGATTGTGTGTTCACCAAATACATGAGTAAACCCACAAGCTGTCTGTAAACATAAGCTTCCAAAACCTCCTCTGAAGTAACATCCTCATTCCTATAGTTACCCGCTAGAGGAGTCTCCATGGGTTTGCTTCTCTCCATGCGCAACCTCCTAAATATCTTGTTGGAATACTTGCCCTGAGACATAAAACATTAACCATCACCTTGTTATAGTTCCATGCCCAAAAAGTAATGCATGAGCTCCACGTCCTTCATCTCAAACTCTGTTGCAAGATCCTCCTTGCAAGACTTGATCAACTGATCATCACCTATTAAATTCAAATCACCAACATATAACAGAATGATCAACAACTTACCTTCGACCACTATGTGGTACAGGTTCACATCTGCTTCACTCTTTGTTATAGACATTTTTGTGCCTCGTAACATGGAGCATGAAATGTCGATAATTACAGGGATCCTCAGTCCCTAAACATGTTGTTCTTACCCCTAGAAGAACAAGGTCAGCAAACCACAGCACTTCCCATCAGTTCTCCACCTGAAAACACTCAAAAACAGGCTATTTTTGGATCATGTCAGCTGCTCCACTGAGCATCTGCGCTGGAATGCAACTGCTCCTCCTTGTACCTGCACTGAAAGTCAAATCTAATGAAGGCTACCTGCGCTGGGCGAGATTGGCCAAGTGGCACAGTCATTCTGCAAGGTGTCAATTGCCCAGGAAGCTTCCAAACTGACACTTGGTTCATGGGATTCGCCCTGTGATGAGTAAGAGGTACTTGATCTCCATGTGTAAGCAAGGATCTCCAAGTGGACTCAAGAACTGAAGTTTAACTGAAGAGGGAGAGGACACAAGGCAGCTTTATGTCAGTCTCAAGCTGACTCATCCTTTCTTCTTCTCTCCTATATATAGAGCTCTTCTATGAGGTCTAAGCAGGCTGGAATTTTGTGCAAAGTAAGGAAGTGTTGTTGGTTTACAGTTAGAGCTATTGGGTGATTGCTTTTATAGAGGTGAAGAGGAGACTTCTTGCTGCTGGGGAGGTGCTGCTGGATTGGAGCCATTGATGGTTGTAACCTTCTCAGAACCCTGTTACTTTTATCAATAAAGCTTTGAATGTTCTCCTATATACTTGTATTGCATTGATGTATTGTATTTACTTGTATATTTGATTCACTCTAATCCATGCATCAGTTATGAGTACATGTATCTTGTAGTTTTCTTCTCTCTGTTGTGCAGGATCTGTGTGTAGCTGGACCGGCAAAGGGAGCAAGGAGCTGGGAACAAGAGACCAAGAGAGAGGATAAGGATCGACAAAAGCGAAAGACACCGGTTGGTTAATCTTTTCTTCCTTCTCTCTGTACTTTCATAAAGGAAAACATTAAAGCTTTACTTTCAGTTGTTGCTAAAGACTGTCACCTTTAGAGTAGGGATAGGGTCATCCGAGTCGGATACTTTTCCCCACAACAAACTGGCGACTCCGCTGGGGAGCCTAGTATCTTGTTGGTGTTTGTAGTATCTTTGCTATTCATTTCCTGAACCAAAGAGTACCAAATCGAAAAGCTTTTGACTATATCAAAAGCAAAGTAGAGGGACTGCTACTCTTGCTCATTTTTTGAGCAGATTCATGATTTGAAGAGCTGATCTACAAAAGACTCTTGTACTCTTTTTGATAGCTTTTCATCCTCTTGATCATCCCTTAGCTTGTACTTGACCTATAGCTTTTTATTTCAGCAAAAACAGTGCATTTTTGAGCTTTTTATGACCCGGAAATCCTTGTAAACGCAACTCTCGTGTCTCAGTGCAGGCTGTCCACAGGCAGTCTGCATTCCAGCGCAGGTACTCCCTTCGGGAACTGCGCTGAGAGTCAATTTGACAGACCAGAGCCTGCGCTGATCCAGTTAGGCTATGTCTTGCTGAGGTTTCCCTTTGTGTCTGAACCCTGTTTTCACTGATTTTTTGTTGATTGCTTGCTGGTCATTGTACTTGCTGTAAATCATTCTCCTTGACATTATTCCGCCTCAGTTGTGTGATGAAACTATGAATGTTCTTTTAGTATTTCTTGTTTCAGTTACAGTTTCCCATTGTGAAAAGCGAACCAGTATAGCTGTGGCCTCTTAGATCCTGAACTGTAAAAGTGTCTTTGTGATCTTAAGAGCTAGTTTTATTACTGTTCATGGCTGTTTGAGTTTGTTCGTTTTTCATTTTATGGTTTGAATCTATACATTTCCAGTGTCTAAACAAGTCGATCTTAAGGTGTCTTTTGATTTTGGACAAGCTTGTTTACTTTCGCTCGAAATTAGATTCAAAGTTATACAACAGTTTCCTTTTTGTCTTACATCAACATTAAGGAAAAAGAAAAGAAATATCTGCATTGTGCATTTTGCATTTGACTGTGTGCTTGACGATTTAGGAAAATTTGCATTTTAGTGTGTGTTCTATGATCTGTGCGAAAAGTTGTGTCTTTCTTTTCCCTCAGTAGATTAAGGTTTTCAAAGTTGAAAGATTGAAAAGTTTTGCTTCTCATCTTAGATTGCATTTAAGAAGTTGTATATATACATCTCGTGGTGATCCTTAAAGGCAAACTACTAAGCAAGATCAACATTAAAATAAATCCAATTTACATAACAACGCTTTGTAACATAACGCAAACATCTAGAGGTCTAGGTAGAGACGTGTTCCGGCGTCGTTAAACATAGTGACTGTCGATCTCTACGAAGGTGGGTGATTCCTCCTGAGAGTCGGTGGCACTAATACGGACTTGTGCTCCCGCGTACCGTCGCGTATATTGGGAGACCCCTATAGGCATTTATCCTTTATCCTTAGGAAGCCGTGTCGGCCGCCCTACTGATCGCGATGCAGTGAACACAGCATTCACGAAGATCGACCACCCGTACCGTAAAACGTATTCTGTGGTTTCGCGAAAGGTTTGGCACACCCTCTGCCTAGATCTCTAGAGCAGTTTCTTTTGGCCTTTTTCAAACTCTATAACTGAAAAAGTCCAACCGAGCATTTGTCACTTCGGGCTCGTTAATACATCGAAGGCGACTAGAGTCATCTTTAGCTTTTTCTCGACTCTTAAAACATGAAAAAGCAAGTTTGTGTCTAAAAGCGTCGTTAATAAAATTTATTTTAAGCGGAACATAATCACCTGTTATTCCCACGTTGATCTTTCAGTCGAAAAGTATGGAGCCCACCAACCAAGGAGGTAACCTTGGCGGAAGTCCAAATCCCTTCTCCTCTTGGGGAGATGTTGGTGCGCCTCATATGGCAACATTGTCACTTCCAGGATTGACAATTGGCCTACCTGTATGGCTCTTTTGGACTAATGTAGTCCAGATCGCCACTAATCCTGAGCAGTCGAATCAACAGTCAGAACAGTCTAGAACTACCCACCAGCCTTCCACTTCTTACAATACTTCCTCTGATCCTTCATCTTCGCAAGGTAGAGTTGGCAAGAGTCAACCTCCCAAGGAGAAGAAGGAAAAGAAGAAGAAAGAAAAGAAGCAGAAGGGGCCTATGGCGAAGGCGACTGGGGGCAAGCAAAAGACAGCTGACAAAAACCCACACACTGCACCGACCGGGCCTAAATCGCCATGTGTCATTTGCAAAGGGACCCACTTCCATCGTGATTGTCCTTGTATTCCCCAGATACTAAGGGACTGGTCCCCCAGGTTGCACAATCTGGTAGCATCAACCTCTGGTAGTCATGTTGATTGCAGTCCATCAACCAGCGAGAGTGAAGGACGAAAAGGGAGACCAAGATCACCCTGTATGTTGTGTGAAGGCGATCACGCCATTCACCGATGTCCATTCTTAGATGAGGCGAAGAGAGTTTTGGAAGATCGTCCGGTATCACCGTTACGACTTCCTCCTGGATACCAAAAACTCGTGCCTAATCCCTCGATAGTTGAAAATACAGCTGGCCCGCTCAAGTGGTCAGCTGAAGCGTCAGTCACTGAAAATGAACCTACTGAATCCAGACCAGACGAAAGTCCAAAGGTCGATACGGTAGTTGACCCGGTTCTACCTTCAGAAGTTTCATCTTCAAATGACACCGTCGCCGAAGAGTCATCTTCATGCGACACCCTCACTGAAGAGAATAAGGATGACACCATCCAGGTTCTTTTCATCAGCACCGACTCTGATGAGCGTCAGGGCAATGCGCCCATTCCTTTATCGCAGGAAGGAACATCATCAGGGACATATCCGGCCGTATATTCGGTCCCACCACCAAGCAACCTGGTTGTATCCTTTGATTGGAATCAGCTAGGCAGACCCCGGTTACCAGCCAGTGTACCATTCAGAATCATTGTCCAGATCTATAGAATGATCATGGCTGGTACTATCATTGATGAAGGGGCGTCTGTGAGTATCCTTTCCTCTGTTGCTTCGAAAGCACTGGGTTCCCCGGCGCTTTTACCTGAGTTAAGAAATCTCTCAGGTTTTGATAAAGGAACCAATCGACCATTAGGAATCCTCCCCAATGTGCCTGTCACGTTGAAAGGGAAGACCGTTAATTTGAATGTGATGGTCGTCCAAGGACCCTTGGATTATAACCTACTCCTTGGACGCGACTATATTTATTGCATGGGAGCGATAGTCTCCTCACTCTTTAGAGTAATGTGTTTTCTACACGAAGGAAGGGTGGTCAAGCTCGTAGACCAACTTTCGTTTCCGGGATCTCGCATCGCAAATAGTCAAATACCATTCCTAAATGGTCTGTTCACTCAAGATTCGCCTCCACCCCCAGTCCTCCTTCCCGATGAGTGCGAGTGATTCGGAAAGAAAGACTGGAACCCAGGGGGCATGCACCCTGGTCTGCTTCGAGCAGAAGAAACCCTGGGTGTAAGGAAGAATTTCCGCAGAAGAATAGACTAGTCCGTACCCCGTCCGGAGGTGGAAGAGGGGTTGTTCTAGAATAATATTCTTTTGTCAAAGTTATGTGAGTGAGATAATCAGCTTCTCGCTCCCCTTGTCTAAATAATCAGGATACCGAGGAAGGGGACCATTTGCGGTAGCAAGTAGTAACCATCTTTGAAGACAAGCCTCACCCATTAAAACATATGTTTTGAAGGATAAGTAGGGGCAGCCTCCAAAGAAAGAGATTCTATTGCTGCATCAGGTGGTCGCCATCTTTAGTAACCTGATAATAGACATCGCCGAAGAAAGAGATTGATTTGCGGCAGCAAATAGAACCCTCTTCAGATAATAAGAAAGAGGCAAGCCTCCCTCAATAATACCAATGTTTTGTCTTTGAGTAGTGTTCTTCTCTTGTCACAAATAGCTGTTCGTTAAAAGTTGGGCCGACGGGAAGCCTGAGTACCGCATAAGACCCCCTAAAATAATGAGAAGACTAGTATCGTTAACATTAGATTGGCAAGATGACAAGTAACTATGAACACCCAAAGAAAAGCAGAAGTAGGGGAGAGGAGGGGTAGCCTCGAAATTCTGTCCTACGCCTGGGGGCATGCAAACTTTTGGAATGTAAGCAAGGGACGACTATTTATTTTTTTTAAATTTTTAGGTCCTCCCTTTAAACCCGTAGGTCTAACCCTTTAAACTCGTAGGATTAGCCGTTTCCAACCTTACATGAAGAAAGCCTGTGGGGCAAAGGTAAAAACTTGCCAAAATTGGAGCATAGCTTCATGAGATAAAGCTCCTTAAAAAATAGCTATCTCACGGGAGGCGTTCTTATTATGACTGGTATATCGAGCAGTTTTAGCATATAGTTCATGCTCGTTAAAAAATAAACGCAAGATCCGAGCAGTTTTAGCGCATAGTTCATGCTCGTTAAAAAATAAACATAAGTTTATGAGTAGGCTTTCCTTTAGAGTTCAAGCTCATTCAGAAAAAATGAACCGGTAAATAACCTTTTGAGATCGTAAATTCATCAGCCATAAAAGCCTTGGTCGTGTTTGTGCACCGTCACCTCCACTGTTCATTTGGCCGATCATTCACCTCCATTTGTGTGTTTACCTCTTTTGAGAAACATCTGCGAAGAGTGATTTCACCTAGCCATCCTTGTGACACTGCCGTGATTGGAAAATTCCAACCTGTACCTGGAATCAGTTGCTATCCCTGTTTATCACTCGTTCCTCAAAAGACGAGTCTTCTTTGAGCTCTTTTCACTGACTCGTAAAATATGAAAAGTTTGCCGAGTTTTGGCCTTCCAGCTCGTTAAACGACCGGAACGCTATCCCTCCTCTAGATTTTAATCTTTTTGGACCTGAGGGATTATTGCACAAAAAGATCGAGCGCTTGTTTTGATCGGCTCGTTAAAACAATCGAAAACTCATCCCTTCTGTATTGTTTTATACTTTTTCGGACTTAAGGGATTAGATGACGGAAAAGGAATTATGGAGTTAACTTTCTGTACCTTTTCAGACTCTCTAAAAATGAAAAGGACCGAGTTTTCTTTGTCGTTAGACTCGTTAAAATGATTAAATAGTGACAAACTTGTCTTTAGACGAGAACGAGTTTCCCTATCGCTAAGCTCGTTAAATCTTAGCGATGGGCTTGCCCGAAGGGCAGGTTATAGAACAAGCATATGTTATCCTCCTCAAGCTTGACAAAAATAAAGAGGTACTGGTCAGAAATGACTGGGGAAAAATTGGGAGAACATCAAAGTTTAATGGTAGCAAGTCGCTCTTGAACATGACACTTTTCTTCCGTTCCACATCGGGTTGGGTTGTTTCATTCACCGGTCTCATCACCATGGTCTTCGCCAAACCATCCACATTTGGGGTAATGCTACCGATCCATCGCATCAGTATCGTTATATGTTCAAGAGGGGTCATTCTGAAAGTGTCAACCGTGTCCCATCCACTGCCATACATTATCCTTCATCCATTCATGATCGCCACCCTGAATCATATATCACAGTTTGTTTTCACCTCCACTAAAATCATTAGCTCCGTTCCGTGTCATTGATGTGGGATTCATTAAGGCCCTCCTTTGACGGATTGCTTCTTGTCGACTTCAGCTCATTATCCAAGAAGTTGATCTAGGAACAACCCCATCAGTACTTTGAAGCTTGCATGCCTCAATGGCAAGTTTCTCACTTCCGGCGACAGGTATACATCAATGACCTTCGACCAGAAGATTTTGCGTGGCGTTCGACGCCAAGTCCTTTATTCACGCCACATGAATTGTACTGCAGTACCTTGAGGGTCATTATCATTATCGGTGATTCCTCTCGCGCTTGTTAACGGTTTTCATCATTGACCGGTAATCAAGCGATGTCTTTCCATGTTCGACTTCAGCGAAATTCTCACATGGATCGACTTGTACTTAGAGTGAAGATCGAACGAGTTTGAAGACCCCGGATCTAGTTTCATCCATCCGGGCTGCGATACATATTCAGGAAATATAAAAGCATTTGTCATGTACATCATTGCAGCAGATGATCATCCTACTCAAAGGATGATAATTTCAGCAGAAAATTATCAGTCTACCATCAGACGATCGTCTGTTCTATGTACCAAAATGTATTTATAAAGCTGAGCATGGGAATGCCCGCCTCAGCTAGATCATGAAAACAGAATGAAAAATAATGTACTGTATTGTATTGTATTACAGGGCACCTCTCAGCACTTGAATGAACTTCGGACCCTCTGGATAAAGCATTTCACCCGATAAACGGCCTCATACTTTAGGGGGCAACTGTTATAGACATTTTTGTGCCTCGTAACATGGAGCATGAAATGTCGATAATTACAGGGATCCTCAATCCCTAAACATGTTGTTCTTACCCCTAGAAGAACAAGGTCAGCAAACCACAGCACTTCCCATCAGTTCTCCACCTGAAAACACTCAAAAACAGGCTATTTTTGGATCATGTCAGCTGCTCCACTGAGCATCTGCGCTGGAATGCAACTGCTCCTCCTTGTACCTGCGCTGAAAGTCAAATCTAATGAAGGCTACCTGCGCTGGGCGAGATTGGCCAAGTGGCACAGTCATTCTGCAAGGTGTCAATTGCCCAGGAAGCTTCCAAACTGACACTTGGTTCATGGGATTCGCCCTGTGATGAGTAAGAGGTACTTGATCTCCATGTGTAAGCAAGGATCTCCAAGTGGACTCAAGAACTGAATTTTAACTGAAGAGGGAGAGGACACAAGGCAACTTTATGTCAGTCTCAAGCTGACTCATCCTTTCTTCTTCTCTCCTATATATAGAGCTCTTCTATGAGGTCTAAGCAGGCTGGAATTTTGTGCAAAGTAAGGAAGTGCTGTTGGTTTACAGTTAGAGCTATTGGGTGATTGCTTTTATAGAGGTGAAGAGGAGACTTCTTGCTGCTGGGGAGGTGCTGCTGGATTGGAGCCATTGATGGTTGTAACCTTCTCAGAACCCTGTTACTTTTATCAATAAAGCTTTGAATGTTCTCCTATATACTTGTATTGCATTGATGTATTGTATTTACTTGTATATTTGATTCACTCTAATCCATGCATCAGTTATGAGTACATGTATCTTGTAGTTTTCTTCTCTCTGTTGTGCAGGATCTGTGTGTAGCTGGACCGGCAAAGGGAGCAAGGAGCTGGGAACAAGAGACCAAGAGAGAGGATAAGGATCGACAAAAGCGAAAGACACCGGTTGGTTAATCTTTTCTTCCTTCTCTCTGTACTTTCATAAAGGAAAACATTAAAGCTTTACTTTCAGTTGTTGCTAAAGACTGTCACCTTTAGAGTAGGGATAGGGTCATCCGAGTCGGATACTTTTCCCCACAACACTCTTGGTGAAGCCAAAGCCCGTGAAGTAGCTACAGACCTTGGTGTACCAAGCATGGGGTGCTTACTTCAGCCCATACAATGCCCTCTTGAGCCAACACACATGTAACTCACAATTGAATGTCTCAAAACCTTCAATCTTCTCTATGTACACCTCTTCCTCAATCGCACCATTAAGGAAGGTTGTCTTTACATCCGTCTTATGTATATTCCAACCCATCTACACTGATAGTGCCAATATAGATATGATTGATGAGTACCTTGCAATAGGAGAAAAGGTCTCATCATAGTTAATCCCCTCTACCTGTGAAAATCCACGGGCCACAAACCTGGCCTTATACTTCTCCACACTACCATCTGCATCTTTCTTTACCTTATCAAGTCTTTAAGAGCTCACCACTAACTTGTCCTCCAGTGTCGAGACCACATCCCAAACATTGTTACGAACTATGGAGTCATACTTCTCCACCATGGCATCAACTCGAATCAGCTACTACACTTCTTCCTTAAAGGAAGATGGCTTTGTCTCAACACATCCTCTCATAAGAGCCATGTATCGAGTGTACCTCTTAGGTGACCTCCTCTGCCTGTGCTGAGATGTGGGAGCTCCCACATTCTCCCTTGCATCATGCAATAAATTGTTATCCTCTTTGTTGTGCTTTCTCCCATCTTTAGAAGACTCTACCTGAGTGGATGTGTCCACTCCCAAGTCCTCTACATTTGACTACTCCACATCAGTTTGAGGCTCCTCAACCTTAGGAGCTAAAATCTCCTCAACTTCATGTAGCTCGAGCTCACTCCCAAGGGAAACTCATATGGCCTTCTCCTCATCGAATATGACATCATTGCGGACAACTATCATCCTGCTGGTTGGAAAGTACACCCAATAGTTGTGAGGTGTATTAGTGTACCCCACAAATATCCCCAACACTATTATCGTCTCAAGATTCTTCCATGCATTTTTTGTCACATGGAAATATACCAATGACCCAAAAATCCTTAAGTGACTAACATCTGGTCTCTTGCCATAATAAGCTTCCTTTGGTGTCTTCATCCGAAGAATATGATGCGAGCTACGATTCTACAAATGAACCACTTAGATTCATGCCTCAGCTCACAAGTGCGGTGGCACGCCCTAATCATACAACATCGCCCGTGTTGCCCCTATAATGATTTTGTTCTTCCTCTCAACCACCCCATTCTGTTGTGGGTTATGGGGTGCCATCAACTCTCGTTTAATTCCTTCTGCAACACAAGAGTTCTTTAACTAATTTGAGACATACTCACCATTATTATCACTCCTTAGATATTTAACCTTCTCACTAGACTCTTTCTCGGCCAATGCTTTAAATTCACAAAAAATTATGAAAGTTTGATCTTTCTTCTCCATGAAAAATATCCAACATTTACATGAAACATATTCAACAAATATAGCATAATACTTGTGTTTGGTCATGGATACTGTCAAGAATGGTCCACACACATCACAATGCACTCACTCTAGAATCACCTATGGTTGACCATCTCTATCGTGAAAGGAACCCTTGGTGTATTTTACCAAAGTGCATCCCTTCCATGTATCAACTTTCTCAAGTGTACCTTTGGGGAGACCAATAGAGATCTGTTGCATGATTTTCAAAGCCCCATGATGCAAGTGACCCAATCGCATGTGCCACAACTCACCAATGTCTCTGCTCTAGACGTTATCTACTTCTTTGCTCAAAGAAGCAAAAGCCTCTACCTCCAACTTATAGATCTTCTTAATTTGAATTCCTATATTCTTTACTTGGTCCGTGGCTATGTGTCAAAGGAACACCTTACTTTTGAGAAAATCACATCATAGCCTCTATCCTTAAGCATGGTGACTGATAATAAGTTCTTCTTCAACCCGAGCACATACATAACATCCCTCAAGGTGAGAGGATCACCCTACTCCCTCTAAAAAGTAACCATGCCCAATCCAGTAGCACTATACCTCCCATCGTCACGCATCTCAATATGCATCTGGATATCCTTCTCCTGCAGGTCATTGAACAACTCCTTGTCACTAGCCATGTGGAATGAAGCTCCACTGTAAAAGTACCACACACTATCCATCATTGATGAGACCATGCATGCAATGAGAGTAAAGTCCAATTCTAATTGAGATGCCAAAGCCTCACCCACCGCTCCTCCTGACGACTTCTTCTTGAGCATAAAATTTGTAGCAAAATGGCCTAGCTCGTGACAATGAAATAACTTAACTTTCTTCATGTCTTTCTTCTTACCTCCATGACAAGAATCTGATTTGGAATGGGAATCCTTCCCTTTCCCTTTCCATACCTTACCTACTAAGGTAGAATTTTCCACATCATGAGTCTTTGATGAGGAACCATATCTAGTGTTCCTTATGATCTCCTCATGCATCAAATTCGACCATAGTCATTCCCAATCTGGAAATTTCTCCCTCCCATTGACAAAGTCTTGATAGTTATTCCAACTCTTGGGAAGGCCTATGAGAGATAGGCTCACCATATCATCCTTCACAACGGTTATTCAAACACTGCCAAGCTCATAATTACAATGAGTGAAATGGGTCTAGTATTTTGGAATGGTCTCTCCTTTCTCCATCTTGATTTTTCGAAGTTTGTCTTTTAGTGCCAACTTCCTATGGTCACTGTTGTTCTAGAATAGGTTCATTAATGCTTTCAACATAGCATACATATTTTTCTTCCCATGGAGACTCGAGACAATGTGGTCTTGAACTCCCTCAAGGACTATCTCCCTCGCCTTTGCCACACACTTATTCCATTTGGCCATATTTTGTGCATCTGATGTTGATGGCTTAGGAATGCCTTGATCAATGATTTCCTTGAGGCCATTATCCTCTAGCATAGCCTCCATCCTATCATTCAATTCTATATAATTTTAGTTGCCTTTGAAGGCATACTCGAGCCTCAAACCATAGAAATCCATTTGCTGATCCTGAAGTATGTATTGCAAATTCAAATTTCACTTGTAACCCAAAACTCAAAACTTCGAAATCTCCTCTAGTATAATGTTTTAAGCTCTGATACCATGTAGATTTTGCTGTAGATTCACAACTCGTGTAATATACTAAAACACAAGACAAGAATATACTCTACTCTTTAAACAATGGAAACCTATAGATCAATGAAAACAATAATCGATAAGAGGAAGATAATCAAAGACACATAACACAATTCTTTCTCTGTGGAAAGCCATTTATCAAAACCCCAACTATTTATTGCATTAATCATAAATCTAAGTGGTAATACAAAGACTTTTCTCACAAAACAATTCATGCACAAGTATGATCAGCTCTCTGCCTCACATGCCCACACTGACCAACACTTAGCCAATTTTTGCCACTTGTTCAACCCCTATTTCCTTGTGCAATTCCTGAGAGGAATAACCTATATTTAGTTGGGAATTCCTTCTTCCATAATTTTCAACCCAAATATAGGTCCTCTTCTGGTTGCATGCATGATATGTACAACTCGAATCATTCTACAAGTAATAGTACACTGTCCCTACGCTCTAGTCTCGACTGGGTCTTTCTCTAAACTAACATGCATGAGTTTCTCATGATGGAATCTTCAGTTTGCTGGAGTAGCACTAACGATGCACCATTGCACCAATTCACTACTAATCCTATACTAGTTCCACAAATAATTATAACTACTTTAACTATCTATAACTTAGTCAAACTGAGTTATATAATTACAACTTAAATAAACTCATCCTGGACCCCTAAAATTTAGGGAGAACATATTCATGACTACAGAAAGACATCCAACTAGAAATTCCTAAGCTAATTAAGTCAATCAAAGTTAATTAATTATTTACAAGTTGCTATGAGAATAGAATTACATTTTATTCAAAGTTAAATTCAAGGACAAATAAAACTAGAATTTCTTGTTTCCATTTCTCAACAATCAACCCTTACCTAAGTCAGGTTTCTCCTACTACTGTAATTAGCGATGCCACTACAGTCTTGTATTTCCTAGAAGGATTATTTATTCTTGATCTGGGATCTCTTATCTTGTTTCTTGATATTTCCATTCTTATTGATTCACTTGCAATCTGGGTAGTCAGTTTGATCTTTTGGATTAGGCCTGTACTTTTTATTTTTCCCTATTTTTTTGCACATATGCATTTTCTTTGTACACAATCACGTACACGTGCGGTTTCTTCCAAATAAGCTCGCATAGATGCATGTTTCTTCAGACACAGTTGCGTATACATGTGACTTTCCTGATACACAGTCATGAATATCTGGGAAAATTTATTTTTTTCAAATATTTTCCTCTATTTTTGGGAAGTAGCCTAGCTTTCTTGCCGTTTTAGGGTCATTTGCAGTATGGAATGATCTAGTTTCTTACTGGTATTGGTTTCTTTGTCTTTTTTTGCGAAAATATTTTTTCAACCTAAGGTTTTATATTTTGTGAAGTTTTGTACTTTTGAGTTTGGATTTCAGACCTTTTGGTAAAGTGTCTAACTATTCTTTACATCTGGAACAGAGAGTTGTTTTTCAACTTGCCTTAAGATCCAATATTTTGATTGCTTCATTTGAATTCTAGAAGTTGCCTCTTTTTGTTTCTTTTTGTTGGTTTGAGAAAGATTTGCAATTTTGGTTCAATGAAAGATTTTGGTTTTCTGTGATATTTTGTTTGCTGAATTTTTGTGTGTCCTTTAGATCAGGTCATTCAAGTGTTTTTTACCTTTTCATGGTCTTATCATTTCGGTGATTGTTTATGGTCAGTGAAATTTGGTGTCTTTTAGCATGATTTTTATCTTGAGATCATTAGTTGTTTTTTCTTCATGAATATTTTATTCAAAGCACTTAAAAGCAAAAAGTGAAAAAACATTTGTTAATGTTTTTGCCTTTATTTTCTTTGATTAGATCCTTTTGTTTATCAACGAGTGTGTGAATCTTTGTTTGAAGTTGGAATTTCCTTTGCTTGAGAGATATTTTTATTTGATGTTTTTTTGCCCTTGTTGGATCAAATTTTGACTTGAGGACATCAAAAGAGCAAATTTGTTTGTTTAGAGCATTCCATAGAATCTTGCACTTAGGCATTCTAGTATGCATTAAATAGTTTTCATTGAAGGCATTTCTTTCTTAGTCTATTTAGATAGGCTGTGAATGTGTGAGCATGTTTAAAAGAGAAAAAGAGTTTCTTCTTTCATAGGTTTCTCGTAGAACCTTATAGAGATCACTTTTCATCAAAGAAAAATAAGTTTCATTTCGCATGTAGCCTAGTTTTATATTGATTTCTTTTTGTGTCAAAACATCATAAGTTTCACTTCTCCTACCCCTGACTTAAGAAACAACCCCTTAAAATAAACACTTAATTAAAATGAACTACAATTTTATTTTTTTCATAGATACATAAAATTTTCTAGGGCATTTGGGGCCTTGGAATATATGTGTTGAGAGTAAACTCTCCAAGGCCGCTATAAAACGAAACATAGAAGTTGATTAAAGAGTGCAAAATCTAGCCTCACTAGGTTGTCCGGGAAATCTCTTCTAACACATGAGTTAAGCACGAGGATGAGTAAAGTTGGCGAAAGAGAGATACCCCCTCTCCTACTTGTTGGATCTCACACCCACGACTATTCTACCTGGATTTTGATTATGAACTGGTGACAATAGTTTCCTATCCTAGGGACCACATAAGTAACTGCAGGGGGAATACTCATGGTACTTGATACACACTGTTGGGCACGGGATCCCCCAAGGGAAGTTTTGGGGCTTAAAGCTCAAATTTTGTCTAAAAAGTGTAAATCTGATGTAAAGACTGAGCATTTTGTGGGTTCAGAGTGTGAAGTTGTAAATGATTCATAGGTTGTTTGCCCTCAATTTTGTAATGTAATGTCAGCTTTAGAGATTTACCTATGGTCCGCGGACCATGGGATTGTATAAATAGAGCGAGGCTCTGAGTTGTAAATCAGTCAATAGGATTTAATGATGGAATAGAAGGATATTATAAGATCTAAGTGTACAGTCGAGTCTTTGGGTTGTAGAGTAGGAGAAGGCTCTGCAGCTGAGTGCACAGAGGCCTAGTATTCTACAGTTGAGTGCGTGTACCCCTGCAATTGAGTGCACAGGGCAAGTCAAGTTTATAACCATCGAAATATTAATAAACAGAAGTTTCACATCAATTCTCTGTATCTATTTCATGTTTTATGCTTTGAGTATACTCAGTATGAATTGAAGTTTTAATGTTTATATGGTGCATGAACATATATGATTGTGTTGATTAGGTAAATGTGAGATAAATTATATGTTTACGTGAAGTTAACTAACATCTATAATAACATAAGTAAGATACACAATGTAATTTGGGGAAATAGCGCAGATCGCTGCCATCGTAGTGTGAAAGCACCCCAGCCCTTGGCGAGGGCTATGCGAAGGCGGTTATAACAGATCACAAAGGTATCGCAGGTCAGGATAGTGTGCAAAGTAACTTGTGTGAAGGTATTCATAGTTGGACTAAATTGACCACTCAGGCATCTCCAGGATGTGAAAGCTTGTTTCCAGCATCCCCCCATACTGCTTCAGGTGAGTCTTTAGTCTGTGCACTGCGGGCTGATGTTGAAAGGGCCAGTAGTGTAGGGCTTTGTTTGGCTAATTAACTATGAACCTGGGTCAAGTGCCCTCAAGCCAAAAAATGGTTTCGTTGCTGGGATCAGAATCTACATAGAGATGTCTTATGTCGAATCATTGGAATCCAACTAAGAAGGAAATTTAGGGTTGGTTGGACAGGAGGATTCATGAGTTTGTGGTGTAGGAGAAAAAGAATCCACGACTAACAAAAGAAGAGTGGTTAGGTTGCTACTTGTACACAAAAATCCATTAGATATTTTTCACATCTTTCCCTACTGAGTTGTACGAGTGGATTACGAAGCTAGCAGATAGCCAAGGAAGGTGGAAGCTCAACGGTCCTATTCTATGGACCCCATAGTTGGTGCGTAGATTAGAAGCATCAGAGGATCAAATTGTGTGCACTGTTGATCACTGGCTTGATCGGATTATCGGAGGATTCATTACTGATTTCACATTAGACACTTCTGTTATCTACAGCGAGGTAGAGCGATGCTTTCTCAAAGGACAGCGAGGTAAGTACGTAAAGTCTCTGAATACTTAGATTAAAATTTTATTGTGTGAAAAGAGGTTTATGCAATTACCTTGATGTTTGGAGCTACGTGAAATGGAAAAAACCTACAGAAAAGAAGGAAGTAAGGGACCAGAGAATAGCCCTTTGATTTCACCTTCGTGAGGGGACGAGGAAGATCTTGCAAAGGTATCGCCACGAAGTGCGATCCATTTGATACTGCAGAGGATTCTGTGAATACTACCCCCACCCACAGTACCACCAGCTTCACCTCCATCTTCACCTGTACCACCTCTGCCACCACCACAAGTCAGTATGGAAAGCACGATAAAGTTTCCTGTGTTCAGGGGATTGGGAAATAAGGATCCAGAATAGTTTTAGTTCATGGTAAGAGCCGTATGGGAAGCACATGGGGCTATAGATGATAATATAAAGAAAGAGACACTAGTCAGTGCTCTCCAGGATCGCACACTGACCTAGCATATTAAGCATTCTAATGACAATCTGAATGTGGGAATCACGAATATCCAAATTATGCTAAATAAGGAATTTAGCAGGCCAAAGTCAAAGGCGCAATCGATCATTGGGTTCAAAGAAATCACGCTGCTACTAGGGGAAACTCCTTGGGAGTTGGATTAGATGTTGAAGTGTACGATTCGTGAAGCTAATATGAATCTGATGGATGGAAAACATCGCGAATGGTTTATAGCATCACTAATGCTGCATTTGAGGAGCGCACTATCACAACATAAGTTAACGACTTAGGCAGAGGCCTTACAGACCACGATGAGGATGCACAACAACCCGATGTAGGATACTAACTTGGGAGTTCAGTAGATCCACGCGCAGTTGAAAAACTTATGCCTTGAGATACAAAGTCTAAAGCAGGACAGAACAGCTCACCCAGAAGTGTGCGAAGAGGTGTGGTGCATAAACTGCAAGGGTCAGGGTCATGATAAGGACTGTTACCTGATGTTTAAAAATTACCTCATGGGAGAAGGTTCAATGTCATTAAGACCGGAAGCACAAGTAGGACCTAGCGCGATGCCTCCTTTGTGGTGTGCGATTTATCAAATAGGAGGGAAACATGCTACAGACAACTTCCATTTGTTACAGAAGTATAGACAAAATTTGCAGCAATTATTCGGCAAATTTTGTAGGTCAGTGGGACAGGATGAGCACACCTGTAGAAGATATGAGTTAATGATGGATAGAAGTCCCACCTACAGATTTCAGATTGAAACACAACCCCTAGATCAGAACGTTGCAAACGAGGCTGAACTAGAGGAGGACTTGGAAGAGGTCTCGAACAACTGATATGCTACAATTGTGGAGGGCTAGGACATTATGCCCATGATTGTACAAACCCAACGCATCCATCATGTTTGTATTGTGCCTTGTTTGATCATGAGACAGAAGATTATCCTACGATGATAGCTAGGATACGGGACAAGGGATCATTACCACCTCCCACGACTCAGAACCCGCAAATGATGAGGTCTGAGCTACATGAGGAAGATCCAAATGTGAACATTGTGCTCCGAACTGGAATTGCAATGGGAGATGATAAAGGAAAACAACCTAAAGATAATACTTGGGTTCGCAAAGCTCTGGTGTAAGAAGTAGAGTTTCATTTGGAGCGCACTAAGGAAACCTTCATGGAAGCTAAGAGGAGCTTCACTGATGCCTCCACCTCAGGAATCAAAGATATAATGGAGCTAGAAATGGACCCATCCATGCTTACGACGTTCCTCAAAACATGCATGAAGCTACTACATGATAGTAAGGCTGTAAAAGGATTGCAGGAACTCGTTAACAGATGCGCTTGGACCATGCCAGGAGAACTGTGCATAGTCCAGAACATTGGAAAGTATAAGATAAGGACGGGAAGAGAAATAAGGTTAATTGCGCAAATTGGAGAATATGATATGGACCAAGTAATTATGGATTTAGGATTAGATGCGAACATTCTACTGAAGAAGACATGGGAGTGCATGGGGAGGCATATGCTACAATGGTATCCTATTCAGTTACGAATGGCGAACCAGCAGAAGACAATACCTATGGGGAGATTACAGGGAATTACTGTGGATATTAAGGGAGCGAGCACTCTAGCAGACTTTGAAGTAATAGTGATTGTTGATGATATCAATCCCTACCCCGAGCTCTTAGGAATTGATTGGGCCATTGACATGAATGGGGTGATTAATCTGAAGAAGCACAAGATGATTTTTGAAAAGAAGTCACTACGCGTAGTTATACCTTTGGACCCTACTGAAGGATCGTGCTATATGGAGCCGGTGCATGACTATGAAAACGATGATGATTTGGCCTACATATATAAGATAACAGCACAAAACTAAGATTGCCTGAATCACATCATAGACAGATGGATCTCATGCAAGCGTGAAAGCTCCTATACTTCAGATTCATATGAGGAAATGGAGTGATGGCAGAACTGGTTACATGAGGTGACTACACTGAATTCTAATATGATGACAAGGTTGTTGTGCTGCGTATCGATAGAAGTAAGGGAACTACCTACTTATGATGGGTTAAGTGAGGTAGATACCTTCTTGGATAGATTTGAAAGAGAAATGTCGAAAAAGCAATGCTTTCAGGCTTTGAATTGGGTATTGTGCACTATGCCCGTGAGGTTGTGGGGTAAGCACAAAGGGAGCTTTAAGGACTGGCGCGAATGTAGGATAATGATGTGCACATAGTTTGGGAAGCCTAGAGTGTGATTGACAGATAAATACAATGGGAAGGATAATCCGGATGCACATCTAGCAAGGTGGATGTCGACATATGGAAAAAAAACCTACACGAATGTGCATGAACTCCATGTTGAGAAGTACGGTCAATAAGATTATGTTGGGGGGACAGATGTGCAGTTAGCTCTTGAGGTTGGACAAACAGTATGTGGGAAGAACAGTCACGCAGAAGGTTATCTACGTGGAAGAATTTGACAAGGTGTGAAACGTGATGAACAAAGTATGCAACGCACCACGAAGTGGTTGGGACCTACGCATACTCAGACAAATGCCTTTTCGATTGGTTGATAGAGTAGAGGCCGTAATACCTATGGAGTCTATCATGTCTAGTCCACACATAGTGGCACCAACAAGGGTAATGGACCACGAAGCCCTGAAAGAAAGGCTCACACCATTCGATAAGCTCAAAGATGAACAATTGGGACTTGATGAGGAGAGCCATTAGGGTGATCTTAGGCTCCAAGAACTCATGAATGAAAGAGTTTGGTTGAGGGAGAAAAGTGCCATGGTAGAAGTGAAAGTCAAGAAGCTTGAGGAAGGAATTAAGAAGGACTTTCTTGATAAAAAGACCATAGTGATAAAGCAAGATGAGCTCAATTACATTGACAAACTTGGGGACCACCACCAAGAGTTTCTCAGTTTGATGCATGGGATGGGACTGTATGTTATTAAGGAAATCACAGATGGTGGTGTGGTATAGTTGGAGAAGTTGAATAGCGAACTCTTCCTAGGGAATGTAAATGGCAGTCGTTTGAAGCTATACACAGGTGGCCCGACCAGCTAACTATCTGCAGGATGCATAGTCTTAGCACTCCAGGCGGCTGAAAGGAGGCGCATGACCATAAACTACTCTACTCGAGAGCTGTGTGATGTCAAGATTGCGCGCAGTAGCGAGGTGTCACAGGGTCCACCATAGTGCATGAGTAGTTGCACTGCCATGTAGGTTGGCTTGAAAGTGACTGTTGCAGTCATTATTCATGATGTCATGCTTGGTTTGAGAATAAATGGAGTGGGTGGCAGGCATTTAAGGAAAACTTTATGGGCTAGATTTTGCAAAATCTGCCGCCAAGGGAGAATTATTAGACCAGATTTTGGGGGAAAGATCGAATTTGAATTCAAAAGATGCCATAAATTGCAAAGTGCTTCCCAACAAACAACATTTGGCCATTTGAGCATTGACCTATTGCGCACCCAAAAATTCATGAACCCTGATTTGTTCAATCGTTCGAATTCGAAGGAATTATTTGAGCACCTACCTGAACCATTGAGAGATTTGTGGAATAGCAGTATGACCATACCAGAAGAAGCCATGGATATTGGAGAGATGACCACTGAAGAGGTCACGTAGACCATGATGATAGGAGATGCCCCAGAAAGTGTCGGAATAGTTGCAGAAATCCCTAAATCATCATGCATGACGAGACCCAAGAAAGATAAGTAGCTTATGGTATTGGTGCACGTGTCCCCTAGAAACCCGCTAAGAACTAAACTTTCCATGGAAGAACAAGGGAATACGATCAATTTGGAAGCCAATGAGGAGGAGGAAGACCTTGAGGAAATCCTTGTGGAAGAGGTGGAGGACGAAGAAATGGAGGAACAAACCCAGGGGGTGGACCCTTTGACCAGGTTGCCTGTGTATGTTCCTCCGTGGGAGGGGAAAGCAAGGGTGCCCAAGGACCTAGATGAGAGCAAGAGCTCTCTACAAACTCTGTTGTTCCTCGATGATATCATTTTTAAAGGAGAAAACTTAGGATGTGTGTTAATTCTAAAGTTTGAAGATTGGGATCTCACGGACCATGAGAAATTCCAAAACTTGGTAACCTTGCAGCTAATGTGGTTGAAGAAAAACACAGCAGCGGGAGTCATAGAGTTGGAGTCACACAAGTGGTTGCGTGGAGTAGAGAAAGCATGGTTTTTAAACCTACTCTGGGTGCCACATTACCATCGTGCCCCAGTGACTATCTTTGTCATCAGGCATCTGCTCTCCCTGGTGCATGATGGGTTTTATGGCTGGAGTAGCCCATCCCCATCACAGACCACCTAATTCACAGAATTACCCAGCTCCCTTGCAAAGGCGAGGACCCAATGGATATTTCAAACAGTAAGAGATCTGGTGATCGTGAAGACCATGAAGAAAATATTCAAACTAGAGAAGAAGAAGATGGGGTACATGATCTCCAGTATTAGCAGTAATGTGGTAAGAGTTGTGACCCAGATAATGACTAGAAAGGTTATGCGGAAGTGCCGCACAGATGAGGTGCCCATGCCGGTGGTTGCACTTGCCACGCAATGCGTAGAGGAGGTCTAGTTTAACTAGTCAGAGTACTTGTGCAAGGAGTTCCTGGAGAATTTTCGCGAGGCACAGGAACAGGGGAAGACTTTCCACTATGTGTGGCCTCTGTTATCGACAGTGTTGGTGGCTTGGGAATTGCCCAAGGATAGCCAGTTCACAATTATTGTGAAGGATATTTTGGAGGTAGCGAAGTACGCTTCGTTGTGGGAAACTAAAGATGCATAGAGGATTAGACACAACAACATATTCTGGGTGTTCATGGAGATGAACATCATAATGGGGATTAACCGCAAGTTGCGCGTATCGCCCTTGTCTATAACAGTCTGCAGAGCTTCACAAAGTTCAAGGAAAACTTCCATCGTGTATATATCAGGGCACGCAAGGACCCTGCGAAGAAATGGAATGAGCTACCTTACCTCGCCACGGACTATTTCATACTCGCCATGCTTGAGTCGTGGCCGCTGGAGTGGCATGCTCTAGCCAGCTCTGTGGTGGAATCAAAGTCTGCTACACAAAGGAAAAAGGAGGAGGAAAAATTATGGATGGAGAAGTTAGTAGAGAAAAGAAGGAAAGAAGCAGCAGCAGCCAAGGCATAGGAGGCACGGGACATTGAGAAGGTAGCAGCAGAATAGTAGAAGGCAGTAGAAAAGGAGCGCAAGGTCCAGAAGTCACCCTCGCCTGAATAGGAGCCCAAAACAGAGGATGGTGGCATAGACCCATAAAGAGCGTCCACACAAATAAAGCAACAACACTCGAGAGAGAAGGTGGGGCCATAGAAGAAGTCAAAAGCCTCCAAGACTTCTTTCAACCTGATCATCCTCAGTGAGGGGGATCTACATGATATAGGGGAGATGGTGCGTGACATCACTGTGGAGGCCCTCCAATAGTTCACGAGGGAAAATCAAATGGTCTTGGGGGCCCTCAGGACAAAGATACAGGAGTTTGAGGTGTGCCCTCCTCAGGATAGTACTCTATCGACCAACCTCGCAGTAGGCAGAACTGTGGCTGAGGAAACACTACGCACTTGCATGGCCAACACTATAGTGCTTCTAGAAGGGGCACTGGTTATAGAAAATGAGGTTGTCAGGCCTATTTTCAGTGTGCTATAGGATGTAGTGACTACAGAACTACGGGCCAGGGAGAGTCACGCATTCCAGGTGATGAGTGAGAAACAAATTAATATGGAACAACTGAGCCTACAACACGACGTGGTTGTCACACAGAACAGACAACTAGTGTAGGTGGTCGAGGAAGCATGCCAGATGGTCCCTGAGTTGGTCATCCCAGCAGAGGCGCACATCCGGATATTAACAGCAGGGGTGCACGAAGCGAAAGAAGAGATGGCTAAGGTCTAGCTGGAGCTGAACCTTCAGATGGCTCAGTTACAACTGAAGGCATAGCCTTAAACCCTACCGAAGGTGAAGGAATAGCATGCCAATGGAATTACATGAGGAATAGTGTAGATCAGTAGTGTAGTGAAGGAATAAACCAAACGTTTTGAAGAATTGTTTGAGGTCCTCACCACTCTGCAGGAGGACCCAAACGTACAATGCCTAGAAATAGAGGTGTCTGAGCTGCAGCAACAGTATAATGACATAAAAGGGACCGCGCAGATGTGGCCCTTACATAGAGGCTCATGCAGATGAAATAGGCAAAAGTGCTCAAGGAGCAGGTAGACGTTGCGCAGAATAAGGAAGTTGTCTTGAAGGCGCATGAAAAACCATGGATCGATGAGGCGTTCATCATCACAGCCATGATTGAAGCCAAGCTCGCACAGATGTAGGGAATGTAGGAACATGTTCAAGGAAGCAGTTCAGCTACAACAATTTCTGAACAGCGCATCCACGAAGTGCAACAAGCTGCTGCTCAATGCGTTGCCAATATTGCGGTAGTCTAGGCAGAGTTTGGAGGTCTCCGCGTGAAGATCTCTACACTGACAGAGTGACTCAAGGGTGAGTCAATATTGTTTGTGTTGGGGGCCTGTTGGTCACGGGATCCCCCAAGGGATGTTTTGAAGCTTAAAGCCTAGATTTTGGCTAAAAAGTGTAAATCAAATATAAAGACTTCGCATTTTGTGGGCATGGAATGCGAAGTTGTAAATGATTCATAGGGTTGTCTGGCCTCAATTTTGTAATGTAATGTCAGCTTTAGGGATCCACCCATGGTCCGCGTGTTGGAAATAATACTAAGAGGGGTGAGTGAATCAGTATTAGCAAGTCAATAATTTTTCATTTCCGTAATTAGATTCATATAGGCCACTTCAGTTAATGGAACTCACGTGTATACGCAACTGTGTTTAAGGCAACTAGCGTATATCCTGCAAACTTATCATTCAGTTAATTCATCATATGTTGATCTTAACAAATGCATCAGAACCATATAAACAGTAACCAGGTGTAGTAAAAATGGAACAGATAGTCACACACATGAACACAAGATATAAGGTGGAAACCCAATGTGGGTGAAAACCACCTGCTGCAATTGTCTCTATCTTCTTTTAAATTAGAAACTTCTTTTTACAATTTTTGTACTAGTGCAGTCTTATACGAGTATGTAGGTTTCTACCTATAGAAGGCTACAACCTTCTCTCATTCTCCAGCTTCTCCTTGAAGGGAGCTACAACGCCCTAGCTCTTGTACTAGTTGATATGTTTACTAGTACATAGACGACGGCCTATAGAAGGCTACAACCTTCTCTTTTCTTCCAGGGACCATGTTTCATAAATTTTTAGACTGGATCCATTAATAGCATCATTCAACCAATCTCCTTTGCACCAACCTCAACTGAATCAACAAATCACATCGACAACCCTTCAATATGATCTTTCAAAATGTTGTAACCAGAATACAGTAACCAGAACCCAGAAGACTACAATAGAAAATAGAAGTAGCTAAAGCATATTTGATGAGGTATACACTACTTTAATGTGTCGAACTTGTGTGCATATGCACTCTTCTCAAGATGAACCTACGTACAAATCTGCAAATCAAATTTAAGATGTATATGTTGTTTTGATATACAGAACTGGTGTGTATACGCACCTTTTCTAAAGTGAACCTATGTACAGATCTGTAAATGATGATTTCAACTTTATAACAATTCCAGACTATACCCAGATCATCATATCTACAGACTACAACATGTGCTAGTTATTCAGATAAATGATAAAATCACATAAAGATACTTCACTTCAAGTCTTAAGATCTTGACCCATCATTAGATTTTATCCTTAATCAAGCACTAAGGTTCATCCTTTGTTCAGATCTAGCTATGCACCATAACCCAATAACCTGTAAACTAGATCTTGCTCTTCATTAGATATTCAATGCTTGAGTACCTTTGCCTGATGATCTTCTCCTCCTTTTATAGTCTTAGGCCTTACTCAATACCATGGACCAAAATCACTTATAACCAGTACCTTGGACCAAATACCTGGGGTCAACACTTCGAACAAGATACCTTGGACCAATACCATGGATCAAAATACCATGGACCAAATACCATGGACCAAAACTTAGTTTTCCAACATGTACGTGTCTTTCCTTCCATGTAAGTTCGTGTGTACATTATACGCTCCTTTTGGTCTGCAAACCCACGTGTACACGCGACTTGGTCAATGGGGAACCTGCGTATACCTCTCTTTTTTCATTCTGTGATTCTGAACAGTGATCTGTCATCTGAGCGAGTTGCCATCAAGGACAACACCTATGTCATAGAGCCAAATCTGCGTCATAATTCCAACAATCTCCCCCTTTGGACTTGATGGCAACCCCAATTCACTCTCCCCCTTTGTTATCAAGGGAAAATGGTTACGCTCCCCTTGAGTACATGCTGAATTCTCTGATATGCTGAAGTGTGTTGAATGAGCTCCATGCTTGAGTCCATGCCCCCTGAATATAAGCAAGGTCTGTAAAAAGATGTTCTAAAAGAAGAACATGACTCTATACATACGTCATAAATGACCTTCCTATCACCAATGACTCATACATACATCCATCTCCCAACTAAGTGGGGATATACCAAGTTTGACTCATCCACCCAACCAAGTGGGGATATACCAATTATTTATACATGTCAAAATAAGAACATTACATCATCCATCTCATGCATAGTGGGGTAACGAAATAGGTCGTTTCATGACCTTGACATTAAAATACATACATGACATATATAACAAAGACCAAATATCTGAAACAAGATCATGATAGTTATCAGCAACTATCATTAGCAACATCTGTTAATCAACATCCAGACCAGCAACCATGATCTCCCCCTGAGCCTGTTCCACCTGAATCAAAAAACAATTGTGAATTTGTACCAAGATCTTCTAAGATAATGCTAACAATGCATTATTAGAGGTATATGCTGCCCCCGAACCTGTGTCAGATGATCACTGTCAAACCCATATCAGACTCCTTTCATCCCGAGTCTTGCCCACTACTTTTCTTCCAACTAACATATACGCGACTGTATCCACAAAAACTAGTGTATGTATGCGGCTACGCTTTATGAAACTCAGGTACAACCACTTTTTTTTGAAATAGATAAATTTTAACAGCACGATGATGCATCAACTACTCCCAACTTCCGTCTAAGATATTCAAATGTCTCTGGGCAGTGGTTTGGCGAATATACCAGCAACCTGTTCTTTGGAGGGAACATATTCCAATTTGACCTTTTGTTCATGCACTTGTTCATGTAGAAAATGATATTTGATGGGTATGTGCTTATTCTTGGAATGCATGACTGGATTCTTTGAAGTACTGGTGGCACTTGTATTATCACATAGAATGGAGATTGGTGGAATACATGTGATCTGGATGTCTTGCAATGTTTGCATCATCCAAAGGAGTTGTGTGCAGCAAGATGCGGTAGCCACATATTCTACTTCAGTTGTGGATAATACAATTGAACTTTGTTCCTTGCTGAACCAAGCCACTAATCTGGAAACCATATAGAATGCACCCCCACTAGTGCTCTTTCTACCATCAACACTTCCTCCCCAATCTGCATCTGTATATGCATGAAGTCTAAGATCTATATCTCTAGGATACCATAAACCAAAATTTTGTGTTCATTGAAGATATTTGAAAATCCTTTTGACTCCTTGAAGGTGTGATTCCTTTAGATTTGCTTGGAATCTTCCAACTATTCCTACTGCATGCATGATATCTCGTCAAGTACCTGTTAGATAAAACAAACTGCCAATCATGGATCTGTAAGTTGCTTGATGTACTGTTGTTGATTCATCATTTGAGTTGAGACTACATCCTGTTACCATTGGGGTACATACTGGTTTAGAATCTTCCATGCCGTGTTTTTTCAAGATCTGTTTGAGATATTTGGTTTGTGATAGAAAAATACCATCTTTATTTTGTTGAACTTGTAGACCAAGAAAATATGTAAGCTCACCAAGCATGGACATTTCAAATTCTTGTTGTATTACCGAAGCAAAATTCTGACTCATGGCTTCTTCATTGCTACAAAAAATGATATCATCAACATACACAACAAGTATTAGCAATTTATTATTTTCAATCTTTGTATATAGATTGCTATCAGCTGATCCTTTTGAAAGACCTTGTTGATGGAGATATTTGTCAAGACAGTAATACCAGTCCCTTGGAGCCTATTTTAGACCCTAGCTCTTGTACTAGCTGATACATTTACTAGTACATATGTGCCAACCTAGAAAAGGTTACAACCTTCTCTTTTCTTCCAGGGACCACATTTCATAAATTTTGAGATTGGATCCATTAATAGCATTGTTCAGCCAATCTCCTTTGCACCAACCTCAATTGAATCAACCAATCACATCGATAACCCTTCAATCTGATCTTTCAGAATGCTGTAACCAGAATACAGTAACCAGAACCTAGAACACTGCAACAGAAAATAGAAGTAGCTAAAACATATTTAATGAGGTATACGCTACTTCAATGGTCGAACCTGCATGGATATGCAATTTTCTCAAGACAAACCTACATACAGATCTGCAAATCAAATTTAAGATGTATATGCTGTTTTTATATGCAGAACCAACGTTTATACGTGCCTTTTCTAAAGTGAACCTGCATACAGATTTGTAAATGATGATTTCAACTTTACAACAATTCTATACTTCAGTTATACCCAGATCATCATATTTACAGACTACAACATGTGCTAGTTATTCAAATAAATGATCAAATCACATAAAGATACTTCACTTCAAGTCTTAAGATCTTGACCCATCATTATATCTTATCCTTAATCAAGGGCTAAGGTTCATCCTTTGTTCAGATACAGCTATGCACCATAACCCAATGACCTGTAAACTAGATCTTTCTCTTCATTAGATATTCAATGCTTGAGTACCTTTGCTTAATGATCTTCTCCTCCTTTTATAGTCTTAGGCCCTACTCAATACCATGGACCAAAACCACTTAGAACCAATACCTTGGACCAAATACCTAGGGTCAACACTTCGGACAAGATACCTTGGACCAATACCATGGATCAAAATACCATGGACCAAATACCATGGATGAAAACTTAGTTTTCCAACATGTACGTGCCTTTCCTTTTGTGAAAGTGCGTGTGTAAGTTATACGCTCCTTTTGGTCTGTGAACCTGCATGTACACGTGGCTTGGCCAATGGGGAACCTCCATATACCTCTCTTTCTTCATTCTGAGAGTCTAAATTGTGATATGTCATTTGAGTGAGTTTCCATCAAGGACAACACCTGTGTCATAGAGCCAAATCTGCATCATAATGCCAACATCGCGGACCATGGGATTGTATAAATAGAGCGAGGCTCTAAGTTGTAAATCAGTCAATAGGATCTAATGACGGAATAGAAGGATAGTGGAATATCTAAGTGCAGAGTCGAGTCTTTGGGTCGTAGAGTACGAGAAGGCTCTGCAGCTGAGTGCGCAGAGGCCTAGTAGTCTGCAGCTGAGTGTGCGGACCCCTGCAACTGAGTGTGTAGGGTGAGTCTAGTCTGTAACCATTGAAGCATTAATAAAGAGAAGTTTTGCATCAATTTTGTGTATCTATTTCATGTTTTATGGTTTGATTATATTGTGTATGAATTGCATTTTCACTGTTTATATGGTGTGTGAACATATATGATTGTGTTGATTAGGTAAATGTGACATAAAGTATCTGTTTACACGAAGTTAACTAACATCTGTAAGAAGATAAGTAAGATACACAGTGTAATTTGGGGAAATTACATAGATCATTTCCATAACAATGTGAAAGCACCCCAACCCTTGGTGAGGATTGCGCTAAGGCAGTTATAATAGATCGCGAAGGTATCGCAGGTCAGGATAGTGCGTGAAGTAACCTGTGCGAAGGTATTCACAGTTGGACTAAATTGACCCCTCAGACATCTCCAGGGTGTGGAAACTTAGTTCCAGCATCCCCCCATACTGCTGCGGGTAAGACCTCAGTTCATGTACCACAGGCTGATGCTGAAAGGTTCAGTAGTGTAGGGATTTGTTTGGCTAATTAACTCTGAACCTGGGTCAGGTCCCCTCAAGCCAACACACACGTTGTATCACTTTCATAGTACTTAAGGAGGGCGCCCTTGCGAACCTTGGGTACTTGCACCAGGGAAAATTTTAAGAACCCCCCCTAAATTTATAAATATAATAAATGGGCGAATCTCCATGGTATATAGGAAAAATGAAAGGCGATTTTATCAATAATATAATATGTATATATAATTTTTTGGCGAATCTCTCACCAGGCATGGCGAATATTTTACTCAATTATAAAATCTTGTAAGATCTTGGCGAATCTTTCACTAAATAATCAAACTTTGTAAAGTCCTAGTGAATCTTAGCATAGGCTACATGCTGGTTTAATTCCCCCATTTAAATAGGCTACATTCCAGGTGAATACCATGGGTCAATACCATGTGCCATTTTGGTGAATACCATGGGTCAATACCATGTGCCATTTTTATTTTTATTAATTCTAATATTAGGGTTAATAATGGTTTTTTGCATGGTATTAATAACAATCTAGTCCATGGTATTTGTCCCATAGTATTTTGGCCATAGGTTTCACCTAAAAATAACCCATATTTTGAGTGTTCGTAAATATAAGGTGACTTATGGAGTAAATATAAAAAAATGTTTTATTTGTTTACCATACCTCTCGTTTATTTATATTTTTATTAATTTACCATACCTCCACTTTACTTATATTTTTATTTGTTTACACCCTTACATGTATATAAGGTGACTTATGGAGTAAATATAAAAAATGTTTTATTTATTTACCATACCTCTCATTTATTTATATTTTTATTAATTTACCATACCTCTTTTATAAATATGGTATTTGGCCCATAGGATTCACTTAAATAAAACCTATTCTTGAAAATGGGCGAATGGATTCACTTAAATAAAACCTATTCTTGAAAATGGGCGAATGGAAGGTTGTAAGTCCTAATTTCAAGGGCTAAATTTACCTTTTTTACCCTCTCCCTTAAAATAAGGTGGGCTATTTGAGGTGATTTGTAAAAATGTACTATGATACAAAATATTCGCCCACTAAAAATTTAAAACCCCTTAATTTCGCCAAAGGGCGAACATTCGCCCCTAAAATTATCCTTGACTTGCACCGACAAAGGCTATTTTCTAGAGCTTAGCGTAACTATTTTTTATACCGTCGTTGGTAGGCTTGGGCCGCAATTATCCAAAACTATCTTTGGAAGGTCCTTATATTCACTTTCTTGTATTTTTGCATCTGGTCCTAATCACCTAGAGTGGAAATACATGGAAGCCGCTTGTTTGGTTATATATTTAGGGATTTTTAGTGACTTCTTTCTGCTACTAGCTTACCATAAGCTTTTATTTTTTGAGTTTGTATGAAGTTCTCTTAATATTTAAAAGTGGTTGATCGATAGGGTCATTGGTCTAGGAGGCTTCGTGGGATTTCACATGCGGGTGTCAGGCCTTCATCTAGAAGGTATAGGAGTAGTTCTGCTAATGATTTTCAACTAGTAGCAGCTAACACATCTGATATTAATCCAATTTTAGGGGCACTTATTTCACAAGGTGAACCTAGTGCAGTTCATAATTTGGATGGAAACACTCCGTTCCTTGCTCAAATGCTCTTCCAATCGAAAGACGAGATTGATATTGAAGATGTTCCTTAGCCCTTCATGACTCCTTCGACACCCCTTCCTTCTTATCTTATGTATGTTGTATCATACGTGGGTACCCTGAATCATAGGCCGGAGAGCCCTATTCACTCTCCTTCTTCTTACCATATGGCCAATGTTAGTGGTGTAATTGTGGTTGTGAATACTTTTGGTGTGCATACCCCTCCTTCAGTTGCAGGAGGGGGTACTATTTCTATCTCTACTGCTACACCTATTATAGTAGTTGATGGTTCTACCTCCATTCCAGTTCCGAATGGTGGCACCCAACCTTTCGCTTCTTTCAATGGTACTTGTTCGGTAAAATTAATTTCTTAATAAAAACAACCAATCACTTGAACATTAGTTCTCAACCCGAGGAGCATATCTTTATTTCAATGAAATCGACAAAGTATATGCATAACAATACCAGCATGTTAAGTTATGGTATGTTCTATGCTTATAACAGTTTACTTCTTTTTCTTATTACATTCCACCGATTAGCAATCACATGTACATAAAGTAAAGTGCAGATAGAACATTAAACGATCGACAGAAAACAAGCCAAGACAAGAGACACAAGATGTGGCGGCTAGCCAGGGACAAACCCCACAATGTGTGGGGAAACCCTTTGATCAAATCTTCTTTTATCTTCAATAATTCAGCAGAGAGAAATAGTACAATAAATCTGATTCATATCAGCAGTAGCAAACCCTAGATCAGCAGCATCAGCATTAGCAGCTTCATTATCAAACTAGGGCAGACCATATCTCACAAACCGACCGTCGGATTGACTTCATTCCACCACCAAAAGTTTTAGCTTCCAGAGGAGGTTCAGATGAACCTACAACGTAGTTCAGATGAGGAGATCTTCTAGGCCACGCAAGTCAATCTTTACTTCTGCAGTTGCAGCTTCAGTTTCAGCAGTTTCCGGCTTCAAACTAGGGCAGTCGATATCTTGTAAACCGTTCCTCGGATTGACTTCATTCCACCACCAAAAGTTGCGGCTTTCAAAGGAGGTTCAGACGAACCTACAGCGCAGTTCCAAATAGGAGATATTCTAGGCCACGCAAGTCAATCTTTACTTCTGCAGTTGCAGCTTCAAATTCAACAGCTTCCGGCTTCACATGTGTGAGAGAGATAGACCCATTTCAGCGCAGTAGAGAAGAGACTCATATCTACGCAGTAGAGAGAGAGAGATGTGATGAGATGAGTGAGTCCAAATGAGGAAAAGTCCTCTTATATTTATACACAACGTTGGTGGGTTAATTGATGTGACTGTTGGGCTTCTGAGCCTACATGAGTTGTAGGTCGGCTTGATAATAATTCCATAATCAAAATAAATTCATATCTCCATGAATACTTATCGGAATTGGATGATCTTTATATCAATCCTACACCTCTCGACGAGAGGAATCTAATAAAAATATTATTAGGCATGAATAAGATGACCCACAAGAAGTTTTTCCATGGTTTCCAATTTTAACACTCCCTCTCAACCATGGAGAACTTCATCTGCAATCTGTCTATCGGTCGTTACTATTCATCCATCAAGTGCATTGCCTTGTACAGCCTGACCCTTGCCCTGCTCTACATTATTTTGCCTGTTCTGCTCTGTCTTGTTTTGCCCTGCCTTGATCTCTACTATTTTGTTATGTTCTGCTCTTCTCTTGCATTGTTCTGTTCTAATCTGCTTTTGTCCGAATTATGAAGAAGAAGAAATGATCGAGGATGTATCATACTGACTCAAAGTCAGTCTCAAAGTATGTACTACTGGTCCCAGACCAATCTCAACCAACCCAAAGTCAGCGTCATAGTGAGTACAACTCTAATGGTCCCAGACCAATATCATCCTCCACTGACTCAAAGTCAGTCTCAGAGTATGTACCACTGATCCCAGACCAGTCTCAACCGACCTGAAGTCAACATCATAGTATGGTACAACTCCTACCACTGGTCCCAGACCAGTATCATTGATCCCAGATCAATGGAGGTCATCCTAGCGTAGGGAGTACGGTAGTTACAACGATGCGTCCATCGGTACTACAATGGTCCCTAACTTCATTTCCCTGCTCATTGATTAGATGAGAGGTACTTCCCATGAGTCCCAGACTGCATGGGTAGGATGCCTCGATAGGAGAACTAATCAATCCTGTCCTCACAGGAGAACACATCAATCCTGCTACAATTTCCATGGAGAACACATCAATCCTGCTACAATTGCCATGGAGAACACATCAATCCAGGCCTCACAGGAGAACACGTCAATCCTGCTACAATCGCCGTGGAGAACACATCAATCCAGGCTGCCATGGAGAACACATCAATCCAAGCCTCACAGGAGAACTAATCATCCTGCTACACAGGAGAGCGAATCATCCTGTTCCACAAGTGAATCATCTTGTCCCACAAGAGAGCGAATCATCTTGTTCCAGTGTGCACCACCAGGAGAGGGTGAGTCACCCTGTGGTCATATGTTGCTCCAGTAGGAACCGCAAGCCCTCAGAGCTCCCAGAGCTCAATGTATGCAACATGCAGGACCCTTGTACAAAGGTTTCTTGCCGACTCCAAGTTGTTTGGGAAAATCATAGATTAGATCTTTCCCCGGGGCTTTGACAAGGTGTATCAACCTGTACATCATCTTAATGTGATGGAGCTTCCTTGCTCATCGACGTACCATATCCCAGATGATGTCTATCTGCTGGAGCAATTGACGAATACGGGATTCCTCAATAATCGAATCCCACCTCTGGTTGTTACAGAGAATCACGGTGGTATCCAATGTAAATCCAAATAGCTCGCTGAAGAGCTTTCGCAACCAGAATTCCTCACACGAGGTTATGCTAGCAATAATATATCCTGCTTCGGTAGTGCTCAAAGCCACCGACTTCTGCTTCCTACTCATCTAGGATATCGAAGCAGATCCCAAGGTGAAACAGTACCCGGAAGTGCTCTTACGGTCCACCACACTACCTGTCCAATCAACATCAGTATATCCAAGTAGTCTCACATCTCCGGCAGTGTATCTTAATCCATGAGAGATTGTGTCCTGAAGACATCTCAAAAGATTCCTGGCATCAATCCAGTGAGGCTCAACCAAATATGAGCTCACAATGCCAACTGCAAAACATATGTTCGGACGGAGATTCACCAAGAACATTAATGCGAATGAGTTTTTGAAACTCAGAGGCATTTCCCAAGTCCGGTCTGACATCACTACCATATAACTTCTAAAAGTTAAGATCCTCAAGGTAGTCACAGGCTTGCAGTCCATCATACCGAATCTTTCCAATATCTTTACCACATATTTTCCTTGAGATAGGAAAATTTCCATTGGCTTCTGCCACACTTCAAGTCCTTGGTCCTTCATTTCAAATTCAGAAGCCATCTCCCTCTTACGTTTGTGAATGAGAGGGTTTGCACCTATAGAAAGAGGTCATCCACATGCAACACCAGTATGATAGGCTTGTCATCTTCAACCTTAAAGTAAAGGTTAGGATCGGCTTCACTCCTAGTGAATCCCAGCTTCATCAAGTAGCTATCGATCCTCTCATACCATGCTCGGGGTGCTTGCTTCAGCCCATAAAGAGCTTTCTTCAACCTGCATACATGAGATTTTCGATCATAAATCTCAAATCCTTCGGGTTGCTCCACGTAGACCTCTTCTTTGATCAAGCCATGCAAGAACGCAGTCTTGACATCCATCTGATGTAGGTTCCATCCTTGTGAAGTGGCAAGGGCTATGATCGAGCGGATGGTCGTATATCTGGCAACAGGCGCAAATATCTCATCATAGTCTATACCTTCCTTTTGGGAGAAACCTCGAGCAACAAAACGAGCCTTATACTTTTCCGTGCTTCCATCTGCTGCATGCTTTATCCTGTAAAGCCATTTGGAAGTAACAACAGTCTTGTCCTGGGGTCTGGGAACTACTTCCTAAACATCATTCTTTATGATAGACCCATATTCTTCGGTCATATCATCCTTCCATACTTGATGCTTGACGGCATCTGAGAATGACGAAGGCTCATTTTGTATGATCGTGCTCATGATGGTCAGGTATCCTTGATACCTATTAGGTTTCTTACTTTCACGAAAGGTTCCTCGGGGTGCAGCATGTCCTTTAGCATCATCAAGTAACCCCTTAAGCCATGAAGGCCTCTTCCTAGAAGAGGAAGGCTCATATGGAGGAGGATCAATCAGATCCATGGGTTCTTCTACATTAGGCATTGATTCATCATCCTTTTCTTTCGGTTCCCTAGTGTCGGCTTCTTGAGAGCTCCTCAAAGTCGGAAGATTGATCACCTTGCTGAGAGCCATATCTTTGTCAAAGGTGACATCATGACTATTCACGACTTCCTTTTGACCGGTGGTGAACATTTCTCCAGGAGTCTTGGAACCCAATGCTTGATGAGGGCATCGATTTTGTACATATACAACAGTGTTTGTAGTTTCAGCCCATAGAAACTTCGAAAGTCTTTGATCATGTAGCATGGCCCGGACAGCTTCCATCATCGTGCGGTTCTTCCTTCCCACCACACCATTCTGCTCAGGAGTATGTGGTGTAGTAGTCTCCCTCTTAATTCCAACCTCAGGTATGCCTGAGTGAACCAATTGTAATATATCGGAGGTCTTGCTTTGGCTTGAGGGGAATGGTACCCTTTTGAGCTTTCCTTCGGCACATCCTGGACATACACCTTCTTTCTCTACTCAGAATTCAGGCATCCCTGTCACCATTTGTCTTACACCGAGTATAGCATTATAATGAAGGGGGGCAAACCTCTAATGCCAAATATCAGACTGAAGAGATGTGTCATAAGACATGACACCTAGCAGACTTCCATCGACCAGATATAATGAATCAACACTAAACACAAGAGTAAACGCATATTTAACATTATTTTTCCATATACGTACCTTGCCATCGCTGAAAGTTACCTTGTAGCCTTTGTCTTCCATTGCCGAGATGGACACTAGGTTCTTTTTGAGGTCAGGTGCATTTAATACATCCTAGACTTTCTAGCGTTCTTGAATGGTTGTCCTCTTCCTTGATTCCCAGCTCTCCTCTTACCTTTGCTATTGAATTTGTCATTCCTTTGATTGCCATCAGAGGGATTTTGATCATCATCCCAGTGTGAGTACTTTCGATCAGGGCACTTCCTTGCATAGTGACCTGCTTCATCACAGATGAAACATCGTCCTTTTCTTCCACCCTTAGATCCATCCTTTCCTTTTGATTTAGACCCAAAATTATTTCTTCTCTTAGCATGAGAAGAAAAAGCAGTAGGAGGACCTTTAGGCATGGGCATTTCTTGCTCCTCTTCCCTTGTTTCTTCTTGAATGCATCTAGCCATTAATTCCTCGAAACCAGGAATTACATTATAATTCAGAAGAGTACTCCTGAACACGTACCATTCGGATGGTAATCCTCCAAGAGTTGTGAGTGCCATTTTTCTGTCAGTAATAGTTTCCCCAATAGATAGGAGATAATTCTTGATCTCGGTGATTCTTAAGAAGTATGCTTGCATACTTTCATATTTACCCTTCTTGATTTCCCTCAGCTTATTTCTAAGAAACAAAACTTGATTTGCATCATTAACTTTAAATGAACTCACCAGTCTGTCGTAGATTTCCTTGGAGGTGTGCAGATCAGAGATGTAGGCCACCAAGCGCTTGTCGATAGAGTCCCGAATGATCTTCTATTGTTTTGACTTCTCCATTTTTTCATTAGTTCCAGGCAGCAGCGGATGCATTTGATGGAGGCTCAACAATATTGCCTCTCACATGATCCAACACTCCTTGATTCTCAAGGGTTAGATCGATAGACATCTTCCATCTGTGATAGTCAGCTTTCTCATGGAGCTTGTCTTCGGCAAGAAAGAGTGTTGAGGACCCCATAGTTCTTTTAGGATAGCCCTTCCAATCTTTTCTTTGATGATTGCTCTTGGTCTTGCTCGGGCTTTGTCTTCACCTCAGCTCTGATACCATGTTAAGTTATGGTATGTTCTATGCTTATAACAGTTTACTTCTTTTTCTTATTATATTCCACCGATTAGCAATCACATGTACATAAAGTAAAGTGCAGATAGAACATTAAACGATTGACAGAAAACAAGCCAAGACAAGAGACACAAGATGTGGCGGCTAGCCAGGGACAAACCCCACATTGTGTGGGGAAACCCTTTGATCAAATATTCTTTTATCCTCAATAATTCAGCAGAGAGAAATAGTACAATAAATCTAATTCATATCAGCAGTAGCAAACCCTAGATCAGCAGCATCAGCATTAGCGGCTTCATTATCAAACTAGGGCAGACCATATCTCACAAACCGACCGTCGGATTGACTTCATTCCAACACCAAAAGTTTCAGCTTCCAGAGGAGGTTCAGATGAACCTACAGTGCAGTTCAGATGAGGAGATCTTCTAGGCCATGCAAGTCAATCTTTACTTCTGCAGTTGCAGCTTCAGTTTCAGTAGTTTCCGTCTTCAAACTATGGCAGCCGATATCTTGCAAACCGTTTGTCGGATTGACTGCATTCCACCACCAAAAGTTGCGGCTTTCAAAGGAGGTTCAGATGAACCTACAACAAAGTTCCAAAGAGGAGATATTCTAGGCCACACAAGTCAATCTTTACTTCTGCAGTTGCAGCTTCAAATTCAATAGCTTCTGGCTTCACTTGTGTGAGAGAGATAGACCCATTTCAGCGCAGTAGAGAAGAGACTCATATCTACGCAGTAGAGAGAGAGATGTGATGAGATGAGTGAGTCCAAATGAGGAAAAGTCCTCTTAGATTTATACACAACGTTGGTGGGTGAATTGATGCGACTGTTGGGCTTCTGAGCCTACATGAGTTGTAGGTCGGCTTGATAATAATTCCATAATCAAAATAAATTGATATCTCCATGAATACTTATCGAAATTGGATGATCTTTATATCAATCCTACACCTCTCGACGAGAGGAATCTAATAAAAATATTATTAGCCATGAATAAGATGACCCACATGAAGTTTTTCCCTAGTTGCCAATTTTAACACAGCAACTAACACTCATTCTACATGGTTACATTCTATACTATCAAGCTCATTTGACAAGAAATAAAATGTAGGACTTGAAAAACAATACTAAATTAAAAAGCAGGAAGTAAATCACAGGAAAAAAAATTATGCTAATCACACTTGAATCATTACTAAATTAAACCACACATCGTTGAGTTGGAAGTTTAATCTATTTCACCTAACATAATTCAAATGCTAATCTAGAGCAATAAATTAATGGAAATCTAGAAATCGGATGAAATAACAAATTTGGAAAATGTAGCAAACAACAAATTAGTTAAAATAAAGTAAATCTACTTTAAGGAATGATAATTGCAATTCAAATAAACAAACACATAAATACACTAATTCTCATGTTCAAGGTAGAACCTTGTCCAAGGTAGTTTGCCCAACTGCCCAAGACTCAGTTCCGCCTTGAGAAATAACTTAGTTCAGATTACAAATAACATATGTAGAAATCAATGGATAACTTCCTTTGTTAAAATGTATGAGAGAAATAATTACAGCATAATAAAGCTCTTAGCTTTGTCTCAAATTCAATAACTGTTCATCTCCCATCTCTCATCTCTTATCTCTTCTCCTACATCCTATCTAATAATTGTCCATCTCCTAACTCCTAATTATCCATCCCTCTCTTTGATCTCTGTTTTCATTTATATACACAGAGAGAAAAGAGAAGTTACAACAACGCTAATTACAAAATGATTTCCATTACAATTTTGGATTGATTACATAATCTCAATAAACAAGATCATATTTGAAATATCTTCCCATCATCATTCAGCAGGAACAAGTCGAATTTGGTATTGTAATTGGAAGAATTTGGAAAACTGCCACAACCACAAATCTAAGAAAATCGTCTTTGAAGAACCTTGTGTTTATCTCAATCCAAACCGAATTTTGGAAAAATGCTCATTACAAAACTAATTTGGTCGGTTCGGCACAAAACTCATGTCTAGGATTTTCAAGATCCTCCTTCATTTCTTCGAAAAGTCCAACGCAAAACTTTCGCTTCTTATCACAACAAATTTCTGAGTTGGAACATTTGATTATGTGCTGGATATAAAATTTGCAATCTCGAAAAGTTCTTGGAGGCTAAAATAGTGAGTGATGTTACAAAAAATTAATCAATAAAAAAAATCATTGGAAAACTAATGCATAATAATTTTCAAAATATTAAAAATAAAGGAGAAAAATAGTATTTATCCATAAGAGCATAAATAATTATAAAATGGAATTATATGATAAATTATGATAAATGGCATGATAAAGAATGGTAGAAATGGATGAAATAGACGTTAAAAAGTGATAATAATAATGACAAATTAGTGGCCCAACACACCCTCAAACTGAATATGTTTCATGTCCTCACGCAACCCAAAGCCTTTGTATTAACCAAGCTATAATACAAAAATGTTCATCCCAACTCATGAAATTCATGGAACAAATGACTTCTTCCTCAAATAATGAATATTGAATTTTAGCAATGTTGATGAAGGCGTAATAATTTTCACATTGACTTTCAACTATACATATATGAAGTTGCAACAAAATATGATATAAGTAGCAGAAAACTTCATTAACCATTTTCTCAAAAACTACAAACCAAATTTTGCTAAAATTTTGCAAGCAGATTCTAATCCAAAAATCAAATTGTTTTGATGCACAGATCATGAGATATAAAAAAAATGGTTGTAGGTGACAGTGTATGACTTCTGAATTTTTACAAACTATTTTAACTTGAAATTTTCTGGGTTTGTGTATCGTAATGATACCTCTTCACTGTCGAAAAATCACAAGAATTCAGTTCATAGTCTTAGACATATACGAAAATCAATTTTTGCACTGTATAAAAATGAAATTGTATGCCTTAAATGAGAAAAAAAGTAGAAAACATCCATCATATGTAGCAATTCCTTGCCCAATCTAGAGAATTAACATTCCCTCAGGCAATACTAGAAAACAAATTCAGGTGGTTGCTACAATCATTGTTGAAATCTAAGCTTGGTGTAAAACAAAATGGAATAAGGGAGGTTTTGAGTATGAATAAGGATATCGATGGATGATGGAATGGTCATAATAAATAAATGAATGAAAGTAACACTCTGCCAAACTGAAAGCTTCTATGTCTCTGAAAAATGGGAAGTAGTAAAGATGTGGAATGAATGATGATAAATAATGCTCAATGTATTTTCATGAAATTCTCCTAAATTTTTAATAATAAAAAACTTATGCTATTTTACCTTAAGTTCTACCTCCGAGAAAATGTGGAATGACATGTATGGATTGGAATTTGTTCAAGCTGATGTAGGTTGATCTGATGCTGAAAGTGATGCAAAAGGTGGAAGCCATGCAAGCACATATTGTCTGAACAATTGTTCGCATTCGCGAGCTGCTCAAGCCTCTTCTGTTAGTTGCAATAGCGTGGGCTCGGTGCAAATATAGTTTTCCCCCATACTTGTTGTTCTCCTTCCGCCCTCCAATTAGAAAAGGGCGTCCACGACCATAAAGCATAGGAAAAAGGGAAACGACATTGGGGATTCCTAAACGTGGCAAGACAATAGTTAGAGTGATGTAAATACAACAAAAAAATGATTAGAGCAGTACAAATTACGAAGATGGAAAATGACCGCAAAAGGAGTAAAACAAAGAATTGATCATTGTGAGAAGATATGTTTCCTTAGGCAGAAAAATATGATGAAAGCATGACATGGAATAGATGATAATGAATGTTGGTATTGATTGACCGGACAAAATTGATATAATTCATATAAAAGTATAGTTTACCATGCATATTGGTTAATATAGTTATAAACATTGTTCAAATGGTAAATTCACCTTTATAAAGGAATAAATAGGAATTAATGGGATAAAGAATATTTGGCTATGTAACATAGTTCCATTCACGGGGATATAACAAAGTGATCAGGGCAGCTCGTGAGGAGACCTCAAATCCTTCTAACAGTTTTGACTATCTAGAAGGCCATTAACCCGGTGTGGTGTCCATAATGGAATGTCACTTGTTACATCATTATGATAATGGTAGGCTTGTTCATAATGAGACCCCCTATCCTATTGTATTGTATCTCCATATTTTTATTGTAAAGGGAGGGAGGCTCATTTACTCCTTAAGAGTTAGGGATGGTGTGAGAAGTAAAAAATTCCAATGAAAGTTATGCTTTTATCCCTATATCATCATACCATATGGAATTATCAATTGAAAGTGTGAAAGATAAACCAGCATGGTATTAAGATAGTGAATCATTTTATGATATGTTCAAAGAGAAGATATTCAACAAAACATTATATAGATAAACCAGGTCAATTTCAGAATGAATATAACCATCAAAGGTTTTACAAGTCATAATGGTATTAATATTATTCTTTTTCCCTTATCCTGGGTACAAATTCCCAATCCAAAAAGATGGTTTTGATAGGAAAGAATGGGAAAGAAAAATGGCTGCTTGATTAAAATTTAACGGCAATTGTGCGGTTATTGGAACAACAATTATTGATCACAAGAGAAAGAAATCATAGTTGTTCGTTCTACCAAATAGTAGTTGTTCAATTGATTGAACATAAATTATAAATGTGCCAAAAAGAAATCATGGTTGTTCATTCTACCAAATAAATTTTTTTCAATTGACTGAACAACAATTGTTCAATTGATTGAACAACAATTATTGACACAACAAAAAGAAATAGGAATTGTTCATTCTAGTGAACAACAGTTGTTCGATTAACTTAATAGCAACTATTCAATTGATTGAACATGAATTATAAACATACCAAAAAGAAATCAGAGCTGTTCGTTCTACCCAAAAACAATTGTTCAATTAATGGAACAAGAGTTGTTCAATTGATTGAACAACAATTATAAACACACCAAAAATAAATCGGAGTTGTTTGTTCTACCGAAAAACAGTTGTTCAATTGTTTGAACAACAATTATAAACACACCAAAAAGAAATCAGAGGTGTTCGTTCTACCAAACAACAGTTGTTCAATTGACTGAACAACAGTTGTTCATTTGATTGAACAACAACTATAAACACACCAAAAATAAATCAGAGTTGTTCATTCTACCAAACAATAGCTATTCAATTGACTGAACATAATTTTTTCAATTGATTGAACAACAATATAAACACACCAAAAAGGAACCAGATCTGTTCATTCTACCAAACAGCAGCTATTCATTTGACAAAATAGAAACTGCGCATTCGCCAACGGGATGACAACTACAAATTTATTAATTCTAGACAAGTCCTCAAAATGTAATTCTTCCATTGTCAGCATTCGTGCACAATGGAATACATCTCTTTGTCATAAGTGGGATACTTGTGAATTGTGTTTGAAAGTTTCTCACTGTGATATGCCACTGGATGCCCCTGTTGAGTAACGGTTGCACCAATAACATAGCCAGAGGCATCTGTCTCTATCTAAAATGGTTATTGCAAGTCTAATAATGTGAGCATTGGTGCATAGAAGCGATAATGTTTCAACTCTGCAAATGCCTTCTGTTGAGATTCAGATCAAAGAATTATTTTTTTCTCCTCCCTTAGTGACTTGACTCAAGTTCCAAGTGATATGAGAGAAACCCAACACAAACATGCAGTAGAAATTAGCAAGACCAAGAAATTTGCGGAGCTCTATCAAAGTGGTTGGGGCTAGCCAATCCCAGTTGAATTGGATCTTGGCTAGATCCACATGCACCCCCTGTTCATCAATAATGTATCCCAAATATTGAACCTAGTTCATGGTAAAAGTGTATTTTTCCAAATTGGCACAAAACATGTGTTGTCGCAGTGTTTGGAGAACCTGTCAAATGTGGTGGAGGTGATCTTCCCAACTCTAGCTGAGGATCAGGATGTCATCCAAGTATTCCACTACAAATGAGTTGGTGAATGGCTATAAGATGTCATCCATCAGCCTCATGAAGGTTGCAGGAGCATTCGTTAACCCAAAAGGCATAACTAGACATTTGAAATAGCCCTCCTTAGATTCGAAGGCATTCTTGCATACATTGGAGGGTTCGATTGGTACCTGGTGATATTCAGACTTCGCGTCGATCTTGCTGAAATATTTTGGGTCCCTGAGTTGGCCCAGAACATCATAAATCCGTGCGATTGGGTACCTATTCCTGACATTGACCTTGTTCAGTGCTCGATAGTCAATACAGAGTTTTCAAGTCCCATCCTTCTTCTGTACCAACATGATTGGACTCCCACGGGGTGATGAACTTGGCCAGATGTGACCTTTTTGTAGCAGCTCCTGAATCTACCTCTTGATTTTGTTGTTATCTCGAAAGGAGCACCGATAGATTGGTCCATTGGGGAATGACACATCTGGGGTTAGATCGATGGAGTGATTGACTTGATAATGCAGAGACACCCTTATGAGGGAGGTAAAGATATCCTCGTACTCCTCCATGACCTTGTCCATCTCTTATTGTCTTGTGGAGGGGACCTGTTTGGAGGTCTTGGACATTGTCTTCTTCTTTCCCTAAGGGTGTATCATGAGGAAAACAAATTTCCCAGTTTTGGAAATGAGATTATTCCATTGTTTTGCAGTAGCCAAAGATTTGGGAGTAGGTGGTGCTGTCCTTGGTATCTTTTACAACTTATTTGCCAAGGTAACAATAACAATGCGAGGCCTTGACTCATACACAACATGTCGCTTCCACAAGTATGGTTCACCTAATTATACATCACACATGTCAAGGGGAGAAACATCACATAATAGCTAATCCATGAAGGGCTTGAGTCTATGTGGAAGACGAAACTATTTGGTCACGCGAAGATCTCGTACTTGTTGAATCTGGCCAATCATGTATGGTTGTGGGTGTGTTGTGGTGGTAAGGCTAGCCGCTTCACAAACTCTACTGAAATGAGGTTCTTTTGGCTTCCGCTATCGATAATGAACTATAGCGAGGAAGCATTTACCCACATATGGGAGTGGAAGTGATCCGAATTTTAAACATAAACACAAAGATGCAGTGGAAATAATACTTCATTTCATTAATGTAAAATACTGAAATATGCTTACAAACAGAAATGGAAATAAACAGCTAGGGCGATGGTAGCTTATCTTTGAGAAGAGATGTGGTGGATACATGCCTCTGAACTCTGTTAGAATGAGGCTCGAAGGCCTATTTATTGTTGAGAAACAATGGAAAACCCTTAACATCCCAAAAACTAACCCTATAAGATGAAATGCCAAATTGTGGGGACCGTTTCGAGTAAGTTGGCACATCAATTTCAAGAGGTCGTAACTTTGGCACCCGATCTTCGTTTGATGTGTACAATAGCTCGTTAGAAAAGATATATCTGAGAACTACAACTTTCGGAAGAGGAACATCGGTCCATGGACCCATGTTGCTCCCATATTTCCCAAAAAATGTCATTTAGGACCTCAAAACGACTCCAGAAGTTCAGGACCCGAAAAACTGCTAAAAATAGTAAATTGTGCTATAATTATGGAAACTGAAAGACTGAAAGAGACAATTTTGGGGGTCCAAATGGGATAGGTGGGTGGCCACCAACATCCACCTGGATCATTCCTCTCCCCTTAGGAAGCAATGGTCCCCATTCCATTGAGCTCCTCCATTTGCTGAACTTGGTCCCTCGTGGGCTGTTCTGCAATCTCAGATGTGCCTAGTAATGATGGGAAGCATGATAGAGGGTGGTACACATTGAACACTTGGTGAAGGCAAAGGAATGGAGGAATGATGTGCTCCAAAGCATTATTTCCCACAGCCTTGGTAATGGTGTAAGTACCATGTCGGCGTGGTCGGAGCTTCTGATGGGCTCTTGTAAGGCATTTTTTTTGCAGATGCAACTAGACTTTGTTGCCCACCTGAAGCTTGTGTGGTACCCATGTGGGTGAGGAGAAGCTTTCCTGCGTTCTGCTATGCCCGTATCCCTTTGCTGCTGCTGCTGCTGCATGGAGGAACCATTCGCAGGGGTCATGGATGTGGTGACGATCTTTCCCTTACTTTGGGAGAGAACCAGACAAAAAATGAATTTCCTAGTCTAGGAGATGAGTTTGATGCCTTTCTTGGTAGTGATCAAAGAGGTGGCGGTAGGTGGGGCTACCTTCGATATCCTCTTGTTGCACAAAAAATTGTCACCTTGGCATTCTGCAATCTGTGTGAGTCCATTAGCACTCATACTTTCCTCCTTTGCAATTCTTAAGCCTCAGTTCCTCATATCAAGCCTTGAAAATAAGAGAAAGCCCTCAAAAGTCTCTAAAACTCTGGTTCTGCACTTTCTCTTAGCATTACTTGTGGTCCTGCACCTAATGGTCATGTCCCCTACGCACCTAACCATTCTTTCTCTGTGTTATGGGTGTGGACCCTTGTAAAAGTTAAAAAGGCGCAAGTATATTCTTAAAAACTCACTTTGAGTTATTTCTATAATCTTCTAGAAGGAATCTTGAGGTGGCAAGTTCGCTCCCTTAAGGTTCATGCATCCCATACCTTAAGGAGCTAACCCCTTGATGTGAGGAACTTATCCCTTTGAAGAAGGACTCTATCCCTTCATAGGTGGACCTATAACCTCCTCCCTCTGCACTATAAAATGAAGCATTGGGCTGGTTACTTGAGAGGTTAAAAGCTGAATATTTTTGCAGTGAAATGCTGCTGAAACTTAGTCTTCCTAGTTGAGTTTTTATGAGGAGCGATTACATACCTCTAAGATCTCATTTGGAGAAGTGCAAGGCTTGTCAAAGTAAAGGAAATTCCTATTTCAGACCACGAGAAGAGCTTGTTCAACATCAAGGCTGAGAAGGTTGTAAGGTTCTTCTACTTCAAAGTTAATACAAATAAGTTTGTTTTTCTGAATAAGCTATGTTTTATGGTTTATTTTATGGATTCCTTGATCACCATAATAGACATGATTTATGATATTAGCTATGCAGGTGCTATTTGATGTTTTCTTGTTTGTGATTGCAAGTTCTCAAAAGGAAACTCTTTCAAACGGTTGAAGGATGGTTGCTACAAACTGGCATTGGACTTAAGGTAGGGTCTAAACACCTCTATAGTTCTTATTTTGAATCGCATATGTCTAGAGAAAGATAGATTTGTTTTTCTGTTTGTTGCTAAACTATCTTCTAATACTAGGGAGATCGGCCTTGTCTGCAAGATCAATTTATCCGGCTAACAAATTGGCGACTCCAATGGGGCACTGAATTTGGTTTTTGGTTTTCCTTTGTCTTTGACTTGAGAAGCTTGTTTGTGTTTCTGGTTTTTGATTGATGTATGTTGGCTTGGGTAGTTTTTAGGATCTGGATTATTTTTTGTTTTTCCGAAGTTTTCAGGGGACCGCACTTTGTCTTTATAGACAGTGCAGGCATCTCCGCGTTCTTCCTTTAGGAAATAGAGCGATAATGCACCTGTTTCTTCTAGAAGCCTGCGGACCGTATAATTTTTTTTGAAAAACCTAAAATTTTTTCTTCTAGTTAAGTTTAGTTTTTATTTAAGGTCTTTAGTGTCTACCCAGATCTGCATTCTTTCTGTCAAAAATCTCTTGCGAGTGAGCCAATGGTATTTTGTTTTGAATGATTTTCTAGAATTTTTGCATGCCTGGAATGGTTTTCACTTGGTCTCTGTAGTGACTCAAAGATCAAAAACTTGAGAAACCTTAGATTACCCTGGTGTCTTTTTGTCTTCTTGCTGAGTCTGACTGAGTTGTGAAATCTATCCTTTGTGAGAAATAGATTTAGTTTTCTCCTGGCAAATCTTTGAACAAACTTGGTTATAAGTTTTGAATTTCATTTTTATAAAAGAAAACATATTTGGATGTTTTTTGATTGATTTGTTATTCTGAACGAACGAATTCTTAGTTTACTGAATAACTAGGTAAAACATCCTCAAAAAGAATTGAATCTTTTATTCAATTAGGTTTTTTCATGTTTTTAGATCTCAAAATTAGTTTTTGTAGTTTTGAGTGTTTTCTAGAACTTGTAGATCTCTTTTGAAAGAAATTGTTTTTTGTAGTTTCGTGTTTTGAAAAGAAAAGGGATTTTTTGTGAGCTTTAATTAGTATTCTCATTTTGAGTTCTTATTGAAAAAGACAAAAATATTTTATTTCCATTTCTATGTTGAAAGAAGGAATTGTTTCTTAAAGAATTGCATTCTCGAACTCTTTCTTCTAGCTAGAAATTCATTGAAAGAAAAAATGAATTTCTTATCATTTTAGGTGCATATTTTTAGTGTTTTTGGAGTCGATTCTTCACACCTTCAAAGTTTCATCTCCATACCTATTGAATTAAAGAACAACCCATTAAAGTAACGATTAATTAAAATTGATCTAGAATTTTGTCATTTTTTTTATTTCTAGGGCTCTTATCACCAATATAGCTTAGGCTAGTTTTTGGAGTAGGCAGTAATTAACTCTTTAAGATAGTTAAAAAAAACAAGTAGCTATATCTTGCAGTAGGAAATAAATAGAATTGTAATTGATGCATTCTGGGAAGCTTCTCTTAAAGGATTCAATCACGAGATCATGTCCAAACCTTTGAGACAATCAAGTCTATTTCATTGGGAAGGATAGAAGATTTGCGTGTATTATAAACGATAAACCTCAGATTAACCATTGTCGAGGAGCCTGGGGTCACTTGTTGGTAAACTTTGGATTGATCATGTCGAGGAGCCTTCAAGGGGATTGAGCTTTGTTACTCTGCCCTTGTGCGTAGATCGGATCGTAGACTATTCCCTCAATTGTATTTGTTGCTATTGGTAACCTTAGTGTCCATAAACTTAGGATTATTTCCTAAGGTGACGGTGAAGGATGGGTCTCACTGTACCTAGAGTAGATGCTGACTAGACTCACTTGGACTCTCTAGGGGGTTCTCTTCATTCGAGATGGTTTTGTGAAGAAACTTGTGCAAGTCTGTTTCATTAAGCAGGTTGTCGGGGTAATTGTTCCAATCGCCCTTTCTGTATTAAAATTCTACGATGTTGGATTTCATCACCAACTTACTATTTTTAGTACGGGAAGTTATTGTTTGTGTGTGGTTTAAACTCTTATATTTTTTAGGCGTGTGTTTCAATTTTTTGTTTCTTTAGAGACTTTAGGTGCTTTTATTGAAATTTTCTTTGTTTGCCTGTGATTATTTTCATCCTACACCTAGACATTATTATCCTTGATCAATCATGTCAAGATAGTCATCTATGCTTTCCCAATCACCAAAAACATTTTTATATGGCGGTCCTACGGTTCCTTTGGGGGACCAGTCACTTTCTGGTACTTTTTCAGGAGCAACTCCTCGACCAACTGAACATCAGTTATCACCTGGTAATAATGGAACTAAAATGTTGAATGCAAAATAGATTTTTATGATGTCAGGTAGTATTCCAAATCCTCAACCTCAAGGTAGTCAGTTACCGCTTGGGGGGCAAGGTAGTCAGTCACTGCGTGGTGGGCAAGGTAGTCAGTTACTGCCTGGGGGGCAAGGTAGTCAGTTATCGCTTGGGGGGCAACCTCAAGGTAGTCAGTTATCGCTTAGGGGGCAACCCCAAAGTAGTCAGTTTCGACCTGGAGGGCTACCTCAAGGTTTTCAACCTTTAGGACAGTACATACCCCAAGGTCAACCCCAGACTCAGTATACTCCTCAAGAAGCTTATCAACCCCAGATTTAGTACATGCCTCAGGGTTATCAACCTCAAGGTCAGTACCCAATTCAAGGTTTCAAACTACCTTCTGGTCAATCGTTTTTACAAGAAGCTGGAAATGTACCTCCTAATTTTCAACCCTACGTTCAACCAGGTTACGGTCCTCCATATGCTCAACCTTTTATGGGTCCTAGAATGAATATGGTGTGGAATCCGTCTCAAACTCAACAGACTTTGCAAACTAATGTGTAGTTATCTAATCAAGATGGACATCCTTTGGTTTCTGGTCCAACCTAGCAACTTGTCCAGCCTATTGTTAAAACCTCTGCACCTGGTTTATTTCAGCAGCCTGGGCCTAGCTCACCTCAAACTCCGCCTCGAACTGTTGCTGCAACAGTTGCATTTTCTGTTCAACCTACCATACCTGTTTCTAGAGTATATGTAGCTCAGGTTTCTACTATCCCTGCATCAGTGCAAACTCGTCAAGTCTTTGTACCCTAGTCAGGACCTACAGTTCAGACTTCAGTCCAGATGCCTATAGGACAAGCTGATCCAAGTACAATTGCCACAAGTCAACCATACCAGGGATAGTATCAATCCGGTCCTACTATACAAAATCTAGTTTATCAGTATCAACTGTACCCTGGCTATACTTATCAACAACCTCAACAACCCCAGTTTGTTCTGGTTAATCCTGGTTTCCTGGGAGGTTATAACATTCCTAATGCAAATCTGATTCCAGGTTATCCTGGATATCCTCCTCCTGGTGCTGGTCTCATTACACAAGGTTTTGGTGAACCTAACTGTCAGTTACCATTTATTGCAACTTTGGATTTACCTGATTTGTCGTGCCTTATGAACGATCAGATTTAATATCTTTCGTATTGGCCACCAATGCCTAATAAGTTTCCCAGTGATATCCCGAAATTCGAGGGTAAGTTAGGTGAGGATCCGTCAAATCATGTTATGACTTATCACCTCTGGTGTTAATTCAATCATTGATGATTCAATTCGATTGCGTCTTTTTCAAATAACTCTTATTGGTCTTGCTGCCAAATGGTACATTGAGTTACCACGAGGCTCTTTTTATAATTTTAATCAGTTAGCCACTTCTTTATTAACTCATTTTCAGTTGCCTGTTAGATACGACAATGGCACGGAACTGTTAACTTCACTAAAACAATCCATGTCCACATATATTTCTGATCATATTCATGAATGGCGACGTAGAAGCCGTTTGGTGAAAGTTTTCATTCCGGATCAAATTTTAGTGTAATGGTTCGTTAAATCATTGTTACCTCAAATCACTGAAGATGTATCTAAGGTAGGAGTTGTCACTAAAGAGCAAGTCATTGCTCAAGCTCAGTACCTTGACCTCGTTTATACGCAGTCAGTTACTTTAAGCAAAAAATCCCTGATCTTCCAAAAACTACAACTCTTTCAGGGTCTCATGCCGTTGATGGTATGATTGGTTCAGTTAGTATTAAAAGCAAGAAGAAATCTTCAAATAATTCTTCTCCTACAATGATTTTACCTGATTACCCGAAAGGAGATTCTTCCACTAAAATTTCTATCGTCATCCATGTCATAGATTCATCTACGACCAAATCCGGTAGTAAAGAGAAGGGGAAGAATAAAAACAATCAAAATTCAAAAGATAAAACAAATAAAAATGAATCTATTGACAAAAAACGAAAACCTTTCTATCCTTGTTTCATTTGCGACGAGGATCATTTTACCCAAAGAATGCCCATATCTTGCAGAGTTTTCAAAATTCGTTAAAGTTTCTCAAATGCCTACTATCTTGAAGGATCCTTCTCCTACTCAAGATAGTAAGATGGTTGCTTCTTCCTCAAATACCTCAGAAGAACCCATTATGATGATGTCTCATGTCAGGATTGCGACACGATCGCAAGATTATGGTAATATAAATCCTGTTGATGCTAAAGAAGTAGAATCTTCTAATTCAAACACATCAACGACACCTCCTCCTAGTTTTGATCCATTACAGATCAAGAAACCCAACCCTGACTTAGTAATAAAATCGCCTGTTAAAGGTATATTTCATGAATCAGCTTTCAATCCACATGCGACAGCTGCTCAGAAATATAACATTGTTGAAGACTTGGCCATTGCCCCTTCAGCAATGTCGGCTTTGGAAGTGCTGCGATCATGCCCAACACAACGTAAATTACTATTGTCTGCTATAGGAGTTGTTGATATTCGGGATTCGAACCTAATAACATTCGATTTAGAGACTAGTACACCCCTTCCTCATCAAATGGCTTTCCAGATTCTAGTGTTAGTCAAAAAAAGACCTTGCTTTTGAACTGTGATTGATGAAGGGGATTCTACGTGTATTATGTCGATCTAGCGTTGGAGATCTCTTGGTTCTCCTACACTCAATCAGTCTACGACAATTCTAAAGGTTTTTTATCGCTGAGGGTTCCAACCTTTTGGTATTTTAGAAGATTTACCTATAGGGGTTGAAGGCAAAACCATTAATCTAGATGTGGAAGTGGTTGATGCCCCTCTAGATTACAACCTTCTCTTGGGTCACAGTTGGTCTTACACTATGACTGCTATTGTTTCATTGGTCTTTCAGCTTATTAAGTTTCCTCATAACGGAAAGATCATTAAGATAGACCAGCTGAGTTATTTCTCATCCAACCTAGCCTCTACAGATAGTGTTCAACACATCAGTAAAATGACTATCCCTTACAAGGATGTTGGAGCACGTTTGATTAAAGATTCTGGTTTATTAGGAACTTTTTCCTTCCCTCCTCCTAACGTATCACCTTCTATTGCAACTATTCATATCATTTCATTAAATACTGTTACTTTTGATGATCCTTGAATCGTACCTTCCGATTCTGAGATGGATTCATTTGATGATGTGATGCCTTTATGTCCCTTTGAAATTGCATATCAAGTTGTACAGTCGTTTTCCGATTCTTGACCTATCGCAAGGATAGTTTCTTCCTGTATCAGCCTTGTTAAAAAATGAAACTAGATGTTTCAAGGATAGTTTGGTCCTGTCTCAACCTCGTTAAAAAATGAAACAAGGAGGTGAGGATAGTTTCTTCCTATATCAACCTCATTAAAAAATGAAACCAGATGTTTCAAGGATAGTTTGGTCTTGTCTCAACCTCATTACAAAATGAAACAAGGAGGCGAGGATAGTTTCTTCCTGTCTCAACCTCATTAAAAAATGAAACTTGATGTTTCAAGGATAGTTTGGTCCTGTCTCAACCTCGTTAAAAAATGAAACAAGAAGGTGAGGATAGTTTCTTCCTATATCAACCTCATTAAAAAATGAAACTGGATGTTTCGAGCATAGTTCCTTGTCTTCTGTTAAGCTCGTTAAAAAATGAAACAAGGAGTCTCGAGGATAGTTTGTTCCTGTCTCAACCTCGTTCAAAAATGAAACCAAGAACATGGAACATAGTTCTTTGTCTTGTGTTAAAAAATGAAACAAGGAGTCTCAAGCATAGTTCCTGGTCTTGCATCTAGCTTGTTAAAAAATGAAACAAGGATTATGGACCATAGTTCTTTGTCTTGCATCAAGCTTGTTAAAAAATGAAATAAGGATTATGGAGCATAGTTCCTTGTCTTGTGTCAAGCTCGTTAAAAAACGAAACAAGGGCTTTGAGGTTAGTTCTTTTCCTGTGTCAACCTCACTAAAAAAATGAAACAACTCCCTCAAAAGTGAACCTTCATTCCATCCACCTCGTTGAATGCAATGAAGCTTGGGGGGCATGTACCTCGATTTAATTCATTATGCCAGGGGCATGCGAACTTATAACAAGCATAGAATTTCGTTTCAAGCTTGTGTAAACATGAAACCGTATCCAAGTAGAGTTCTCTATGGTTCAAGCTTGTGTAAAAATGAATCCATACCCAATTTACATCTCGTGATTGCCATCTTTATCTGCTAACTTCTATTAGATGAGCCTTGGTTGTTTTCATTCCATCGCCACCATCTCTTTGGCTGATCATACACTTCCACTTGATTGTTTACCCTTCCTAAGGAACCGTAGATATGAGTGGTTTTATTAGCCAGCCTCTTAACCATTAAATGTTTTGAGCAGTTCCACCATTACCAAATCCAGTTGCTACCCTTTATACCACTCGTTTCTCTAGGATGAGTCTTCTTTAAGCTCTTTTCTAACTCATAAAATATGAAAAGATTGTCGATTTTTTTCCTTTTTAAACTGGTTAAAAAGAATTAAAAAGGCGGTCCACTTACAGCTCCTTTCTGACCGTATAAACATGAAAAGATCGCCACAATTTTGTCTTTTCAAGTTCGATATTGGTTATAAAAGAACGTGTCTTCAATCACTTTTTTGCTTTTTCAGATCAGAGCCACTAATTATGAAAATTACTCCTTGATCATAATGGTCAAGCGGTTCTATCAAGTATTATTTTATACTTTTTCGGGCTCGGGGGACACAAATTTATGAAAAAGGACACCCATGGAGTTTTCTTAAGTTTTTCTTATGACTCCCTAAAATTGAAAAACACCGAGTTTTTCTTATACTGGACTCGTTAAAATTTAACAATAAAGGTCATGTTCAATTTTAAGCAAGAACGAACCACTCCTTCTTAGGGTTCGAATTTCAAACTAAGTTGGACTCATCCGAAGGATGTGCTTATAAACAAGCAAATGTTATCCTCCTCAAGCTTGTAAAAAATAAAGAGGTACTTGCTAGAAATGGTGGGGGAAAAGAGAGAAAAATGAACTTGTTTGTTACACTTTGTGTTTTAGAAAAGCAGTTAACCACTCTTGAACATGACAAATTTGTTCACCTGGGTTGGGAAATCCTTTGCCTAACAGTTAATCAAACCATATTGAAAGTATTCAGCCGGTTTTTGTGTATTAGCTTGGGGTCAATTGTCACCAAACAATCTGCAACGTCGTTATGTGTTCAAGAGGTTAGTTCAAATAAACCATTCATCTGCAAAATATTTGTCATCCAATTTGACCATCCCTGAGTTAGTCCTTGCCAATATATTTCTTCAAAACTTGATCTATGATTTCGTGTTGTGGGCTTGCCTACGACAAATAGCTTTTATCGACTTCAGCTCATTATCTAGAAAGATGATCTAGAAATCGTCAGTACCTTGGAATCTGCATGCCCTAATGACAGGTTTCTCACCTTCGACAATAGGTTGCATCATTGACCTTCGATCAAAGGATTCTATGACATGTTCAACATCAACTCATTTATTCACATTTCATGGATTGTACTGAGTACTTTGAGAGGTATTGACATTACTGGTGGTTTCTCTCACACTTGCTAATAGTTCACATCATTGACTGGTAATCAAGTGGTTTCTACCATGTTCAACTTTGACACATTCATTCACATGGATAGAATCTTGCTAGTTCGAGAAGCAGAAATCAAGACCCTGGATCTAGTTTCTACCATCCAAGCTGTGGGGAATTTTGTTATTCATTATATAGTCGAATTTTCATAAACAGATGGTTGCATCCATACTGTGTCTACATATGTCTATACTCTTGATGTATTACAAAACCATTCCTGTATCAGAACAGTTTAGTCAGTTTTCTATTTAGTTATGCTCTGAGTATGGGAATGCCTACCTTAGCGATGATATGTTCACACACACACACACACACACACACACACACACACATATATATATATATATATTTCATTGAATGTTTTTACAGGTTCCGACTGGGGTGTCCATAAGATGATCCTTGAAATGATAAAGTACTTCACTCTCCTTAGATGACAAACTCTCTCTTCATCTATTACAGACTTTGCACTTTAGGGGGAAATCTGTTGCACAAAAAATTGTCACCTTAGCATTCTGCAATCTGTGTGAGTCCATTACCACTCATAATTTCCTCCTTTTCAAGTCTTAAGCCTCAATTCCTCATATCAAGCCTTGAAAATAAGAGAAAGCCCTTAAAAGTCTCTAAAACTCTGGTTCCACACTTTCCCTTAGCATTACTTGTAGTCCCACACCTAATGGTCATGTCCCCTACGCACCTGACTATTTTGTCTCTATGTTATGGGTGTGGACCCCTGTAAAAGTTAAAAAGGCACAAGTATATTCTTAAAAACTCACTTTGAGTCATTTCTAGAAGCTTCTGGAAGGAATCTTGAGGTGGCAAGTTCGCTCCCTTAAGGTTCATGCATCCCATACCTTAAGGAGCTAACTCCTTGATGTGAGGAGCTTATCCCTTTGAAGGAGGACTCTATCTCTTCATAGGTGGACCTGTAACCTCCTCCCTTTGCACTATAAAATGAAGCATTGGGCTGGTTGCTTGAGAGGTTAAAAGTTGAATATTTTTGAGGTGAAATGTTGCTAGAACTTACTCTTCTTAGTTGATCTTTTATGAGGAGAGATTACATACCTCTAAGATCTCATTTGGAGAAGTGCAAGGCTTGTTAAAGGAAATTCCTGTTTCGGACCCTGGGAAGAGCTTGTTCAACATCAAGGCTGAAAAAGTTGTAAGGTTCTGTTGTGTGTGGAACATGATTGTTCAAAGGTCTTTGTTTCAGCCGGATGTATACCCCAGGAAGTTTTGTACACCCCTCCACGCCGTTCATTAGGCGAATGATCTGACGGTAGAACTTATGTTTAGTTTAGGGTTTTTTGCCCTAGAAGGCAACCCCTCTCTTTGTATGAGGGCATTGTATTTGAGGCTGTGTGATAGATGTGTATTTTGTGAGCGACAAACAGAGAGGTGAGACTGTGAGAGAAAACAAAGGATATTATAGCCGATTTGTTGTAGGTTGTGTCTCTTCATTTTGCTGGATAATAGAAAGGAAGGGCTGGCTGTTCGGGGTGGACGTAGCCCAAACTGGGTGAACCACGTATATCTGTGTCTCTCTTGTTTTGTGTGTTTTCTGTGTTTATATTTCTACAATATTTTATGCGTTCCATTGCTCCGTAATATATAATTTTCTAACAGGTTCTTCTACTTCAAAGTTAATACAAATAAGTTTGTTTTTCTCAATAAGCTATGTTTTATGGTTTATTTTATGGATTCATTGGTCACCATAATGGACATGATTTATGATATTAGCTATGCAGGTGCTAATTGATGTTTGCTTGTTTGTGATTGCAGGTTCTGAAAAGGAAACTCTTTCAAATGGTTGAAGGATGGCTGCTACAAACTAGCATTGGACTTAAGGTAGGGTCTAAACACCTCTATAGTTTTTATTTATGAATCACAAATGTCTAGAGAAAGATAGATTTGTTTGTCTGTTTGTTTCTAGACTATCTTCTGATACTAGGGAGATCAGACTTGTCCACAAGATCGATTTATCTAGCCAACACCTCTATAATGAATTACGCAAATGAATAATGACATCACAAGGGCTTGACTCATACACAACATGTTGCCTCCACAAGTATGGATGGCCTAATACTACATCACAAACATCCTAAGGAAGGGGGCACTGTTGGCGAACTCGGAGATCTTATCCTTGGTGAAGCCACCCGCTATTGTATGGCTGCAGGTGTGGTGCAGTCGGTAGGCCGAACAGCTTCATGACCTCTGCTGAAATGAGGTTCTTTTGGCTCCCACTATCAACAATGAATTGCAGCAGCGAACCCTTCACCGTCATCTGTGAGTGGAAAAGATGCTCCCCCTCCTCTGGATCTTCAGGCTCATTCTTCTAGATCTTGGTGGTGGCAACAGTGGCACTGGGCTCCACATCAATGTTCTGCTTCCCTTTGCAATTTCCCTTGTCAGGTTCTGACTCAGGGTCGGAACATGCATTTGATTCTGAAGCCTTCAACTCGGCCACAAGCGATTTCTTGGTTTGACACTCACTTGCACGGTTAGTGGGGCTCTTATGGAACTCACAAAACTTTCCTATGTCCTTCTTCGACTTCGTGGTGTTGTTCTTTTCTTGCAGCTTCGACGAGTTTTCTTGGGTCATCCCGCCTTGGCTTTGTTCTTTGGTCTTCAGATTTGCAGATCCAAAGTCTGACTTCTTCTGTTTGAACTTCTTCTCGATTTTGACAGTGTATCAGTATGTCGTGCTGAGCGAGGAGATGTTCAAGAATTCCATCTCTTCTTGGATCTACCTGTGTAGGCAGCCACGGTATTTGAGTACCAAATACAACTCTGAATCCATGATACCCAACTATGTGCGAAGGGTATGAAAAATGTTTGTGAACTTCAACACATCTTGGTCCCTTCCATGCCACAACATGGTCCACTTTATGTATTTGTCCTCGTAGCTTTTGACAGAGTAGTACTGCTCCTTGATGGCATCCCGGAGTGAATCCCAAGTGGGTGTGGCTGAAAACAGTGAGCCTGTACTTTCATCCTTCTGCTCGCAGTAGGTTTCCCATTATTCCTTGACGTGGGGGGCTGCTTTGAGAAGAGTGAAAATAATCTTTTCCCGACTGGAAAAATCATGAATAGAAAAATACCCATCTATCAGATTTAACCATTTATCTATGGCATCTACATCTATTTGACCCTCGAAAATGTGGATTTCAAAATTAACTTGTACCTTAAATGGTGTTGCATTTCCAGAGTAGTTGTTGGAAGCCGATGCGTCACCTCTAGGTAGCCACTAAAGGATTTAGGCAAAGTTGTCCATCATCGCATTCCTTTGTTGCTCAATGGCTTCTTCGAGTAAGATTTTGATAGGATCTTCTACCACCTCATCTTTCTTTTCATCCGCCATGGGAGGCCGTCAAGATTTGCGAGGCTAGTCTTACAAAGGTTTGACTAGTTTAAGCACTAACTCCTTATATCTCGACCTCGTTGGGGACATGCAAAGAAAAACAGAGAAAAAGCATACCACTCAGATACCACTAATCTGGATTTAAACAGGAACGCAACAAATTACAGAGATAAACATGAGTACAGAGATGCAGCAGAAACAATACTTCATTTCATTAATGTAAAATACTAAAATATGGTTACAGACAAAAATGGAAATAAATAGCTAGGGCGATGGTAGCTTATCTCTGAGAAGAGATGTGGCGGCTACATGCCTCTGAGCTCTGTTACAATGAGGTTCGAAGGCCTATTTATTGTTGAGAAACAATGGAAAACCCTTAACATCTGAAAACCTAACCCTAGAAGATGAAACGCCAAATTGTGGGCCCCGTTTTGGGTAAGTTTGTACATCAACTTCCCGGGGTAATAACTTTGGCACCAGATCTTCATTTGACACATAAAATATCTCGTTAGAAAGATATATCTGAGCACTACAACTTTGGGATGAGCAACATGGACGTCCATGTTGCTCCTATATTTCCCAAAAAAGTGTTGTTTAGGGCCTCAAAACGGCTCTAGAAGTTCAGGACCCAAAAAACTGCTAAAAATAGTAAATTGTGCTACAATTATGAAAAATGAAAAACCGAAAGACACAGTTTTGGGGGTCCAAGTGGGATAGCTTGGTGGCCACCGACATCCACCTAAATCACGAAGAGGTGCTCCTCCTCCTATGGATCTTCGGGTTCCTCCTTATGGATCTTCATGGTGGCAACAGTGGTAGTTGGCTCCGCAACGATAATCTGATTCCCTTTGTCATTCCCCTTGTCCAGTTTTGACTTAGAGTTCGAACATTCATCTGCTTTTGAATCCTTTAGCTCGGCCACCAATGACTACTTGGCCCGAAACTCACTTTTGTTGTGTGTGGTGCTCTTATGGAACTCACATCACTTTCCCATGTCCTTCTTTGGCTTCGTGCTGTTCTTATTTGCTTGTGGCTTTGGCAGGTTTCCCAGGCCGCCGACCTTAGATTTCTCCTTTGTTATGTGGTTTTTGGGCACCTTTCCCTTGCTTCAGATTCGCAGATCCAAAGTCTTGCTTCTTCTATTTAAACTTATGCTCAATCTTGATAGCATATCGGTACGTTGTGCCAAGTGGGGAGATGTCAAGGAACTCCATCTCGTCCTGGATGTACCTGTGTAGGCAGCCGCAGTACTTGAGTACCAAATGTTTCTCAGAATCCTTGATACCCAACTTCGTGAGAAGGGTATGAAACAGAGTGGTAAACTTCGGCACATCTTGGTCCCTTCTCTACTATATCGTGGTCCACTTTATGTATTTATCCTCATAGCTCCCGATAGGGTAGTACAACTCCTTGATGGTGTCCCAGAATGAGTTCCAAGTGGGTGCGACTGAAAAAAGTGAGGGCGTACTTTCATCCTTCTACTCACAGTAGGTTTCCCACCAGTCCTTAATGTGGGGGGTGACTTTGAGAAGTGGAAAAGAAATCTTTTCCTGACTGGAAAAATCATGAATAGAGAAATATCCTTCTATTAGATCTAACCATTTATTTACAGTGTCTGCATCTATTTTGTCCTCAAATATGGGAATGTCAAAGTTTACTTATACCTTAAAAGGAGTGGAGCCCCTAGAGTGGCTGCTAAATGTGGATGCACCACCGGTGGGAAACGGTTGAAGGATTTGGGCAAAGTTATCCATCGTCACATTCCTTTGTTTCTCAAGGGCTTCCTCGAGAAATATTTTGATAGGATCTCCTACTCCCTTTTCTTTCTTTTCTTTCCCCATGGGTGGCCATCGGGGTTTTTAAGGCTGATCTTGGAAAGGTTCAACCAGTTCGGGACCTAATTCCTTATATCCCGACCTCGTTGGGGACATGTAAAGAAACATAGAGAAAGAGCTTACCGCTCTAATACCACTGATCTAGATTTAAATAGGAACGCAAAAAATTATAGATATAACCATAAATAAAGAGATGCAGAATAAATAACACATTATTTTATTAATATCAAATACTGAAATATGCTTACAAAGAGAATGGAAATAAGACTAGCTTGGGTGATGGTAGCTTATCTCTGAGAAGAGTTGCGGTGGCTACATGCCTCTGAATTGTGTTACAACGAGGCTCAAAGGCCTATTTATTATTGAGAAACAATGGAAAATCCTAAACATTCAAAAACCTAACCCTAGGAGATGAAGCACCAAACTATGGGGCCTCTTTAAGTAAATTGGTACATCAACTTTCCAGGGTCATAATTTTGGCATACAATCTGCGTTTGACGTGCAAAATACCTTGTTAGAAAGATCTATATGAGGAATAAAACTTTTGGATGGCTAGAATTAGTTTACACCCCATGTTGTCCCTAGTTTTCTCCAAAAAACATCATTTAGGGCATCAAAAAGGTTCAGGAAGTTCACAACCCAAAAAATTGCCAAAAATAGTAAATTGTGCTACAACTAAGAAAACTGAAAAACTAAAAGAGATAGTGGTGGGGGTCCGAGTCAAATAGGTGGGTGGCCACCAACATCCACTTGGATAATTTTTAGAGTGTGTTTTCTTAGTTCATCAAATTGTTACCAAAAACAAAAGAGACAAGAACACACAATATTGGGTTTCTGCCAGGGTCAAAACCTCTCACTCTTTGAGAGGAAAACCCACAAGAAATTCTTCTTATAGAGATTCCAATTAACAAATATCAAGAACATGACCCTTGACCTATTAAGCCTCTCGAAGATCAAGACACCAATCCTCTTCTTTGTCACTGTTGAGCTGATCATATTTGCTGCACCATATAGGCCATTACTATTGTTGTAGTGAGATCTTCATTCTTGTTGCACCATGATTGCTCCTTCATTGAGATCTTCAACATCACAACGAGATATTCATATACATGAATGAGATTTGTACTAAGATCATTGTTGCATCATTTCTACACCACTGGTATCTTCATTGGAACACCACTAAGATCATGATTGCATGTATGTTGGGATCGTGATTGTATATGTTGAGACAAGATCATTCTTCTAACATATATGTTGAGGCTATGATTGTACCTTCTTTTGCACTATGATCTTCACCGAGACTGCAACTATGTTCTTCTTGCACCGAGATCTTCTAGAAATATATCGTGATTGTATTAGTATGACCCTTTAACTAAGCCGACACTATAGCGATGTATGTGAGGACTTCACTATAATTATCATCAAGACAGGACCTTATTCTACCAGCCAAAGTTACAAAGTAATCTGAGATTCTATTTTGTACTTTTGTGAAGTTCAGCGGGGTATTTATATAATTTTTCCTATACATTTGAGCCGACATGACATGATTGGAAGCCAAAGACCCAATTTTTTTTGTGCAACAAGAAAAATTTTAGGATCACAATGGGGATTAAAATTTATCCTACATCAGCCATTGTGAAATATGACTTGCTATTTCATGTAGATGGTTTTAAAACTCCTCAAGATGGTTAGAGAAATTAGATGGATTGTTTAAAAAGAAAGGTGATTTGAGAGAACATCCGTTGGAGAATGAGATGATTTCTATAGATCCCAACCATTTTGAGACCCTACATGACTTATTTACAAGATTCAAGACTTTCATGGCATAGGTATAAACTTTTGGGATATATAGGAAGGTAGAACAACCTATCCTTATACACTTTCTAAACTAGGTCCTTAATATTCTATCTTCATCTCTTCTTTCCATATTGCTAAACTCTCCATGGGTAAAATTGGAAGATGCCATTTTTGAATGATTTTATTGACACCTCGAAATAAGAAGACTAAGGTCATAGATAATGATGCTCTCAAGCCTTCCAAACCCTATCAACTTGTATCGAAGGATGATAATAATAAAGAAAAATAAGACAAGGAATATTGATCATATAGATGGAGAAAGCATTGAATCCAATAAGGAGACTACGATTCCTAAAGAAAAATATAAGGACGAGAGAAACAAGCATCGATACTACAACATAATATTTCATATAGAAATATTTTGTATGATGAATACAATTGATATTAAAGCAAAGCACTTCAACAACTTAATCTAAATGAATTCATCCCAAATAATGTTAAGAAGAAGACTAAAGACAAGCCAACAAAGGATCAAGGAATAGGTCATGTTTCGAATACTTTTGCTTCATCATCTAATAAAAATATTTTATACTTGTTTTCCTCTAATCATATGTCTACAACAAATCATTCTTCTTTAGTACCTTGCACTATTCCTACTACAACTTCTCCAACACCTCTTTCTAAGGGAGATTTTGTATATTCCTGACATCATATTTTTTATCATATTTTAGGATTCTATTTATAATTTTTTCAGTAGCCCATTGTAGATCTATATCACAATATATAGAGGGAACAACATTCCTTACAAGTATCTAGTGAGCTAGTAGGAGAAATTTCCAAGTCACAGAGAACTAGCTTTCAGATTTTGATACTCCATGAGTTGTCATTACTATAATTCGCAAGTACAAGGCTCAAATAGCAATAAAAAAATTCTCATATTTTGTCATGGGATAAATGAAATGATAGATTTATGGTTGGGTTGATAAAAAACACCATCCCATTTCATAGTAATTTCATAGTTGACCTAGTATGCATTATATTTTAAGCAGGTTTTCCAACCCACTAGGTTTTCCCTATTTACTTCACCTTTTGCCATATTGTTCCTTGAATATGATTTTCATAAGCACCTAACATGGATATAAATTTTTATGACTCATTTATTGTTTTACATAAATTTTTCACACAAGTACCAAACATGGCTAAAAATTGTGAGGCCTCATTCAGTAACATATTCCCTGATTTTGGTTGAAGGGGTGTGTTTGGGAATATTGCACTAAGGATTTCATCAATACCTCACCTAGGCCATCATTTGAATTTATTCCATACATCATTAGGGGCACATATAACCACTTTTAATTCACTACTATGCATTCCCTAACATTTGGGATCATCATTTATTTGTATAATTTTATATTTTTAGTAAGTTTATTTTTAGTAGGGTTTGACACCTATAATGACATGTGGTGATGATTGGGCACCGAGTAGGCTATGCTAAGGGTATTTCTTCTCCATTATTGTGCATTTTATTATTCATAAGTGTTAATATGAATTTCCTCTCTATTTCTAGAGATAATCGTCGTAACCACTTTATCCACTCACCTACATACTTTATATGTTAACTTTCAGTTTTACTTTTGGACTTTGAATGGAGAGTTATTTCATATTACGCCCATCAAATCAATTCTAATTCATTTTTAACTCCACTTACTTTTAGTAAACCCTATCATTATATATTTTTGTAATTTAATCTCTCCCTATCCATTTTTGTCATACTAGCTATTTTAGGAATGCTAACTAGCTAACTAAGTGCAATCACAAAATAACCCCAAACCTAGTTCAAATTTATTTTCTCTCCCAAAAATTATATTTAGTGTATTCATTTTTAGTAATGATATTAAATCAAAGTTTCATGATTCATTGGCATTGTCTCTTTGATTACTTAATCAATTTTCATAGTGATTATATTCTCTCTTCTCTCTTCTCTTACAATAGCTTGTCTAGTATTTTTTCAGACATATGCTACTTAAAATCCAATAGGTATCTATATTTCTTTCTAACTCTTCTATAGTAGGGGGTGGAAACTAGGGTCTCTTTTTATCATTGTAACACACACCCTTCTCTAACAATAATTTACTCAACAATGTGGGTATTGTGTTGAAGAATATTTCAAGTACAACTTACTGTAGTACTTTTTTGCTTTATCCAAAGAAACTCCCATTTCCTTAAATTCATCTTTAAAATAATCTTCCTAGATTTATGTAAACCACTTAAGTTTGGTTATTTTAACGTAATTTTCCAAAAACACATAAATACTTTTCTTTAGGGTTTTATTTATAGTTGGAATTCAATGACTTATTTACTGATTTTGGGATTTATTTTGCAAATTTGTTATGTATGTAAATAATCCCACCCTTGCTTATGTTAGAGTTATATTTTTTTGTCTCTCGCTCTCTCTCTCTCTCTATATATATATATAGATATTATCTTCATTCCAATGCATATTCACTTGGAACATCGAACAATTAAACCAATGTTGTATTCTAGGAAATTATAAAATCTTAGAAAATTTCCTAAATGTAAACATGTAATAAAAGTGTTTAAAAATATATGCAATTAATACACTGTGAAACAAGTACAAACAAACACATATTATATAATGTCTTGTGAGATAGATGGTAGAAGAAAAATGTTCCAAATCAAAATAGTATATTAATCCCCAATATATGTGCAAGTGTCTTTTAATATGCAATGATACTTCATATCAAGGATAGATATAGAACTAGTACAAACACTTTGAGTAGATATTACCATTACAAAATGATTGACAATTTAATAACTAAAAAATTAACGAGCCTTTGTTGTGGTTGACATATAATCTTACTTAGTGTCATCAACATCCACAACTTAATTTACATTGAAACATCAACATCAACCACATATTATTGTTGATGGATATGAGTTGTTGTTTACATGATCGATGTTGACAAGTACTTATTTTGTTATAATTTGTTTAAATCAATCATATATCCACTTTAATTTTGAAGTCTACTATCTCTATGAAATAGCCATTGATCCCAAGAGAAATTACAAAATGATTGCCTATACCAACTAGTTTCATGCATTCCATTGATAAAAATAGCTTATAAGCATTTTTAGAAATAAGAATGCCTATGATGAAATATATAAAATCATTTTCAGTTTTATAGTTATGAGAGATCACCCTCACTTCCTTACTCTAGAATCATGTCCCACCTCTATCAATAACTCTGTATCTCTTGCACTATTCAATAACATAAAATTCATTGTTGGAAAATTTCTCATCTACAAATCCATTTCTTCAAAACTAATAATATATTTCATCTACAAATCTATTTCTTCAAAATTAATAATATATTTAATATTGATTATCATATAAATTTCCTATGTTTTTTAATTATATAAAATTCCCAACATAAAATACAATAATATTAAAAAAAACATATTTAATAGCATTTTTCAACTCAACAATAAAATTACTACACAAAACATAAACACAACAATCATAGAAAATCATACAATCCATATTACTACTAACAAAATATAAAACATACTAATCATAGAAACTCATCCAGTCCATATTCATATTCATAGTTTAAATTTCGTCATAAATAAAATTCTTACGGGCAAAAGCACACTGATAAATCATGAAAAATCATCCAATCCATATTCATAGCTTCAATTTCTTCGTTCTTGAAAAACTTCAAAAAACCACAACCTTAAAAAGCTTGTGTTATTCAAATTTGTTCAATTTACTCCAAAAACTTGAACCACAATCTTAAAGGAACAATGCTATTATTTCCATGAAAACAAGACAATGTGCCGAGAACGTGCTGGACTACTATATATATACACGAACGAGTATATTTCATTATATAATAAAAATATTGTAAACTGATATAGAAAACGTTTATTAACTTCAATGCTGTTTAATTTACCCCAAAAACTTACCACGATCTTAAAGGAACCATGCTACTATTTCCATGAGAACAGACAATGTGCCGAGAACGTGTTGGACTACCATATATATATATATAAAAGAGTATCTAGAACATTAATTCCAAATATTTCATTCTATAATAAAAATATTGTAAATTGATATAGAAAAAGATACAAAGGTTAGAATTAAATTGCAAGTGTGTGTTTTATATGTTATATGGGACTACACACCGTACAATATTTTTAGTGGAGAATGGAGATGGAAGTTTAAATTTAAATTTAGATGGTCTTTTTATTATTAAGTTTTAATATTTCAAATTATTTATTAATTTATGTTTAGTTATTTTTTATTTTTTTATAACCATTTTATAAAATATATTTTTTATTTTTTTATAATTTTGTAGATATATAGTATTTTGTTAAAGTTTAATTTTTTATGTTTTGATTTTTTTTATTAAAATTAGAATTTAAGAAGTATAATTTTTTTAATTATAAATAGACAATACAAATTATTTTGAAATTGTGTTTTTTTGTTATTTAAAATATATTTTAGAATATATAAATGAATTCAATGCATTTTGTAATTTAAAATTTGCTTTTGAATACATAAATGAATTTAATGCATTAAAGAATTTTAAGATCATTTAAATCATATAGATTTCACAGCTCAAACATGTGATTTCAATAAATCTCTATAATTTCAAACAAAATTGGCCATAAAATATACTTGGAAAATAGACCAAATTTAAAACATTCATAATTTGTCTAAATTCTATTTTTTAATTTTTAAAGCCTAAATCCAGCAATACAATTGTAATCTAGCAAGTTAATAAATTTCTAAATCTTTTTAAAATCTACCATAGACATAATTTCAACAATACTATTTATCCACTTAAATTCCATGATTCCAAAATTGATGTCACTGGTACAGCAAAAGCGTCACAAAATGAAACAGAAAAGAAATTGAGAGATGCAAAGTGGCGGAACAACAATGGATAGTGGCAGCAATGACGAAACATTTGAAGAGAGCGCGCATGATTTGAGTGATAGTAATATATTAAGTGCAGGAATAGAGGAGGATCAGATGCTGATGGCCATGCAACTCTGCCTGCTGATGATCCCCACCACCCATCACTCACCAACTCTGTCACGGCATCATACATCACTCACCCAGTCTGTATAATATATACTATTCAAACAAATTGTGGAGAATGCCTACTGCAAAATGTCCGTAGAAAATATCTTTTGTCGTGTTGTTTACACCGCACGCCATTGGATTGTTGCCGGATTCAACTTTGATTTTTTATTTTATTTAAATAGCCACAGCGATATAAAAATATCTGTGAAGGTACGGCAGTTTAAAGTTGGAGGGTTTCACCTTTCGTTTGCAGATATTTAATGATATTTTTGTAAAGTTTGACTTCGTAACCAGAAAACCTTATTCGCGGATACAAAAGTAAGGTGGATCCGCTGACAAGTTTTTAATATCTGCATCTGCACAATCTCTCTGAAATGTAATTTTAAGTATATTCTGATTACTGCTGCCCACTAACACGTAATGTTTTTTTTTTATATTGGTATATGGATTGTAGGTTTGGAGTTGGATTTTCTATACAAATTAGTCTAACGATGATTGGTCAATCCATATCTTTGGAAAACTATTGTGGATGATACAACACCTTAGTATTACAAAATATTATAAATTTAACCTCTTATTCACCAAATTTTTATTATTTTAAAAATTAAACATAATATTAATGTATTAGTAAATTTTTAAAATACGTAATATTCTACCATTACTTGACATAGATAAAAAGTAATAATACTTACTTCTACCATTATGAATAAAAAAATCAGTTGCAAACATAATTGTATTTCAGGAGAACGTTTTGGTTGGTCTTTTAAAGAGGATTGCGGACAAGAGAGAGGGGATTTTGCATATATAGGTGGTATATGTGGCTGTTTGCAAATCCGCAAACAACAAACTATCCATAAGACATTAGAGATTTAATTAAACGAAATTTATGATTGATTAAATTTAATTTGAAACGCTCAATCAAGATTCAGTTTTAAGGACCGAACCGACTTTGAAAGGCAAAATGGTTCTTCGATTGGTCTTTTTTTTAAAGGACATGTATTCAATACATGAGGACTAGGTGTTATGTTTTTTGTGGAAAAATAGAATGCCTCGACTAGAGTAATTCCGAAACATGGGAAATACGCAGCTGGTTAATTATCTTACAGGATTTATATTAATGATTGCTGGGTGGAAAAGCAATGATTGCTTGCGGAATTATTTTAGTGATGAGGAAACGGTTCTGGAAATTGGTGGCCTTTTTGGCTCTGTATAATCACTGGACATAATAATAACGGTTAGTAGACTCGGCCATAATAATAACGGTTAGTAACTTGGCCAAAAGAGAAGCTCAAATCATCTCAGCCCTATGAGAGATGAGTATACATGTTTACATGCTATTTCTGGAAAAGATAAGTTACTATATTATTTGGGGAAAAACCAAAGTTTATATACTTTATGTATATAAAGGATTTTAATGATGTTATGTTTTTTTTGGAAAAGAATGGGTGTGAAATTTGTAAATAAAAAATTTATGTGGAAAATTAGGAATATGTTATTAGTATTTGTATTGTTTTCTTATATACTATTTTTGGAAAGGAAACATTTCTATATATTATATTTTTAGGAAAAAAAATTATTTATATATACATAAATTATAAGAGATGATAAAAAAATTTCTTAAGAAAAGAAATATATATATATATATATATATTAGATTAATTATTTAAATATTTCTATGGTTGAAACTATAAGTTAACTTGAAACTTTTGATGGTTGATTAATATTATATCTAAACATGATATCAAAATTTGATAACAAAATTAATGGTACGAAATGACAGTGACTTGTGCAAACAATATATTATTTTCAACGTTGTGGAAAATAAAGAACTAATGATCCATGATGATGAGTGTGAGTTGCAGAATGGTCCATTGATGGAACCACACGGCCACAAAGTTATAAATATTGAAGATTTGTTGGCAAATGATATTATGACGATTGTAATAGCTTTTAACTAGATATGTTGTATTTAAATTCTCTTGTAAGATTTTATGAAAATGGTTAAGAGATGGACTCCCTTATAAGCCCTTGAGTGAGGGGTGAACATCGTCATGAGCGTTTAATAAAAATATTAAATGTTTGCTTATTTTCCCTTCACAAAGTTTCAACGTATATCGATGTCTAAAGATGTGGTTTCCTGTTGTGCTACTTTGTGATGTAAATTCCTTGCATGACTTAATATTTATAATATCAAGTATGTGATTAACTAATCTAGTTAAAGGAATCATGAAAATGATACAAGGTTACATCAGAAACTTTATGTTAATATTCTATAATAGTGGTTGTTAATGGTTATGCAGCTTATTATTCCTACTAAAGTTAAGAGTGTTAGCGCGAGCCCGAAAGTGAGTGTGAGAAGCCAGCGTGAAGCAAGGCAGTGTGGGCACAAGCGTTAAGCCAAGCAGTAATAATAAATCTAGCATTTTCTGTAGATAGTTTCACCCAAGTTACTTATTTAGTTAAGGGGAGGGGGAAAAGCCAACCTGACTAAAGACAATATCCAACTAGTAGTTTAATGTGGGATCTTCGTTGTGTTTGAGTGGTAGCGAGTTAGGTTAGGTGCGGTGGGGTGGTTTGTTCTAAAGGGAGTAGCTAGTCCCCGCCCATACCAATGAGAATATCCCGGCCGATAGGAAATGTTTATTGAGCGTAGCGAGCCACCCTCTCGGGGTAAGGTTACGCCTTGCTCTACCTGTGCAAGAAAGAAAAGAAGGTCAGTAAGTAAGGCCTTTCCCTCCTTCCTTATAAGTCAATAAAAGAAGCTAAGGGTATTGAGTAATTGAAAGCCTACACAGTCACTCCCACACTGATTGGGTCAGAAGGGTATTTCAAAAGGAACCCTGCCACGATCCTTACTTCTATGCCTGCCAATAGCCAATTTCCTTGCCCTTAGTATGATAACACCTGCGCTTTGAGGGGAATAAATAAAAAGGCCTGCATTGCGGAACATTTTTGTAGCATATCGTGGCTGGTTCTGTGCTCAATCAATGATCGTGGCATCACCAGTGCGGGGGGGCCGGCTGTTACCCCACGCCCCGCATTTCCAAAGCATCTCTCTCTTTTCCATCCATTATCTATGTAGAATAGAAAATCCGTGGATGTATAGATATATAATAGAGCGAGCGTGGTGTGGATTCCTTTGACCGGGCTTATTTTTCCTTTCCAAACCTTTCTTGACCATCCTCCCTGCCTTCCAAAGCCAACCGCTTCACCGAACACCCCTTTCTATATTCATTCTAACTACCTACACAAATCAGCCATACAAACCATGCATGCACAAATAAGCATAGAGAAATGTACATGCCCCACCTACCTCAATCAAATGGCTGGCCGCACTCCACCTTCCTAAACTCACATGCTTGGACTGTAATGATGTTGGATTGTCTGATCCGCCTGCCGCCTCTGCACATTCTTATTTAGCTACTAGTTCTCAAGCACAGCACATTCTTTTATGGCAAGATTTCGTTCGTATGGGGTGATTCCGTTGGGTTCTTATCAAAAAAGTGGGTTCAAAAGGCGTAGGCAGGCTTATTATTGGAAACGATTGGGTTCTTTTTGCTCGGCCATTGAATCTTGTGAACCAATTCAAACCAAAATTCGAAAAAGAGATGCGAACGGAGAGGAATAACCAATCGATGAAGTAACATGAAACCATTCCATTTCGATAGAGGTACGGAGAATGATTGGGGGTGAAGAATGGTTTCATACTGTCTAGGTCTCCAACACTCCAAGGAATAATGCCACATGAACATCCATAGAAAGTGTAACAATCAATGAGCAAGCCACCTCCCATGTGTATGTTCATTATGGCACAACTAAGCGTCATCCATAGAACATGCAACCCACATCAATTGAAGCACCCTCAAGCATGGTGTAAACACTTTCAAAGTAATCCCAAAAGGTCACACCTAAAGCATGTATTGTTGTTAAAGCTTTCTCTTGGAAAGAAAGCATTGACTATTTATATAATTTTTATCCAGTTACTCGTATGAAATCCATTCGGATGATCCTATCTATAGTTACTTCATTGAATTGGGAGGTCCATCAGATGGATGTAAAAAGTGCTTTCCTCCATAGAGATCTTCCAGAAGAAATGAATATGCAACAACTGCCAAGGTTTATATAGAATGGTCCTATCCCCTTGGTTTGTAAGCTATATGCCTTGAGATAGGCACCTCACACTTGGTATGAGAAGATCCACCATTTCTTTCATAGTTGTGGCTTCACTCGCTGTAAGGTTGAGCATTATATCTATGTTCACCATCAAGATAGCCAAATTCTTCTTGTTTGCTATCTGTGGATTATCTCCTCTTGACTAGTCACTCCACAATTATGATCAATGATTTGAAGTAGCACCTGAAGGACTCTATTTAGATGACCGATTTGGGGTTTCATATTTATACTGGGTTTTACTTTTATCACACACAATACACCTTGGATCTCTTGTAGCACTTTGGCATGGAAGATCATCAATTTGTTGGTACTCTTACTTATTTTAGGATGAGGTTTTAGGCCCAGTGTCTGTCACCCTTATTTGATGGGACTATCTATTGATCGCCGGTTGGTAGTTTGCTTTATCTTACACATATTCGACTAGATATATCTTTTGCAGTCAATATGTGTACTAGCGACATGCAGGAACCCCATGAGAAGCTGCTATGCGCATTTTGCGCTATCTTAAGGGTCAGATGGGCATTCTCTACTCAGCAGGCATTGACATCCATCTTCTTGCCTTTCCTGACGTCGACTATGCGGGTGATCTTGATGATCGACACACCACCTTAGGGTACTTTTTCTCTCTTGGTTGTGGATTGGTTTGTTGGTGTTCCAAGAAGCAATAGGGTGTGGGACTCACCTCCATTGAAGTTGAATATGCTAGTGTAGTTCATGTCGGGAAGCATCTTTCTCGGATGTGGATGTTACTCGGTGAGCTAGATCTTACTCAACGTCATACTCTTTTTAGATTTTGTGACAATCAAAGTACCATTAAGCTTATTCATAATCTAGTGAATCATCAAAAGTCCAAACACATTGAAATTTTCATGCATTACATTAAGCTCCTCCATGCTCATGGCAAACTTGTACCAATCTTTGTTCCTTCCACAGACCAACTTGCAGATATCTTCTTCACCAAATATCTGTCTAAGCTCACCTTCACTCGTTTATGCGCACATATTAGTATATGTTAGCTGCCATTAAGGGAGAAAACATGATGTACTATAATATCATCTCACACGGCTCCTTGTTTAGATTAAGGGGCGGTGTTGACTACATGTGGCTGATCTTCACTTGTGGCAATGTGCTGGCCCACTATGTGGGTAGGTGAGGCCCTTAATGGGCCAATCTTTGGGTAGTGAAACCCACTGTTGTACTTTATTCTATTTTTTCTTATTTTCTTATAAGGCTGACCTAGTCTCCTCCTTGGGGCTAGCGCCTTAACCATAGTGGAGTGGTATAAATACATCACCTAATTCATTTGTAATATCATCTCATTCAAGTGAATTAATCTATTCTTTGCCTAAGGGCACCTACAAAGTATTCCCTTGTTCCCCACGCTATTTGGGATCTGGCCAAAAGGGCCTTTAGATATCCGTAAAGTAGGATTCCTAGTCTGTCACCCTAGGACTCCTTTGTGCAATGTTAGGATCTTATTGACTAGGTTTTGAGATGTAGAGTTATGGTGGTGTTGCAATTTAGGGCCCCTACACCTGAGGGTTTAGAGAAAGTATGTTGGGAGTTGGAGTGAAAGGGATATTACACTTTTAATAACATTTTTAAATACTAGGTTCATTGGAGAAGATAATGCAGGATGCTTACAGGGGAATTCGTTTACATTAGGATGTTGACTTGAACTGCATCTGGAACCATGCATTTGACTGATACAAGACTCAGAGTTGTGCTAAGGGTGAAACATGAAGTCTCGGAGTCGATGAAAATCTTTTTAGATAGATTCCCCGCATCTTCCGAGATAGGCGTGGTCCCACGGACGGACGAATGACAGACTCACCCACTGGCCCAGAGGATAAGGCCACCCCCACATAGCCAACCTACAGGACATCCCCACATAGCCACCCGACATAGACACCTCACATAGCAGACAGACATAGCCCCACCCTACACGCCGGATATCCCCACATAGCCACCCGAACATAGCCGACTGAAGCGCCTCACATAGACAACCGACATAGCCGCCTCACATAGCCCCACCTGACATAGCCCACATATCCGCCGAGTCACCTTCGACACATGCCACATCCACCGGTACGGGACGGGAAGGGACGGTACGATGGCCCCATAGCAGCACACATATCCCCCCCGCAAGCCAGACATAGCCTGTCTCATTCCCAGGAAGTTGCATTCCCAGGATAGGAGGTCTCCGATAGCCAATAGTCATCGACTGAAGGTCATTGCCAGGAGTCATTGCCAGGAGTCATAGACGATAGCCCATTGCCAGGATTCAGAGCCAGGAGGACTAGACACAGGAAGACTAGTTGCCGATCATAGCTAGAAGGTCATTGCCAATAGTAATCATTATAAGCCGGTCATAGCTTGGCTTTTATACTCGGCTGCTTGGCTAATCGAATGGGAAAATCAATTGCTTGGATACTCAGCTTTGCTCCCGGGCTACTCAACTGGGCTACTTGGATGAGCTGGGCTACTCTAGAGACAGTCATACATAGACCTATACCCTCAACCCCTATACCCTAGACCCCTACCCGCTACCAAATAGGTCCTACCTCACTTATGGATATGCCTGAATCCACATCGGGATCTGCACTGAACGGATCTTATTCTCGATCATGACGCACTTTCTTTCATAGAGAGGCCCCCACTATTCACTATATCTTTCAACGTTCGCTTCCGTCCAATTCCTCATGATACTTTTCACAGCGATCTTTAGCTACTCTCATCGTTCCCTCGTAAAAAGGCAAGGCTCTGTTTCTAACTAGCGCCTCGTACCGGAGTGACGTGTCACCTGGAATGTACCTTTCCCAATCGGTAGTATATCTACGATTTCATAATCGTGTAAAGTATGAATTCATCAAAGGGTCCCACAGTGACTTGTTTTCGCTTTGTTCCCATGCCTTTTTTTCGTCCTTATATTCCAGCAGCGCAGTCTTTCACGATTATGGAGAGCGATATAGTTGTGATTATATTCAATTGGCTTTCGAACTGCTCTTGCTTTCTCCACCCTTGCCTTTGCGAGTAGTGCATTTAGGTGCATTCAATTGGTTATATGAGCCAGCCACTTCATTTCTCTATCCCGAGTCAAGGCCTATGCCTCGTTCGCCTAACTAATTTATAGCGTCTTTAGGTAAATAATAAGCTGCGGGTTGGGTGGGAATAATAGTGAGTGTTGCCTTGTAGAAGCCCAACTTCACTGTGCATGTGCTCTAAAGGTCAATCTACGAGCAAACCAGTTATAGCCACCACCTATGAGCAAAGTAAAGTGAAGCACTCCGCATGTTGTGGTTGTTACTTAGGTTGAACCTGAGTCCCCATTGCCCGCTGGTGCATTGATATCTACCCCTTTCTTAAGTTCCGCTCCCGGACGACCTATCTATACTACTTATATATCGCTTAGGGCTGCGCGGGGCTTAACCCAAACTCTTTATACGAACATTGACATCATCAACAGGTTTTGGTTTTGGAACTCAATCTCGATTTGCACTTGGATCTGGTAAACTACCCCAAACTTAGCAAACTCGTCAATATGGGCAAGGTCCCGGAGGGGCTTGCGCTTCCTAGTGCAAGGAAGCTATGGGTTTGGATCCGTGCGAAGGCCCTTCCTTTTGGTATCGAATCAACCGGCTCTTCTGCTGGATCATTTACAGATTCAAGGTAAACAACCACCTCTACTGTATCCTCTGTAAGGCGCTCGAATTATGGGGCGCTCTACCCGCCTATGTCCACACTGGTAGTTCCAGGTCTCGCTCTCACTCTGTGGGTTCCGTTACAGAATACGGGGATGGTACTGAAACAAGGGAAATAGGCGGCTCTGGTTCAACTCAGGGGTGCCCTCTCTTCCTTTGCCTTGAACGGGTTCTTATCAACTATCCATATGTTCTTGGAATCTATTTGATCAATCAACCAACCAGTCACTTCTTAACAGGGGAAAACAGCAGGCCTAGCTGCAGCCTTGTGTAGCCCAGATCTGGCAATGTTCTTGTAGATGGTTTCACAGGCCTTGGCATCATCTTCCGGACTGATCAGTTCATTGAAGTCTTCATTGTTTCACATTTTGAAAAGTCTGCCCCAGTAGTTATAAGAAGTATTATCATCAATCTTACAGGTGGTATCTCCCACTATGACAGGAACTTGGCCTGAATAATGGGTTGGATGCTTCGGTTTCAAGGCCCTCGATAGCGTCCTCTATTCCATCCTCTCCGCATCTTTCTTGATTTCTTTCTTTCTATCGACCGTTTCGGGTACACACAATCTTTAGTATAAATCACGAGTTCATCCATCCCCACATCTTATTACGTAGACAAGGATCTTAACCCATGGTGTCCCTTCCGCCCTTCTCCTTGCCCTTTGCCCAAACCCTGCCAGGGGGTAGGGGGGTACGGAGATAGACCACCCGGAGCTGTCGAGTCAAGGACTGGTCCAAAGTGTGCATTTCCATGTGAGGTTATCAGAGATGTTACAAAATAATAATTAAATATTTTAAAAGTTATATTTTGCTATTTTTAATTTTAATTTTCTTACTTTTATATGATAAAAGATAAGAATAGATTATTTTGTTGCTGGGGGATTTCTGGATTGGAACTTTGTAGAATTTGTAGCATTTGTGATCATAACCTCATCCATCATCACAGACCAAAAAGCTTAATGAGTAAACGAGTGCTAAAGAGCTGCTTTATTGGAGAAATGAACTAGGTATCCATTAGATAAGATTTAAAAATAATTAATAAGTTAAATTAGAAATAATATTAGAAATTATTTTACCAAATTGATATTTGAAAATTAAATAATAGAAATTGGTTAATGATTAATAAATTAAGAAATTTAAATTTAAAATATTAATAATATTTGAAAATGAAATGTGAATTAGTTAAGTATTATATAAGAATGAGAAGAATTGAAAATAAGTTTTCAAATAAGAATTAATTAATAAAAATTCTAGTTGAAAATTAAATTAATAATTAAATAATTAAAATAGATCGTTCTCAAATAACGACTTTAATTTTATTTCTTAACTTTAATTTTTTCTATTTTAAGGTGATAAATATATTAAAAAAACATTATTATAGGCATGGTATTATGCATTGATTGTGTATTATTATTTTTTGACAAAAAAAATTTCACTTTCTGATAGTTTAATATTACGAATTGAATTTTATTCCGTTTGTTAATATTTAATATTACTTATACAATTTGGTTGGTTCAGGTCTTATTCTATAATGGTTGCTATTGGAGTCACAATGCCATGTGGATCATGATTTTTAAATACTTTCATTGTTGATGCAGCGAAAATACATCGAACACAAATCCCAGAAATTAAATTAATTAAACCCCCATTTAATTAACTATCAACCCTCGATCTCTTGCGTGGAATTCAAATTAAGTTATTCAGCTTCAATAACAGAACTATTTAAATTTCCCGATAGATGGAAAATCTTTACTTTTACCCACGGAACCAAAATGAAATAAAATGCCAGCCTATAACTTTCTCGGGTCCGAAATCTAAATTATCCTGTGCACATCTTCTGGAGTGATATCCGTCGGATCTCATCCATTCACAATGAACGATTACTATCAATTCGGAACTGAATGGATTAAACCACAATTCATAACATATCACATCTAAAATCTGGATTAAACTCTATGCGTTTTCTGGCGCAATTTTTGTCTGATCTGAGCTTTTCAAGCAGACAATCATGATTAACTGTGTTATTAACTTACTTTTATAAATGATCATGTTTGTTTTTGGAATTAACCTCTGCACTTATTGGCACACGATGACCATAGATTTGTTGCATCTGTCGATCAGACGATCCTCATCTTCTTCCAGGTTTCTTCATGAATTTATCAATCAACTCGATCTTATAATGTTTTGGGTTCGTTTCTTATGTTAAGGTGCGTGCGCAAACACCATCGATTTTCAAACAAAGACTCCACTAAAGGTTTAATTTCACACACAATTTCCTGGATTTAATAGAGATTCAGCCTATAATTAAATAATCAAATCACATAATAAAAACCATGCAGAAACCACTTTTAAACACAAAACTCCTTTCTTAATTCATAACAATATTTACATATATGTTCAGAACATCTAGTGCTCTGATCTATTCACTCCACTACTTAGCTCTCTCTAAGTCTCTAACATTGTAACCTCTGTCTTCCACACTCTCCTTGTAGGCTTACATTTATAGAATAATTACATAATTATGGATTATACTAAATCCATGATATTTTCCATAATTCACTCGACTAATTCCTATTCGAGGATCTCGTAATCCCTAAGATCTCTACGAGATTACCCATATCAATTATCCTGATATTCTCACATAGCTGAGAATATTTCACAATTGAGAACATCACACATAGATTTCTCACTCAATCTATACAAGATTCCTAAAATACATAAAAAAATCACCCCCTAAATCATCCAAATGAATAATAATATTCAGAGCAAGATGCTCCTGCATCAGACTCCCGATGTAGAAAAAAATCATAGACTCCTATCTATTAGGTCTGTCACTTTTTTGTAGTAATGTGACAGCTAAAAGTCTAAATGACTTGCTACCTCCAGGATTCCAAACTCTATTTTACTGATGGTCCTTCAAAGTATCAACTCCATTCTGTGATTTTGCATAGAATTCCAGGAATAGTATTTTCAGAAAACTATTGGATGTAAGTCTTTATTTTCCATACCACACCATCTTTATTTCTGGAAATACAGACTTGTGAAATGCATGTGGAAACTTGAATATCCATTTTCCTAGTTTCCAAATTTTGAACGAATCTCGAACTGGTTCACCATCTGCACCTATAGCTTTGCCAGGTAACTCTGTCATGCTGAGATTAGTAAGAACTAAATCTAAAAGTTCACCATCATCATTACTTGAACTGTCAACCAAATTCTGTATATCTGTAAAGCAATTTTCTCCACCATGCTCTAGGAGTAATTCCTCATTGTTAATCACATCAACACAATTGATGTTCTCTATGGTGTCCTTTCCTTCTTTTGTTACAGTTTCTCTCGTTTCAACTTCTTCGGCCTCTGGCTCTTTGTCTGCTGCTTCTTTCTCAAATTGAGCTGCAAACTCAACTTCATGGAATGAAAAACCATCATCCCAATTTCCTTCAAGTTCACAAAAGACTTATTGATCATAACAATGGTCATTAGTTGTCTCTATAGCAACAAATTCCTTATTTAGTACCATACCTGCATTCATAGACAAACTATCAATTTTAAAAATATCAGACCTTTCAGCCTCTTTTGATGCTTCAAGCACCAACTTCCCACCATGGAATTTCTAGGTTTCAACAAATCCTATTTGCTATGACTCAATTCCTATGAGTCTCTCTTTCTCCAAAAAAGAAATATGTATTTTTTCAAGTTTGTTCATCAACATAGCATTCCATTTCTGTCGCAATAGATTCCACTTGAACCATTTCCTTCTTCTCCATCGATGCCTTCAGTCTTCATTATCTTTCTCTTGAAACCATTCTTGTAGTATATCAAACTCTTCTTTCATGATTGCAATTCTTATCCTACACTCTTCATGGCTCATCTAACACTTATTCAAACCTTCCCTAAGTTTCTCCATGTTCATTTTCACTAATTCTTCAAACTCAAATAGAATAAAATATTTACCTTAATCAAATTCTAAAACTGACTCCTCTATTTTTCCCTTCGCTTCTGTTGCGCCTCTTATTTTCCTTGTCCTATGCTTTCTTGTCTTTCTAACAGCTTTAACTTGTGAGCTGCAATCAACCTCTCCAGTAATAAGTCTCCCTACTACATGATACCTCACTAAGCTTTCCTCCTCTGAGCTCAGTCTTTTGGCATCGCTTTGGTTCTCTCCTCTGGAACCATATCAACACTCCTTGCTCTAGGCTACTGCAAATCTTCTCACCTTTCTCTGTTGTTATTCTACACAAAAATTATAAAGACTAACATTGAGAAATAATCATACTTCACGCATAATCTTCTTCTTCTCATATACCACTTTGATGCAGCGAAATTGCATCAATCACAAATCCTAGAAATTAAATTAATCAAACCCCTGTTTAATTAACTATCAACCCCCAATCTCTTGTGTGGACTCCAAAGTAAGCTATTCTGCTTAAATAGCAGAACTATTTAAATTTCTCGATATATGGTAAGCCTTTACTTCTACCCACAGAATCGAAAGGAAATAAAATGCGAGTTCATAATTTTCTCAGGTCCGAATTCTAAATGATCCGACGCACATCTTCCAGAGCGATATCCATTTGATCTCGTCCATTCACAATGAATGGTTACGATCGATCCGGAATTAAATGGATTAAACCACAGTTCATATCATATCGCGTCTGAAATCTGGATTAAACTCCATGAATTTTTCAACGCGATTTTTGTCTGATCTGCGCTTTTCAAGCGGACGTTCACGATTAACAGAGTTGTTAACTCGATTTTATAAATGATTGCGTCCTTTTTTAGAATTTTCCTCTGCACTTATTGGCACGCGATGACCATAGATCTATTGGATCTGTCGATCGAACGATCGTGATCTTCTTCCAGGTTTCTTCATGAATTTATCAATCAACTCAATCTTATAATGTTTCGAGTTCGATTCTTGTGTTAAGGTGCATGCGCATTCATTAGCAAACATCGTTGATCTTTAAACAAAGACTCCACTAAAGGTTTAATTTCATACACAATTTCCTAGATTTAACAGAGATTCAGCCTATGATTAAATAATCAAATCACAAAATAAAAACCATGCAGAAACCACTTTTAAACACAAAACTCATTTCTTCATTCATAACAGTATTTGCAAATATGTTCAGAACATCTCGTGCTCTGATCTATTCGCTCCACTACTTAGCTCTCTCTAACTCTCTAACACTGTAACCTCTATCTTCCACACTCTCCTCGCAGGCTTACATTTATAAAATGATTACATTATTATGGATTATACTAAATCCAAGATATTTTCCATAATTCACTCAAATAATTCGTAATCGAGGATCTCATAATCCCTAAGATCTCTACAAGATTACCCATATCAATTATCCCTAATATTCTCACATAGTTGAGAATATTTCACAACTGAAAACCTCACACATAGATTTCTCACTCAATCTATACAAGATTCCTAAAATACATAAAAACATCACCCCCTAAATCAACCAAATGAACAATAATATTCAGAGCAGAATGCTCCTGCATCAATTGTTAAAATGATTTAAAATAGCTCATAATCATGTTAATAACATATTTACTTTCAATTACTACCCACCATAATTTAAGCAAGTATTTGCGTAAAAAATGGATAGGAACAAGATGTAAATAAATACACTTACTAGTTGTCCACTAGTACATTAGGAACTAATTAATGGAACAATGAAATACGTAAAATATTGTGGAAACATAAAGACATAAATGTATAAAACAAGAGACACACACATATACATGGTCGACCCAATTTGCGCTATGTCCACGAAGAAACAATCAACCTTTCTTTTTATATTATCCAACAAAATCAAGAGATAGATTCTCTATAATTTCATCTTCGCTCTCACACATTCTTTTCTCTCTCTCGCTTAGAATAATCATACACATCTGCAATACAATTTCCTCATATAAATCGAGGGGTTTCCTTCTAGAGAAAAAAACCCTAAATTAAGCGTAACTTGTACTACTAGATCATCCATCTAATGAATGACCCAGCGTGACTACGAAATTACAATATTTTACAAGGAAATTTTTCATTTATTTTTAGCTTCGGGGGTGCTGCTCCCAAACCCCTTCCGCGCGGCTCATAAAAGGCGTCATCGCCCCCCTTAGACCCCCCTGACGGCGATTAAACGGGCAGCGTTACTGCTCCATTAGGAACATAGATCCAATGTGGCTGAAACAAAAACCTCTCAGCAATCAATATGATAATTAGGCTCCACACCTTCAAACAATATTAAATGTGAGTTGTCGAATTTTAAGTTTTTCTGGTTAGATTCCAACAATATTTCTTTTCTATATTTCCTCTGTTTAAATTTCAATAATAGTGTTTTACAGATGTCATAGTTAAAATTTGATCCATCTTAACTATGAATCTACCAAACTCTGAGAGGAATCAAATCTCTTTTCATTATAAAGAAGGTTTACACCTCCAAAGATTTGATCCCTCTCGACGTTTGGTAGATCCTATGCTAAGATGGATCTTGGTGCTTGGTAAATCCAGAGTTAAGATAGATCTAGGTTAGTTAACTTCAATCTTGTTCAATTTTACTAAAAAATAACTTGAACAACAATCTTAGAGATCTTGTTAACTTTAATTTTGTTATTTCCATGAAAACCGGACAGTATGCCGAAAAAGTATTAGATGCTACTCTCTTATATATATATATATATATATATATTCAAATATTTGATAATAGTAAAAATATTGTAAATTGATATAGAAAAAAATACAAATGTTAGAATTAAATTGCAGCTAGAATGTGGTTTAGGGGTCCTATAAGATTCCTCTGGAAAATCTATAAAGCATAATGACAATAGATGTCTTAGCTAGAATCCTATTCACGAGTCCAGTTTGACACAACTCTTTTAATTTAAAGAAAACCTCACCTCTACCTGGGGTCACCTCACTGTAGGGTGAATTGGCCATGGGCTCAACCAAGGACCTGACTCCCCGGAAATCTTGAACCCAATAGCCGGTCCTCAAGTGTGTTTTATGCCTCGTCACATGGGAGTACACACTATACCATGTTTTAGTGGAGAATGGATACCGATATTTAAATTTATAGATGGTCCTTTATTATTTAATTTTAATCTTTAAAAATATTTATCAATTTATATTTAATTATTTATTATTTTTTAATATTTATTTTATAAAATATATTTTTTATTTTTTATAATTCTGAATATAAAATAATATTTTTTTTGTTTCGTTTTTAATTTAATTATATTTTTTTTTTTTCCTTATTAGAATTAGAAATTAAGGAGGAGAAATTTTTTCATTGGAAATAGACAATGTGCTTTCTTGTTATTAAAATATGTTTTTGAATACATAAATGAATTCAATACATTTTGTAATTTAAAATTTGTTTTTAAATACATAAATGAATTCCATGTATTAATTTTTTTTTTTAATCATTTAAATCATATAAATTTCACAACTCAAATTTCTGATTCCCACAAATTCTTATTAATTAAAAAAAAACTATAAAATATACTTAAAAAATAAAAATAAAAAACCTAAAACATTCGAAACTATATAAATTCTACATTTTAAAATTTTGCAACCCCAAATCCAATAATATAATTATAAACAAAATAATGACTTTTAATTATTTAAAATAGTGATTTTAACCTTATAAAAGAATTTCACACTTTGAAACACCTAAATTACACAATTCAACCTTCAAATATCTACACAAATTAAAGATAAAACTGACTTAAAAATTATTACCAAAGAGCTCCGTATTAGAGTAGAATCGTTAGAATACGGCATCGATGTCATCGAGTGACTTGTCTCGTTTATGGACAGGGATCCTCATGCCACATAGACAAATACAACGTTTTATCACAAACAAACATTTTTAATGAAATACGCATCTACATTTACGCGCGTCAGCGGTGAGGGCGATTGGATGACGGAAGATGAAGGGGCTTCTATCATTCATATTAAATGAGGTGACGCTAATTGGATTACAGACGATGATGAATTGGGTGGCACGCAGAGATATGTCGAGACGCAGGCAGCCGGCCATTTCTTAATTTTAATTTTTGTTTTGTTCACAACTCTACATCCACTTAAAAATTTATACACCTCACTCTCCCCAGTATTTCAATTTGTTTCTTCTAACATGATTCTTTACCCTTCGATTTTTTTATAATTGATTAGATTGATTAATGCATTGTATTGTCTTCAAGGAAGAACATTATTAAAATAAAGATTTGTTTGGTTAAGTATTTTATTGTAAATTCCAGGAATATCTTTGACTTTTGAATAAAGAAATTTTTTTAAATTGTTTAGATCAATTAATATATTGTGCTGTGAACAAGTTTTATCAAAATAAAGTATTCGTTAAAAATATTTTTATTATCAAATGTAGAATTTAAGAATATTTTTAAATTTTATACAAAAATATAAGTTAATAATATTTTTAAAATCTGCAATAGATATAATTTCAATACTATTATTTATCTGAATTCCAAGATTCCAAAATGGATGTTGCTGGGACCACAGTATGCCAATCGAAAAAAGCGTTGCAAAATAAAGAAATAAGGAAGAAGAAGAAATTGAAAGATGCGAAGTCACCTGACAACATTGAAATATACCGAAGGGGCCGTGGAGGAATTTTGGTTTTGTGGTAGAGAATGGCAGAGATGAAGAAACATTTGAAAAAGAAGGCGCATGAATTTCAGTGATAGTAATATATTAATTGCAGCAGCAAAGTAGGATCAGATGTTGATGGCCATGCAACTCTGCCAGCCGATGATCCCCACCATCCATCACTCGCCAACTCTGTGACGGCATCATCCATCACGCACCCAGTCTGTATAATATACTATTCCTACTGGAAATTGTGGAGAATTTCGTGTTGTTTAACACGTAGGCCATTGGATTGGTGCCCGATTCAACCTCGATTTTTTATTTTATTTTAATGGCGAGGCCGATATAACAATATCCAAGTGGAGGGTTTCACCATTTGTTCGTAAAATTTTAATGATATTTTTGTAAAGTTTGACTTCATAATCAGAAAAAACTTATTAGCGAATAAAAAAGTATGGTGGATCCACTGACGAGTTTTACTGTCTGCATCTGGACACTGTCTCTGAAGTGTAATTTCAAGTATATTGTCATTATTGTTGCCATTAATTTTATAGCTTATATTTTTTTTTTCTAATATGGATTGTAGGTTTGGACACTGTCTCTGAAGTGTAATTTCAAGTATATTGTCATTATTGTTGCCATTAATTTTATAGCTTATATTTTTTTTTTCTAATATGGATTGTAGGTTTGGAGTTCGATTTTCCTTACCATCTTTCTAATGATGATTAGTCAATCCGTAACTTTGGAAAACTATTGTGGATGATACAACACCTTAATATCACAAGGTATTCAAAATTTACCACTCTATCTCTATTTTCCAAAAATTTCAAAAGTATTATTAATTTTTAAATTAAACATAATATTAATGTATTAATAATTTTTTTAAATGTATTAATAAGTTTTAAAATAATTATTAAATATTTTTGATGATATATTTTATTATTTTTATTTATCATTATTATTTTTTTATATGATAAAAAATAAAAATAGATTATTTCTAAATAACTATTTTAATTTTATTAATGATCGTTATTGGACTCTTTGCACAATAGAATGTTATTTGGATAACTTTACAATGCCATTTTGATAACTTTTTGATGTAGTTGTCATATTTATATTTTTTTAAATATTTTTAGATTTTTCATTGTTAAGCTTCATAGAAATCACCAAAATTAAAATCTTTTAAAATAATTCATAATCATGTAAATAACATTTTTACCATCAATTACTATCCACCAAAATCTTTTAAAATAATTCATAATCATGTAAATAACATATTTACCTTCAATTACTATCCACCATAATTTAAGAAAGTATTTTCATAAAAAATAGATAGGAACTAGATGAAAACAAATACATGTACAGGTGCCCACCATAAAAATATATATGTTCACACTATTTTTTGCTTAATATCAATAAGAAATTAGTGAAAAATTATTAACAATTAAACTAAAATGGTCATCAATTTAAACAAAAATATATAATAAAATAAATCAACTTCACTTTAAATTTTTTTTTTTTTTTTAAAGAATATATTTAATTATTGAGTTTCTCCTTTAGCTTCCCCTCGCTATTAGATTTTTTTGACCCAAAAAATTTGCAGCTTCTTCATAGTTTAACATTATTAATTGAATTTTATTATTTTGATTAATATTTAAAATTATTTACCTACAATATGAATGGTTCAAGTCTTATTATGTATCTATACTTTACATAGAAAATAGAAAATATTATAGATAACCTTCTAAACAAGACCATTATCATTATAATGCAGAATTACAATTAGCAAAATATCTCAATTCACCAATTATTAAAACCTAAATTGACTAGATTCTAAACTTTAACAATAACTTGAATTCAATATTTTTACTTTAATTTACTTATATTTAAAATAGGTTGTAAGTACTACTGTGTAATACTTATTAACTTTAATACTATTACTATTTTCATTATTTAACTAATAATATACTATTTTAATACTAAAAAATAATATATATATATATATATATATATATATATATATGAAAATCATTGATAATGATTTATAATATTCTTTTTATATTCCATTTAAAATTTATTTTTAAAACGTGATATTGAATTTTTTTCATCTAGAATACTTAATATGATAAGTTTAAATTATATAAAAGTGATGTGAGTGATAAAATCATTTATACATTTGTATTAAAATTAAGTGAGTTGTAATATTATATATATATATATATATATATATATATATATATATATATTTCATAATATTTATTTAAAAAATTAGTTTGTATATACTATATAATTTATTTAAAATATTTTAATTTTTTACCTTTATTAAAATCAGTCTAATTTTATTTTAATTTCAGATCTACTGAGCATTGAGATGGATCAAATGTCTGAAGATCTAAACACTTTTTAGAGTGAAAATTAATTTGATCCTTATCTTTGCTTGGTAGATCCGTTGTTAAGTAGGTTTAAGCTTGTATAATATATATGTAGTTGACATTGAAATATTTTATTTATAATTCATTTTCTCCACATTAAAATGTTAAAACATGCCCCCTCATATTTTTTCTTGTATGCATATATTTAATTATTTTTATTATTAATATTTTATAAAATATTACATATCAAATCCATATTAGGCATTGAAAGAACTACAAACCTCTCTCATCCATTGAATTAGAAAGAAACTATTAATGGAATAAGAATTGTCTCAATCTTTCTCTATCTATATATGTTTTATGTTAAAATCTTTTACTCAACCTATATATTAAAATATTTTATTTATAACACACTTTAAAATTTTCTTTCTTATTAATATTTTTCAAATCTTATATAGAAATTCCACATTAAAAATGAAATAAAGTACACAATAACCTAATTATGAAAAGAGAAACTATAAGCATTTTTTTAATTTAAATTACTTTATATAAATTAATCTTTTTACTAATCTTTGTATCAAGTAGTGAAGAAATTACATTTCTTCTTCATGCTAAAAGGTAAATTTTTTTTTTAACTTTAATTTACTTCATGACCATGTTGATGGTGTTGGACACACCAACATCAAGGGATCTCCCCGGTATGGTCCCAACTAGACCTCACACCGTTTGGTGTGCGAGTCTTAGTCGGTACGATGGCCCAGTTGCCATTATCTTAAAAATTCGCCTCAAATCTAGCTTGCCAGCACAGGAGAGTGGTATGATTTCTCTTGTGAGAAGTGAGGTTCGCGTGCCTGGTGATTGTAAGTCTCTCTTGGGTCAGTGGCTCTTTCACTATAGAGGGAGAGGGTGGGAGTGAGTGCCAAGTCGGTTGGGGGAAGTCCCAACTCTGCTAGGAACACAAAACACAATAGAATGTGCATAGTGTCCGGTGGAATAGTCCACACAGATGCGGCAGTCACAACACACAAGGGAATATAACACGTATAACACTCAGTAGAGTAGTCTGTGCAAGTGCAATGGTTGTTACAACAAGTTTTATGTGGAAGGTTTGTTTGATGTCTGGGAAGATAGCCATCATGGGCGAGACAATGTTAACATCGTATATAACGTATTTTCATTAACATATTATGCATTACAACAAGTGAAATAAGTTCATTTGTTCAACATAGGTTAAAGAAACATGTATTACAAGTGTTCAATATTAGTATTATAACAGTTACAATACATGTGTTAAAACGTGTTTGCATGTTAGTAGGCTTCTGAATTAAGCGAAAGTTCTAAGACACATTGTTACACTATACATCACTAACCCCATGCACAGGGCATTGGAGCCACTACTTACTCCAAAAACAAAAGATTACAAATTCTCTTGTTTGTGTGCAAGAAGCTGAGGTGAAAGTCCATTCATGTACAAATGAGGAGGCATTTATAGCCAAGAGTGAAATTGACCCTTCTAGTTGTTCGACTACCATCATGACTATTTGACTTCCATGAATTTTCGCGTTTAGATCACTCTTTGTAGAACAAGTGTGTCTCTTTGATTTCCATGTTACATTACATTGTTTGACAACATGGCCGATAGTAGAGATGTGGGCGACATGACTCATGACATGAATTGACATGACAGTGCTGGTACATTCATGCTGTTATTGGAGTGCAAGTCAAGCTATAGATCTGCTAGGTGATGGATGTCTTCATGGTATGTCACATCTTCACCTTCGCATGGCAAGGTGCACAAAGTCTTCGATGGTTGTTGGTTCGCTTGATGTTGCTTTGGCAAGTTTCTCCTTGCTTGTATGTTGGAAGGCTTGATAGGTTCGTCTATTCACAAAAGGTACACGTTCGTTTGTGCGTCTGTCCATGAGCACATCTTGCATGTTTGCTCATCTGTCGCTCCCCGAACACATCTTTGCATGATCATCCATTTGCAAGCACATCACTTCACATGCATCATTCGTTCATCTGTTGGTGAACCTATCCTTCTGCATGTGCTCCCTTTGTTCATCCCATTCATTGTGTGCCATGTTTGTTGGTGTATTTCTACCTGCAGTCACTCATGACAAGATGACATCAAATCTAAAAACCTTATAGTCTACTATGACACATGATCATTTCAGATGTAAGTGACCAGGAGAGGTAGCAAGGTTGCGAGGAAAGATGATGGCTTCGGGCTCTGCTGATGAGAACTATGCAAGAGTCGCTGGGTGATGACGATGCACAATCCAAGTCGATAGTGACTATCTGTGAGGTCTGGCTCGGATGGAAAAAAAACTGCTAAAATTTTGGGAGGGATAGTACAAGCTACAGGAAGGCAAGGCAAACAGAATCTGTGCATTTTCTAGAACGAGTAGCCAGTAGGGGCTTGATAACAAAATTTGTGGAATTTTATGGAGGAACATGCCAGGATACATGGAGGATCAGTAGGCAGAAATTGTGAAGATTTTTTGAGGAACTGGTGGGGAGCCTGGTAGCCAAAACTACACAATTCCTAGAGGGAACTCGTAGCTAGCTCATTGGCAGTAGAAAATACATAATTCCCAAGGGGAACAGGTAGTCAGCTATCGGGAGCTTGGCAGCAGAAACTACGCAATTCTTGGAGGGAACTTTCAATCTACTGCTGGGAGCCGCTGGCAAGAGAAATTGCACTGATACTGGGAGGTCAGCCTCTTGATCATCTCTGCACAATTTTTGAGCTGAGCAGACTACTAAGTAGACTGCATTGTTTTGTGCACAAGCAGTTGGTCGACTATCGGAACGACTGACTCGAAAAATTGCGCAATTTCCTGAGAGAGGTAGGGGCGAGCACTGGGTGATTGTCTGGCCTATCTGTGCAATTTCCTCTTTCAATGGAGTAGGCAAGGTTAGTAGCCTATGTGCAATTTTTCAGGGGATTCAGTCCCAGGGTGGCTGTTGAGTCCAACTCTCCGGGTGGAAAACATGAAGGTTGATTGAATTGCTCGCGAGCAGCGCAGCTTGAAATGACTTCCTCGGTGCTTCTGCGTTATTCTGGGTAACAGTCGATCGAGTCGATGGTGATGTGATGGTCTAGTTATTAGAGGGGATTCTGGTCATTAGAAATTCAACAAAATGACTAAGTGTGTGAACGAGTGAAAGATGAAAATGTTATCTTACAAAGACACACCCACATGACTTGGCGACGAGATGACTCAAACTATCCAGACACACATGTACAACATGATTGACTAGTGATGTAAGCGGCAAGCGCGACACTTGTGATTGATTGTTGATCAACCGTGACAACGCTTGCACGATAGTGAATGCGACTCTCTGTGTGAGTGCGATAGATATTTTGATAATGAACATGTTAATTTTAGGTATGTTTTAAATCATTTTATTTCAATTTTCATAGTTAGCTCAATACCTTTTCTAGATTAGCAATCACATTAGCATTAAAGTAAACTGCAGATAGAACATAAACATAAGTCGTAGAAGACAAGCCAAGATAAGAGGACACAAGATGTGGTGCTAGCCAGGGACAAACCCCAATGTGGGGAAACCATTGATCAATTCTTCTTATATGTTCTTCAATAGTTCAGCAGAGAGAGAGAAAGATAGTACATTTACAACAGAAGTCAACAATTTGACTTATCTAGATAAGAGCATAGATCATCTCTAAGAAGATGATACATGAGATCAGTTGAAGACATGTTGCTTCAACTGATTCTCCAAGGTGACTCCTTCACCTATTGTTGTGTTACATTTCGTCATCATGCTGCACCTCACCATTTTGCACCATGTTGCACCCATCATCACTATGCTGCATCTCATCATGCTTCATTAATCATGACTGTACCCATCATTGTACTACATTATGTGCCATTTCTACACCATTTTGCCATATTAACCTATGTGCTCGCTGCACCTTGCTTGCTTGTTGTCCCTAGCTTGCTTGTTGTCCCTAGCATGCTTGTTGTCCTTTGCATGCTTGTTGTTGCATGCTAGCTATCCCTTGCATGCTAGTTGTAACATTGCATGCTTGGTGTATTTGATGCTAAGTGTCCCAATGTTATTTAGTTGTCCCTTGCATGCTGCTCTCCTTCAGAGACAGATGCTCTGGTTGTTCCGGCAGTTTCAGCAATTTCGGCTATTCCCGGTAGTTCCGAAAATTCTGGCAATTTCGGCTATTCCTGGCGGTTCCGGCAATTCCGGAAATTCCGGCTATTCCCGGCAGTTTCGGCAATTCCAGTAGTTCTCGACAGTTTCCTCTTCTGCCCTCTACGTCAACTTTCCCAACTATTCTAGCAATTCCAGTTGTTCCCAAAAATTCTGGCTATTCCCAGAAGTTTCAATAGTTTCGACAGTTCTCGATAATTCTGGCAGTTTAAAAAATTCTTACTATTCCTGGTAGTTCCAGCAGTTCCGGCTTTTCCCGGCAATTCTAGTAGTTCTGGTAATTTCAGCTATTCTCGACAGTTCCAACAATTTTGGCTATTCCAGCTATTCCTGGCAGTTTCGGCAATTTTGGCTATTCTCGGCAGTTCTAATAATTCTGGCACTTTCGGCTTTTCCCGGTAGTTCCACATTTTCCCGACAATTCCGGCTTTTCCCGACAGTTTCGACTTTTCCCAGCAGTTCTAGTTTTTCCTGGCAATTCCAGCTTCTGCCTTCTGGATTAGGGCATTATTATCCCTTAGCATCTATCCTCCTTCTAAAACCCAAAGACAAGTAGAGAGGAAGAGATCCCAAGTGTGTTGAAATGACTTGAAGGCCACCTCTAGTTATACTAAAACATTGAGCACAAGTGGGGTTTATTTGGTTGCTCGCCAACCTTGACGAATGGTCTCATAACACAAATAAATTCACATCTCCATGAATACTTATCAGAATGGGATGACCAATCCTACACCTCTGGATGAGAGGGATCTAAGAAAAATATCAACTTCCATTAATAGGATGACCCACATGGAGTTTGGCCCTAGTTGCCAATTTTAACACTCCCTCTCAACTAGGGAGAACTCCATCTGCTGATCCATATGTCTGACCGTACTATCTCTGCCATCAATGCCCTGCACTACTATGATCTGCTGAGCTCTGCTTTTCTTTGCTTTGATCTGCTGAACCATGAAGAAGAAGAATTGATCGAGAATGTCTCATACCATTCTCTACTGACCTAAAGTCAGTTTCGTCTGAAGAGAGTGTCACATCACTCTTACTGACCCGAAGTTAGTTTTATTGATCCTAGATCAATATCACAAGAGAGTGTCTCAAACCACTCATACTGATCCTAGATCAGTTTCATTGATCCCAGAGTAATGGAGGTCATCCTATCATAGGGAGTACAGTAGATACAACGATGCGTCCATCGATAGTACTACTATGGTCCCTAACCTCATTTCCCTGCTCATTGATCAGATGAGAGGTACTTCCCATGAGTCCCAGACTGCATGGGTAGGATGCCTTGACAAGAGAACTAATCATCCTGTCCATAGGAGAACAAATCATCCTGCCCCACAGTCGCCATGGGAGAACTAATCATCCCAGACCATAGGAGAACTAATCATCCTATTTCATAGTTGCCATAGGAGAACTAATCGTCCCGGCCCACAGGAGAACTAGTCATCCTCTTCCACAGTTGCCACAAGAGAACTAATCATCCTAGACCATAGGAGAACTAATCATCCTATTCCACAGTTTCCATGGGATAATTAATCATCCCGGCCCATAGGAGAACTAGTCATCCTATTCCACAATATCCACAAGAGAACTAATCATCCCAGCGCACAGGAGAACTAATCATCATGTTCCACAGTTACCATGGGATATCACAGGGGAAGGTTGAACCTGTCATCTTGTAGATAGCGCACCACCAGGGGAGGGTGAGTCGCCCTGTGGTCGTATGTTGCTCCAGTAAGTACCCCAAGCCCCCCAGAACTCCCAGAGCTCAATGCATGCAACATGCAGGACCTTTATAAGAAGGTCTCTCAACGATTCCAAGTCATTCAGGAAAGTCACAGATTTGACCTTTCCCCGGGCCTTTGACAAAATGTCTGCGACCTGTACATCAGTCTCAATGTGATGGAGCCTCCTCGCTCATTGGCTTACCATATCCCAGATAAGGCAGTATCTGATGTCTATCTGCTGGAGAAATCATCGAATATGGGATTCCTCAATAATTGAATCCCCCCTCTGGTTGTCACAGAGAATCGCAGTGGTAATCATGTCTATAAACAACTCACTTAAGAGCTTTTGCAACCATGCAGCTTCACACGAGATCATACTCGTAGCTATATATTCGGTCTCGATGGTGCTTATAGCAACTGACTTCTGCTTCTTTCTCATCCATGATATCGAAGTAGAATCCAAAGAGAACCAACACTAAGAAGTGCTCTAGTGATCCTCCAAACTGCCTGCCCAATCAGCATTCGAATAATCATGCAGTTTCATATTTCCGGCAGTGTATCTCAATCCATGAGATATTATGCCCCGAAGATATCTCAGAAGATTCTTGGCACCAATCTAGTGAGGCTCGGCCAAATATGAGCTCACCATTCTAACTGCAAAACTTATGTCCGGACGGAAGTTCACCAAGAACATCAATTCGAATGAGTTTATGAAAATCAGAGGCATTTCCCAAATCTAGTCCGACATCAATACCATATAACTTCTGAAAGCTGAGATCCTCAAGGCAGTCACAGGCTTACAGTTTATCATTCCACATCCGGAATCCAACTCCCTCTTACTTCTGCAAATGAGAGGGTCTACACCTATTAGAAATAGGTCATCCTCATAAGGTGCTGGTATGAGAGGTCTATCATCCACAACCTTCGGGTAATGATTTGGATCATTTCCACTCCTAGTGAATCTCAACTTCATCAGACAGCTATCAATCCTCTCATGCTAACCTCGGGGTGCTTTTCTTCAAGCCATAGAGGGCTTTCTTCCACCTATATACATGAGATTCCCAATCATGAATCTCAAACTCCTCGGGTTGTTCCAAACCTGTGGATCTGTTGCATTAGGGGAGTGGTCCCCTTATAATATTTTCCTTCGGTACATCTCAGACATGTACCTTCATGCTCTTCATGAATTCAGGCATCCCTATCACCATCTTTCCATCGATGAATGCCACCCTGAAACCTTTGACTTCCATTTCTGAGATGGACACCATGTTCTTCTTGCGATTAGGTACATAAAAGAGATTCTTGTAAATGAATAGAGGTACCCTCTTTCAGTTGAGGGGTAACATTCCCTACACCCTTTCCAGGATAGGTGGCATCGGCTCCAAGTATAATCCCACGGTTGTTTCCATCTCTACCAAATTCAAGAGAGCACCCTTCTATCCGATGAGGTGCTTTGAAGCACTACGATCAATAAGACGGATTCCCAAAAAATATGAAGTATAGGGCCAATACAAGATAACACTTCTTTATCTTATCGAAAACAACATTTGATTCTTTATACCTGGGATTCCTTGCTTTCTCTGAATAGTCGGTCGTTTCCTTAATGACCTACATTACCTGTCATTTCTTTTATTATTGAAGATGTCCCTGGAATGATTGTTATCATCATCAAGTGATGTGTCCCTACCTCAGGCACTCCTTCGCATAATCACTGAACTTGTTACAACCAAGGCATCTGCCTTTCCTTCCACCCTTAGATCCGGGCTTCCCAATGAATTGATGTTAAGGCAGGCCATCAGAAAATTCCACTGCGCCATTCTAATAATATTCTCTACTTCAAATTCACCCTCGGTGAATTTGAAGAGGGATGAGGAATCCACTAATCCTTTTGTCCTTTCCCAACTGTCTTCGATGATTTCTCTTTCACTCTTGCTTGGGCATTGTCTTCATCTCAGCTCTGATACCATGTTAATTCTATGTATGTTCTATGCTTAGAGCAATTTATTTCAATTTTCACAGTTAGCTCAATATCTTTTCTAGATTGGCAATCACATCAGAATTAAAGTAAACTGCAGATAGAAGATAAACATAAATCACAGAAGACAAGCGAAGACAAGAGCACAAAAGCTGTGGTGCTAGCCAGGGACAAACCCCAATGTGGGGAAACCCTTGATCAATTCTTCTTATATGTTCTTCAATAGTTCAGCAGAGAGAGAGAGATAGTACGTTTACAATAGAAGTCAACACTTTGACTTATCTAGATAAGAGCATAGATCATCTCTAAGAAGATGATACATGAGATCAGTTGAAGACATGCTGCTTCAACTGATTGTCCAAGGTGACTCCTTCACCTATCATTGTGCTGCATTTTGTCATCATGCTGCACCTCATCGTGCTGCATCATGCTGCATCCATCATCACTATGCTGCATTTCATCATGTTTCATCAATCATGATTGTACCCATCACTATACTCATTATGTGCCATTGTTGTACCATGTTACCATACCGACCTATGTGTTGGTTGCTTCTTGCTTGCTTGTTGTCCCTAGCTTGCTTGTTGTCCCTACCATGCTTGTTGTCCTTTGCATGCTTACTATTGCATGCTAGCTATCCCTTGCATGCTAGTTGTAACATTGCATGCTTGGTGTATTTGTTGCTAAGTACCATGCAACCGTCCCAATGTTAGTTAGTTGTCCCTTGCATGCTTCTCTCCTTCAAAGACAGATGCTCTGGCTGTTCTGATAGTTTCGAAAATTTCGGTTGTTCCCGGCAGTTCCTGTAGTTCCAGCAATTCCGTCTATTCCCAACAGTTCCAGCAGTTCTCGCAATGATGGCTATTCCCAGCAGTTCCAACAGTTCCCGGCAGTTTCAGCTTCTGCCCTCTATGTCAGCGTTCTGGTTGTTCCAGCTGTTCCCATCAATTCTGGCTATTCCCAGCAGTTCCGACAGTTACGACAATTCTGACTAGTCCAGGCAGTTTCGGTAGTTCTTGCATTTCTGGGAAGTTCTAGCAGTTTTGGAAATTTCGGCTATTCCGACTATTCCCAGCAGTTCTAGTAGTTCCGACAATTCCAACGATTCCCAGTAGTTCCGGCAGTTCCAGAAATTCCAACTATTCGCGACAGTTACGACAGTTCCCAGCAGTTCCGACAATTCCGATTTTTCCCGGTAGTTCCGATTTTTCCTGGCAGTTTCGGCTTTTCCCAGCAATTCTGGCTTCTGCCCTCTGGATTAGGGTAGCTTTATCCCTTAGGATCTCTCCTTCTACTAAAACCCAAAGACAAGTAGAGAGGAAGAGATCCCAAGTGTGTTGAAATGACTTGAAGGCCACCTCTTTTAATACTAAAACGTTGAGCACAAGTGGGGTTTATTTGGTTGTTGGAAGACCTTGATGAATTTTCTCGTAACACAAATAAATTCATATCTCCATGAATACTTATCGGAATCGGATGATATTTAGATCAATCCTACACCACTCGATAAGAGGGATCCAAGAAAAATATCAGCTTCCATTAATAATATGACCCACATGAAGTTTGGCACTATTTACCAATTTTAACATAACATAACATGTGTGGCACAAGAAAACAAAGATCTTGAGCACGACCAGAACATGGTCGCAAGCATGAAATTGACATCAACATGCTAGACTTGGTGAAATGAACAATCAAGGCAAATGCTAAGACTCACATGAGCTGACGGAGTGAAACCAATTTTGTTTAGTCATCGAGTGAAATGCTCAAGGGAGGCTCTGAAATTAGGTGCAGGCCAAAATTTTGGAGGGTGGTTGTAGACGCTACGACACTTGGTGACACACTGGTAGAATTCCATATTCTCTGTTTTGGTTCATTAAGAGCATAGGGCCTTGGTCTTTCAGGGAGTATTGAATCACTGTGAGGGTTACTTCAGCTTCCCCATTTACCCCATGGATATATATGGTTCACCTTTTTCCAAGTCAGTAAAACACAATCAAAAGTTTAGCTTGATTGCAGTGTTTTGAATCCGGGAAGAGTAGTTTAGTTTGAAAGTTAAATATTTTCAGAGTATATGTTTCCATCTCTGGTGTTTCTCCACTAACAGTAGGCTTGGAAAGTACCCCGACAGAGTCACGCAGGAACACACACATTACTCCCCTGCTAGCTAGCCTGGTCAGTACCCCGGTGGAGTTGCATGCTTCACCTCTCTACGCAGGAAGCCTTTCTCTTCTTTTTCCTTTATATTTTTCAATAGGAGTGTGCATGGGAACTTATTTGTTTTTTGGGCGGAAGAGGGATCCTGATTTATTGAGAGAAGAAGAGTTTGTTCCTTCAGAGAAGCATGTAAGACCTCTGACATAGGTTTTCTCATTTAGATTTTCCCCTTCTCTGTTTCTACTAGTTGGATGAGCTTGAACACATAGAGCAAAAGGTTGAGTACAGGCATGGGGATTCCCAGTGTGGACACAGGTTCATGGTTGGACCAAAACATCCCTTGCATATGGTTCATATTTTCCATCAAGACTTCATCGGTCGAAGGTTATAACCAAGCACAGAGAAGACAGACACAAGACTGGCCAAGTGCTGCAGTGTCACAAGTCTCTTCAAATTTCAGCCACATACTCTATTCAGAAGCCAGAACGTAGTAGTTGGCAGTACTTATTTCCGGAAACGGAAATAGTAATATACCAAGAAAAATAAATAGATATAAACAAAAATAGTAAGCAAACCAAACAAAGTGAAAACAAAGATAATAAGAAAAGAAAAGCAACCAAGTCAACAAACAAACAAACATGCAAACTAGAAAGTAAAGACAAGCGAAAAAGCAAACACTACTCCTACTCCTACATTAAATGGTAGGGGTTAATTGAAATAAAATTTCCAGTGAAGCCACCGTAAGCATACCCGACCTGTAGTCACAACGATACGAGCGATTAAAACAACAAAAAATAGTGTGCAACAGAAAATGAAAAAACTTGAAAAACTTACATAGGAGAGAGAAGGTCTCACATGTGGACAGAAGAATGTGTCACAGCCACCCAACACACATGCTTACATCTTCCGTGACTACCATTTTTCAACAAATCTCAGAGGCCTCTTGTGAGTGTTTTTTTTTCTCCACCAAGTTTCTTAGCAAGTGCGAGGAAGGACTAAAGCTTGTTACCTGCAACACAACTCACCAAGTAAGATTTTTCTAACCATTCAATGATTGGATCATAAAATTCGTGATCGTTGTTTTGAAATATTCGTGATCTTTGAGAGGATGGATTCCTGATTCAAGAGAGGGGATCGCGATGGGAATCTAACACAAATAGATAAATCTGGTCATTCTCATCAGTCATGTCAAGACAACGAGGGCCTGCCATAGCCATCAGCATAGGTCGAGGTGCCTCACTTGCTTGACAGAAATCTAAGAATAAAGATATTACACGGTGAAAATCATAGTGAGAGAAGCTATTGTCATTGGATGTAATGTTGGGAAAATGATAAACTTCATGATAGCCACCCAAGCTAGAAGAAAAATCAAAGCAGTCACTCGAGATGGTAGATTCCCAGTTTGACATGAACAAAGAAAATTTTTGAACAATCGTGCAAACGCTTTGAATGAGGGAACAAAGTTTGTTGTCTACTAGACATGAAAGAACACCCACCTGTAACTGGTGAAAAAGTGTGTAAGCATCATGGTAATCATAGAAATGTGGAAACGATGCCAACACTCTGAATGTGTGAAACCAATTGGGGTGTGGTGAAATGAGAGTAACTTGATTTGCATGATAGTTTGTGCGCTTGTCATCACAGAGGGAGATTGCTGGTGTGATGAGTAGGCAGATTTGACATGCGAAATTTGCAAAAAGACCAAGGAGCTGATTACAAGAGAGAACATCCAATAAGTATGATTCCAGATTAAAGATAGTCTTTGGGGTTATTAACTTTAGTGTCCCGTGATTGAATGAGGGATGAACACTCCCAACCTGTATTAGATGTAAGAGAGGTGCATGAATACAGAAATGCTGTAACGGACTCATGGATTCGATCATTAGTGAAAATCCAAAATTTTGATATATCACACCCAGAATAGTAAACATTCTTTACAGAGGGATCCACGTCAAGTGCAACCATGCATATATATGGATTCTTCGTGAGAAACGAGATCTGATTTGGTTTGGCAGGCTTACCAGAGTTGCGTGGTCCTCACATAACCATCAATGGATGTTGAAGTGCCTCAACTCCCTGGCATGTCTCAGAACTTTCCAGAATTTAAAAGTTGGATTTTGAGATCTGAACCAAATCATGCATGGCTCGAGGATGGATGTTGTTATTGATTTCAAAACTGCTCTGGGGATGACATCCATCTCTATCACAGGCTTCATCAAAATTTTCAGCAAGCCAACTTGACAAGCCATCTTCATGCAACACATAAGATGATGACGAGTGGGAAAATTCCTCTATGTTGAGACTATTTTCATCGTGGAAAACCCCATTGTCTTGTGTCGATCGAGGAGATAACTCATGGGATGAAGAAGCAAGAGAACACAGAATATCTCCAACACACGTTGATGCGTTGTGAATGATAGGACACACGACAAAGTGAGGTGTAGAGGAACCTTCAATATGGATGTTTGTTTTGACTGGTGTGCATTTTAGATCTGAGTTAGAGTGTACATGAGATGACAGTAGATCATATGACATTCTTGGGCATTCATCACCACATACAGAAGTGTGGGAGCGATGACAACCCAAGACTGGAGGTTGATCGAAAGAATTGATTGTGCATGATGTTTCACAAAGATTCTTGGATTGAGAATGGATCTAGAATGGTGGCTTAATGTTTTGAGAGGAAATGATTATGTCTTCACCATCCTGCTCTTCTGTTTGTATGATGATACTGTCTTGCACATGACTACAACTTGAGATAGCAACTCGAGGATCAAGAGAGTGCGTGCAACTAGCTTGTGAAGCACATCGCTCAAGCGAGTCATGGTGCAAGGAGTCATGGCTTGTAGATGATGGATGATGGCAGAGATGAAAATTAGACTCAAGACTTGGGTTATGAATGATGATGTCCTCTTGCGGAATGAAGGGATGAATTTTCGCCATAGGCTTTCTTAACTATTCTGGAATTTCCTCCATTAGGGCGAGAGATAGGCAAGTAGATGTGTTGGGAACATGTTGTGTAGATTTCTCAGCTTTACAACCACTACGAGGGGATACCCACGGCGCAGATTTCCTAGTTTTGCGGGTACTGCAAGGGGGCACCCCCTTCGAGACACAAGGTGTCTCGTGATCCGCAAGAGTTGAGGAAGAAGGGAAATCACAAAGTTCACCATTTTGGGAGACATGAACTAAGCGTTTCAACTCTTGGCTCAGGAAGTCAAGGTCGACAAACTGCTCAGGAATTTCATGACATGGATGAAGGAAGTGGGTAGAAAAGTCCTCAACTAATTCGCCAGGCTTCATTCTTAAATGAGAGATTCTTTCATAGACATCTTAGTGGTCACACTCATCGAAGGCTTGATGGAGCTCCTTGAGGAAAGTGAGAAGGGAATGGACAAAAGTAGGTTGTAGGGTATGACATCACTGATTAGCACGACCTTCAAGGGTGAGGAAGAAGAGTACACAAACAATCTCATCACTATCGATTTCATGAGATTCACAAAAATGAAGAAAATCATAAATGTGCTCGGTTACAGATGTTCTCTCCTCACCATAAAACTTTAACAAGGACAACTGATCGAGAAGCTCATCGAGGGTTGGTAACTGATTAAGGGAGAAATGAGAGAAACACCCCGGGACCACGAATTGTGTATTACTCATGGGTAAGAGACTCAACCTAGATGTATGGGCTCAGCTTGTCATCTGGCCCTCCTTCTAACACCAAATGTTGATAGTGCTGGACCCGCCAACATCAGGGGATCTCCCTGCTATGAAGTCCCAACTAGACCTCCCACCGTTTGGTGTGGGAGTCCCATCCGATACGATGGCCCGGTTTCTATTATCTTAAAGATTTACCTAAACTCTTTCTTGTCAACATAGGAGAGTGGTCTTCTTTGTCTTGAGAGAAGTGAGGTTCACATGCCTCATGATTGTAAGTGTCTCTTGTGTTAATGGTTCTTTCACCATAGAGGGAGATGGTGGGAGTGAGTCCCAAATCAGTTGGGAGAAGTCCCAACTCTATTAGGAACAAACAACACAACAGGATGTGCACAGCTTCTGGCAGAACAATCCACATGGATGCGGCAATCACAACACACAAGGGAAGATAACACGTATAACACTCAGTGGAGTAGTCCACATGAGTACAATGGTTATTACAACAAGTTTATGTAGAAGGTTTCTCTGATGTTCGGGGAGATAACAACCACATGTGAGACAACATTAACAACATATACAACACATTTTCATTAATATATTATGCATCACAACAAGTGAAATAAGTTCAAGTGTTCAACATGGGTTAAAGAAACATGCATTACAAGTGTTCAATATTAGTAATACAACAGTTACAATACATGTGTGAAAATGTGTTGGCCTGTTAGCAGGCTTCTGAATTAAGCAAAAGTTCCAAGACACATCTTTACACCATGCATCACTAACCCTGTGCATGGGGCATTGGAGCCACTACTTACTCCTCAAACAAAATATTATAGACTCTCTTGGCTATGTGGGAGGATCTGAGGTGAATATACCTTTCATGTACAAATGAGGCAGTATTTATAGCCAATGGTGAAACTAACCCTTGTGGTTGTTTGACTACCCTCACGAATGTTTGACTTCCATGACTTTTAGACTTTACATGACTCTTTGTACAACAAGTGGGTCTCTTGGACTTCCACTTTATATTATATTGTTTGACAATGTGGCCCATAGTAGAGACTTGGGTGATATGACTCATGGCATGACCCCACATGACAGTGTGGGTACAATCGTGCTATTGCTGGAGTGCATGTCGAGCTACAGTGTTTTTGGGTGATGGATGTCTTCATGGTATGTCACAACTTCACCTTCGCACGGTAAGGTGTGTGGAGTATTCAATGGTTGTTGGTTTGCTTGATTTTGCTTTGGCACGTTGCTCCTTGCTTGTATGTTGGAAGGCTTGATAGGTTTGTCTATTCGAGAAAGGTGCATGTTCATCTGTTCGTCTGTCTGTGAGCACATCTTGCATGTTTCCTCATTCGTATGTCCGCAAACACATACTTGCATGATCTTCCGTTCACGAGCACATCTCTTCGCATGCATCATTTTTTCATTTGTTGGTGAACCTTTCCTTCTACATGTGCTTCCTTTGTTCATCCCATTCAGCTTCATGCTATGTTGGTTGGTGTACTTGTACCTGCATTCACTCATGATGAGACAACATCAAATCTAAAAACCTCCTAGTCTACCATGACACACGATCATTTGGGATGCAGGTGACCGGGAGAGGTAGCAAGGTTGCTAAGAAAGATGATGGCTCTAGGCTCTGCTGATGAAAACTGCAGAAGAATTGCTCAGTGATGAAGATGGGCAATCTAAGTCGATAGTGACATTCCACGAGGTTTCGCTCAGCTAGAAGGAAAAACTATAAAAATTTTGTGAGGGACAGTTTGGGTTGCAGGAAGGCAAGGCAAATAGAATCTGTGCATTTTTCAGAACAAGTGGGTAGCAGGGGCTTGACAACAAAATTTGTGCAATTTTCTCGAGGAACAGGCCAGGTTACATGGAGGATTAGCAGGTAGAAACTGCGAATTTTTTTAGAGGAACTGGCCGAGAGCATTGCAGCTAGAACTGCGCAATTCCTCGGGATAACTGCCAAATTGCTGCTGGGTCACTGGCAGCAGAAATTGTGCAATTCCCAAGGGGAATAGGCAATTAGCTGCTGGGAGCTTGGTAGCAGAAAATACGCAATTCTTGGAGGGAACTGTTAGTCTGCTGCTGGGAACTGCTAGCGAGAGAAATTGCATTAATGTCAGGAGACCGGCTTGCTGATCATCTCTGCGCAATTTCTAAGCTGAGTGGACTTCTAAGCAGTAGAGGGCCTACTCATGAATATTGCACAATTTTTTGGATGAGCAGCCATTCAACTGTCGGAAGGACTGACTGGAAAAATTGCACAATTTCTTGAGAGAGGCAGGGATGGGCACTGGGTGTTTGTCCGACCTATCTGCACAATTTCCTCAATCAGTAGAGTGGGAAAGGTCAGTAGCTTGTACACAATTTTTGAGGGGATTCACTCCCAGGGTGGCTGGTGCTCCAACTCTTTGGGTGGCCAACATGAAGTTTGATTGAATTGCTTGCGAGCAGAGAAACTTGAAATGACTTGCTTGATGCTTCTACATTGTTCTGGGTAACAGTCAATAGATTCGATCACAGGGTGCTAGTCCGGATGTCAGCGAGGAGTCTGAACGTCAAAACTTCAACAAAAGGACTAAGTGTGTGAATGAGTGAAATATGCAAATGTGATCTTACAAACACACACCCACATGACTTGATGATGAGACGATTCAAACCATCCGGACACACTTGTGTATAAATTCTTAACCTAAGAATCATATAAAACATCACAACTTTATTATAAAAATGTGTAATCTAACTTATAGACGAAATGACATTTTTCACAACCATTTTCCAGGTTAATTTTAATCAAAATATGGCAAATATTTATAAAAAACCGAGTTTAAATTGTTTAATCTACATAATTTGAGTGTCATAAGGTTTTTTCAAGGTGTGGAATACATGTATGCATTCAAAATTGTATTGCCATATTTTGGTGAATTCTGATGAAATGGGCTATTTCGTCTATAAGTTAGACTAAGTATTATAAAAATAAATGTTTTAAATTTGTTTTATCCTACACCATTAATGATTAAAATAACTTTTATCCTAGTTTTAGTTTCCCTAATATTAACCAATAAGATATGAAATTTCCAATACAACTACTTTGATAAATTAAACACCCATTAACTTTAATTTTCATAACATTCACTAATAAGATACAAAAGTTATAAGTACAAAGGGGTTTGATCCAATGGTGGAAAGTGAGGACTTTTTCACCAATGGGCAAGATTTAGTTCCCATGGGGGCACAAAAATTTCAATTAAAGACTTAGGTGATAAAATATCTCTCACTAGCAAGTGAAAATTTTATATAAAGTGACCTAAGGAGATAAAATACCTCACACTAACAAGTGAAAATTTCATATAAAGAAAATTATGATATTGTTTAGAGGAGTAACTAAGAATAAAGTAAAAAAAAGTACTATACATCAAAGTTGTGTATGAGATCCCTTTGTTCTAGGGACAAGGGACTAGCCTAGTCTCCGTCAATTGATTTAATATGCTAAATTATTCTATGGAAGTATACATACTCTACTAGCTCTTGATTTGAACTTTTGGCCTCTTGCACGGACATACATGCACTAGCCTCCACCCAATGATTTACTATGCTAAATTCTAAGATTTCAACTTGTGACCTCTTATAAAGAAACACATGTTCTTAACTATTAGGCACACTAAAATTAATAAAAAAGAAAAAAGTAAGAAAATGGAGAAAGATTAAGAAAAGTTAAATAATTTTTACTGGTTGAATTAAAATGTAAAACTTTCAATTTCACTTACTTAGAAATTTCACATGTTCTTGTCATAATGAAAAACAATGGATAGATAGCTTCCATGGTTATAAGAATGTGGAGGAATTGAAGTAACATTAAAGTAAAGAAAAATAATATACATCAAGTTTGTGTATGAGATATCTTTGTTTGTTGGAAATGGGACTAATGTAGCCTCCACCCATCGATCATTGATTTAATATGGTAAAATCGATGGAGGTGTGCATACTCTACTAGCTTTAGATTTGAACTTGTGACCTCTTGTAACAAAAGACATGGCCTAGCTTCCACCCATAGCTTTAATATGCTAAAGTCTATGGAGTTGTACATACTCTATTTATTCTAGATTTGAACTTATGGTTTCTTACAACGAAACACATTTTCTCAACCATTAGATCCATTAATAAAAAATAAAACTAATAAAATGGAGAAATATTGAGAAATTTTAGATAAGGGTTATAGTTTGAATTAAAATGTAAAAAATTCACTAACTTGAAACCTTCACTTATCCTTGTGATAATGAAAAATGAAAGATGTTGAAGGAAAAAGAAAGGAAATATGTGAGGAGAAGACACCTTCCATGGTTCTAAGAAATTAGACTAATTCGTGAAGAAAGTTGGTGATAGGAGAAACGAAGAAGTACTTGGGGTTTAAAAGAAAATAGAAAGTTAAATAGGGGTTATGATAAAGGAGGAGAGAATTTAAAATTGGTAGTAAAATTATATTATATATATATATATATATATATATATATATATATATATAGATATAAGGTTAAAATTGAAATTTGTATTTTTATTATTATTATTATTTTATTGTTATGAGTATTTATTTAAAAGAGACAATTTTTCATTATTGAAATAGGATATAACAATAAGGTTATTTTTAGCACAAAACTAATAATTAAAAAAAATTACTAATGGCTTTTATTGAGTAGGTTAGGTTTTGAGTTAACGTCATGAGGATTGTGATCTTTTGGTTGTGGGTAATATGCTTGTCTCATATTTTCTATGTTAATTGCCTTAGTTTGTTTGCTAACCCAATGACCTACTATGATTCGTTCTCCACATTTCACTAGTTTCAATTCCACTTCTTCACCCCTGTGAGCATCACCCGATGCAATGAGTGCTAAGTGAACTATTCAAAAATCATGAGAAATTAGTCAGTTACGACTACCTCTCATGGAAATGGTCATACGTTTGAATGACTTACTTAACGCAGTTGAATCCCAAAAATGATATCTAATATAATGCACTGCGTAAATCCCCCATACTTAAATTCAAAAAGAGTCAAGGGATCTCTACTTGAATGGTTCATGAGGTACAATACTTGCTAAGGTTTTGCAAATGGGGTAGCAAGCTAAGTGGGCTTGATTGTGGGAAAAACTCCACAGTTAAGCGCGCTTGAGCCAGAGGAGTTCTGGGATGGGTGACCTCCTGGGAAGTCCTGGTTACCGGGTGCAAGCCCCGGAAGTGATGATTGATGCTATGTGATTCGTTCTCCACATTTCACTAGTTTCAATTCCACTTCTTCACCCCTGTGAGCATCACCCGATGCAATGAGTGCTAAGTGAACTATTCAAAAATCATGAGAAATTAGTCAGTTACGACTACCTCTCATGGAAATGGTCATACGTTTGAATGACTTACTTAACGCAATTGAATCCCAAAAATGATATCTAATATAATGCACTGCGTAAATCCCCCATACTTAAATTCAAAAAGAGTCAAGGGATCTCTACTTGAATGGTTCATGAGGTACAATACTTGCTAAGGTTTTGTAAATGGGGTAGCAAGCTAAGTGAGCTTGATTGTGGGAAAAACTCCACAGTTAAGCGCGCTTGAGCCAGAGGAGTTCTGGGATGGGTGACCTCCTGGGAAGTCCTGGTTACCGGGTGCAAGCCCCGGAAGTGATGATTGATGCTATGTGATTCGTTCTCCACATTTCACTAGTTTCAATTCCACTTCTTCACCCCTGTGAGCATCACCCGATGCAATGAGTGCGAAGTGAACTATTCAAAAATCATGAGAAATTAGTCAGTTACGACTACCTCTCATGGAAATGGTCATACGTTTGAATGACTTACTTAACGCAGTTGAATCCCAAAAATGATATCTAATATAATGCACTGCGTAAATCCCCCATACTTAAATTCAAAAAGAGTCAAGGGATCTCTACTTGAATGGTTCATGAGGTACAATACTTGCTAAGGTTTTGCAAATGGGGTAGCAAGCTAAGTGGGCTTGATTGTGGGAAAAACTCCACAGTTAAGCGCGCTTGAGCCAGAGGAGTTCTGGGATGGGTGACCTCCTTGGAAGTCCTGGTTACCGGGTGCAAGCCCCGGAAGTGATGATTGATGCTATGTGATTCGTTCTCCACATTTCACTAGTTTCAATTCCACTTCTTCACCCCTGTGAGCATCACCCGATGCAATGAGTGCTAAGTGAACTATTCAAAAATCATGAGAAATTAGTCAGTTACGACTACCTCTCATGGAAATGGTCATACGTTTGAATGACTTACTTAACGCAGTTGAATCCCAAAAATGATATCTAATATAATGCACTGCGTAAATCCCCCATACTTAAATTCAAAAAGAGTCAAGGGATCTCTACTTGAATGGTTCATGAGGTACAATACTTGCTAAGGTTTTGCAAATGGGGTAGCAAGCTAAGTGGGCTTGATTGTGGGAAAAACTCCACAGTTAAGCGCGCTTGAGCCAGAGGAGTTCTGGGATGGGTGACCTCCTGGGAAGTCCTGGTTACCGGGTGCAAGCCCCGGAAGTGATGATTGATGCTATGTGATTCGTTCTCCACATTTCACTAGTTTCAATTCCACTTCTTCACCCCTGTGAGCATCACCCGATGCAATGAGTGCTAAGTGAACTATTCAAAAATCATGAGAAATTAGTCAGTTACGACTACCTCTCATGGAAATGGTCATACGTTTGAATGACTTACTTAACGCAGTTGAATCCCAAAAATGATATCTAATATAATGCACTGCGTAAATCCCCCATACTTAAATTCAAAAAGAGTCAAGGGATCTCTACTTGAATGGTTCATGAGGTACAATACTTGCTAAGGTTTTGCAAATGGGGTAGCAAGCTAAGTGGGCTTGATTGTGGGAAAAACTCCACAGTTAAGCGCGCTTGAGCCAGAGGAGTTCTGGGATGGGTGACCTCCTGGGAAGTCCTGGTTACCGGGTGCAAGCCCCGGAAGTGATGATTGATGCTATGTGATTCGTTCTCCACATTTCACTAGTTTCAATTCCACTTCTTCACCCCTGTGAGCATCACCCGATGCAATGAGTGCTAAGTGAACTATTCAAAAATCATGAGAAATTAGTCAGTTACGACTACCTCTCATGGAAATGGTCATACGTTTGAATGACTTACTTAACGCAGTTGAATCCCAAAAATGATATCTAATATAATGCACTGCGTAAATCCCCCATACTTAAATTCAAAAAGAGTCAAGGGATCTCTACTTGAATGGTTCATGAGGTACAATACTTGCTAAGGTTTTGCAAATGGGGTAGCAAGCTAAGTGGGCTTGATTGTGGGAAAAACTCCACAGTTAAGCGCGCTTGAGCCAAAGGAGTTCTGGGATGGGTGACCTCCTGGGAAGTCCTGGTTACCGGGTGCAAGCCCCGGAATTGATGATTGATGCTATGTGATTCGTTCTCCACATTTCACTAGTTTCAATTCCACTTCTTCACCCCTGTGAGCATCACCCGATGCAATGAGTGCTAAGTGAACTATTCAAAAATCATGAGAAATTAGTCAGTTACGACTACCTCTCATGGAAATGGTCATACGTTTGAATGACTTACTTAACGCAGTTGAATCCCAAAAATGATATCTAATATAATGCACTGCGTAAATCCCCCATACTTAAATTCAAAAAGAGTCAAGGGATCTCTACTTGAATGGTTCATGAGGTACAATACTTGCTAAGGTTTTGCAAATGGGGTAGCAAGCTAAGTGGGCTTGATTGTGGGAAAAACTCCACAGTTAAGCGCGCTTGAGCCAGAGGAGTTCTGGGATGGGTGACCTCCTGGGAAGTCCTGGTTACCGGGTGCAAGCCCCGGAAGTGATGATTGATGCTATGTGATTCGTTCTCCACATTTCACTAGTTTCAATTCCACTTCTTCACCCCTGTGAGCATCACCCGATGCAATGAGTGCTAAGTGAACTATTCAAAAATCATGAGAAATTAGTCAGTTACGACTACCTCTCATGGAAATGGTCATACGTTTGAATGACTTACTTAACGCAATTGAATCCCAAAAATGATATCTAATATAATGCACTGCGTAAATCCCCCATACTTAAATTCAAAAAGAGTCAAGGGATCTCTACTTGAATGGTTCATGAGGTACAATACTTGCTAAGGTTTTGCAAATGGGGTAGCAAGCTAAGTGGGCTTGATTGTGGGAAAAACTCCACAGTTAAGCGTGCTTGAGCCAGAGGAGTTCTGGGATGGGTGACCTCCTGGGAAGTCCTGGTTACCGGGTGCAAGCCCCGGAATTGATGATTGATGCTATGTGATTCATTCTCCACATTTCACTAGTTTCAATTCCACTTCTTCACCCCTGTGAGCATCACCCGATGCAATGAGTGCTAAGTGAACTATTCAAAAATCATGAGAAATTAGTCAGTTACGACTACCTCTCATGGAAATGGTCATACGTTTGAATGACTTACTTAACGCAGTTGAATCCCAAAAATGATATCTAATATAATGCACTGCGTAAATCCCCCATACTTAAACTCACAATATTATTAATAAAAACCTTAAAGGAAACCTACAAATTGAAAATTAGCGCTACTAAAAACAACCTTAATTTTAGGGTTAAAATTATAACTTGATTAAATCACGGCCTTCATAATTGGTACCAATGTGACCAAAATTTAAATCCTTGAATTGAAAAGTTGTTTTACTATTACCACCCATTTTAAGTGTTAAAAATAGAACTTGTTTGATGGCATGCTTACAAAAATTAATATTGTTGCATCCAAAATATTAAAATCAAGCTCCAAATTTAAAAGTAATGCTACTAGTGGAACCCCCTTTCTTAATGTTATTCTTACAACCCATTTGGAACCACAATCTTGATAACAAGTATTTCTCCAACTAAAGACTTAAAATTAACCCTTAAACTAAAAGGAGGTGCTATTATTATGACCCTTTTATTATTGGGCTTATAATCACAATATTTTTGAACCCATTGCCTAAAACTTATAGACCACTATAAAAAAATCATAAAAAAGGGAAAAAATTAGAAAAATAGGGGAATAAAAATCACCATACCATCTTCCCCTAACCCCATTTATCCATCCCTCACCTCCTCTCCCCCCAGAACCCCCAATTTCCTAACCCATATTTCCCCCTAGCCCACTTCTCTTGGCCCTGGTCCACCCCTTTCTCACCACTCCTTTGAGAATTAAGTAGGGGGAAAGGTGGGGTGGGAGAGGGACATATGTGGGATAATGAGGAGAATGGGGGAGCGTGAGTTGGTGATGATGTAATCGTTGGTAGGGAGGGAGAATGATAAGTTGGGGTTCGGTGGTGATTCTAGGAATACACCTTGGTCCTCTCCTATTTCTCCACTCCGTGCCCACTTATTTAAATTGTATATGTGGAGAGAGAACCCTCAAACTCACCTTGGAATAAAGAATATTTATCTAGTTAGGAGATACATTCTTTCTATATAGGACGTCAAAATGATAGGGTTTATGCTTCATAGTACTAGACAATCATTTGGATTAGGGATGAAGTTTCAATTTTAATTTTTTATCAATTCGATGGGAAGGGTGGGGTGTACGCCTACCAAATATTTGTGTGTTTTTCATTGAAATATTAGTTTGGGAGGTACTCCCACAACCCTTGTGGTACTAGGTTGTGTGGAGGAAAACCCAAAAAGATGAGGTTTTGTGGGAAACCTACCCAAGCAGTGGGATTTGGACATAAGTTGGTGGGCTAAAGGCCCAAAAGAAATGATTATTTATTCTAATTGATGTAATTGGGAAACTTTAGTGAATTTAAGGGATACTATGTCAATCAATTAGAGAGATATAAATGAATGTGACCTAAGGATAGGTCAACACAACATTTAAATTCATCCTGTGAAGACATTAAACAATGAAGAAGACCACATTCCCTCAAGAAGGCTGAGCTAAAGTAGATATGGGAAGGACGAGTATTTTCCTTGTAATTTTAGTGGACCAAGTTGTGAAGGGATAAACACATTCATAATTGTTATGGTTTTGGGCTAGGTTATCTTTGTTTGTGGATAAGAATAGAGAAACCGCGACCAATTTTTTTCTGAATTTTTTAGAGAAGACAAAAACCCCAATCCTCTATGAAAAGAGTTTGAATTTTTGTTTATTTCAATGTGTTTATGATCATTCTTAGACATAAAATTGATCTGAAGTACTTGGAAAAATCAACATGGTATCGAAACTACTTTGAAGGTACAACTGAATCAGAGTGTACATAGCAAACAACTCAAGAGGGAGTTAGTTTCCTTATTGTTGAAGGACTAGCAACATGGATGAGTTGGTTACTAGTCTAAGATATGAGGATAGGTTTGATGGGTTGTCCAACTATAGTCCTTGGAAGGAAAGCATCGGGTTGTTCTTGTTGGTGAAAAAGATTTGTGAGTTTGCTAACAAGGAGATTAAAAAACAAACAGATGATAAGGATTGTGAATTATATGAAGAATTGGATGTAAAGGCTAAGTTCATCATCCTATATGGTGTCAAGGATCACTTGATACCTCATCTAAATGAGAAGAACATTGTACAAGAGACATGGAAAGTTATTGAATACTTGCTCCAAAGTAAGAATGAGAACTCGTCATTGATATTAAGAGTGAAGCTCAAGAAAACCAAGATGTTTAATGGTCAAGGTGTGGCTCCATATCTAACAAGGATTTCTCAAGGTCATGATGAGTTGATTGCCACTGGAGATAACAATCCAAATTCTAAGTTAGTGAGGATTGCTTTGAAGGGATTTATCGATGAATGGAAACCATTTATCAAAGGAATAGCTGGTTTATATAAGCTATGAGATTGGAACAGGTTATGGGATATCTTCATCCAAGAGGATTTCTGGGATGGGGATCTTCATAAGAAAAAGTCTAGTAAAGAGAACATGGCTCTTACAAGAAATATGAAGGGAAAAGTAAATAAGGACTTGAGTAAGGTAAAAGGTTACACATGTGGTGAGCATGGTCATTATGCGAGTAAGTGTCTATGTAAAAAGAACGGAGATATTGAGAAGAAGAAGGAAATAACAATAGTTTCTACATCTTCAACTAAGCTCATTGAATTCTCAAGAAGGTTTGAGAAAGACTGATTTATTTGAACTTTAAAGGTACCATTCTTGAGGTTGCATTAATAATTGATAGTGGAGTTTCAAAGCATATGATAAGATCGGGGGAATATTTTGAGACTATAGCTGAATGGGACTCAAAGTCACACGTGAAGGTTGGTGATAAGAGTTAGAATACTATCAAAGGGTTAGGTGTTGTGAAATTCAATATGGAGGCATGTGGGTTTCTACGCGTTCAAGATGCACTATGGGTACTAGAGCTCAAGTTCAATATATTGTACGTCTTACTGATCATGGTGAAGGTGTTTGAAGTAATATTCTAAGATGGGAAAGTGATACCCAAGCTTAGAGGCTGTAACTCTATTGGATAAATCATTGTAGTTAAGAAGAGTGGTCTATAATGGTTTATGGGCATGCCTATAGATCAAGGGAGGATGCAAGTTCCTCATCTTCAATATTATTCAATTTTGAGAGGGAATTTGTGTGTTCAGAGGGAGAATATGCAACCCAATAAGTGTGCATGGATAGTGGGGAGTATGGAGAATTCTATAGATGACAAGAAGGAACCATGGAATGTGCTAAAGGAATACCATGAGAAGAAGAAGCATGAGGTTTCAGGTGGCAGGGACACTACCAAGGATAATGTTGTTCATTTTATAGGGTAAGATACAATGGTGGATGCTAGAGATTAGGCTAATGTTGCTGACAAGCTATTTTTGAGTATTGGAAGTACCTCCATTTCTAGGAGGAAGTTTTGAAACTGTAGCTTTGGAGGTACTTCCACAACCCTTGGGGTATTATTTTGTGTGGAGGAAAACCCATGACAGTGACGTTTTTTCGGAAATGTACCCAAGTTATGGGTTCAGAAACAAGTTGGTGGGCTAAATACCCAAAAGAAATTATTGTTTATTCTAATTTACATAAGAGGTAACCTTGACAGGACTTAAGAGCTCCTATGTCAATCAATTAAAGAGATATAAATATATGTGACCTAAGAAAGGGTCAACACAACATTGTAATTCATCTTGTGAAGACATTAGCCCACAAGATGATAAACCCTTAAGAAGTTGAGTTGAAGTATATTTCAGAAGGAAATGTGATTTTCCTTGTAATATTAGTAGAATGAGCTATGGAGGGTTGTATGTGTTCATACGTGTTATGGTTCTGTTGATGGTGTTAGACCTACCAACATGTCAGGCAATCTCCCTTAGTAAGAAGTCCCAACTAGACCTCATACCGTTCAGTGTATGAGTACCAGTAATGGGTCGTACGGTATCTCCTTGACCACAATGGCGCACAGAGGAAAGTAAGATATCCCTATTGGTAGCAAGGGTGTGGCATATCCAGCAAGTCAAGGAAGGTGCATGAATGGTTCTAACACACGGACGGTGATGTGAGTGCACCCCTTGGAAACCTTTGAAAGCACATGGCTAAGAAGGGAACACATGAGAAAAGATGCATCACAAACTAGAAATAAAGTAAGTTAATAATCCAAAGTGATGGTTAAACCAACAACACATTCTAGTAAGATTCATACATACTTATACGGAAAAATTCCATACATGCATGTGTAAGAAAATACATACATATATCATTAGAGTAGACAAGTTAGTTGAAACACAATAACAACATATGCATGAAACGTGTTGGCTATGTTATATTAAGAAGTGAAGGTTCCAATCATACAATACAACAATGACCAACCACTAGTCCCGATAGTGGAACATTACAGTCACTATGGCCTGCTCCTCCAAAGATATGTACTAGCTCTGCACAGTGGAGAAGCCAAGGCTCGTTACAATACTCTCCAAGATTTATCTAAGATACTCCTATCGGAAGCTTGGCTGACCAAGATCCTCAACAATGAGTTATGAGGGACTATATATAGCAGAGGGTGTGGTGAACCTTGACATTCCTATTTGTGACTATTCATCTACCCTCATGACTCTTCAACTACTCTATGACTATTACATTCAACTATCGACATTTGAAATTCCACTTGACAAGACATTACATACAATCTACATAGGTACCCATGTGAGATAAAATAGGCTTGATAAAGCCATGCAAGACATCACTATGACTCGGACAATTGTAGGAAGACCAACTCTTCGACATCCTCACAATGATCAATGGTGGCGAACTAATGCCAAGCTTTCTATTTTGCAATGGTGTCCATGCACTCTGTGGTCACATATTTTTGGAAACAAACTCTTGCCTCCGTTGTATCTAGGTATACTTCTCTCTCTCCTCTGTCCAACGCATCTAATAACATGCACAACATTGTTTTGACTGTGGCCTGACTAGCGACATGCCGATGCATGGTCTCTACACTGATTTTTAAGTCTGTACTGGTGGCTATGCACATCAACTCATCAAAGTATGAGTGAAGCTCCAATCAAACATGTGCCTTTATCTTTGCCTTAGTGAGTGTCCCAATAGATGGGATCGCTTTTGAATACCTGTGCATGGGAAGCCTGCAAACTAATGATGATTTGACTCTGGATATTTTCCTTCATCTCGACCGCTCTGGGCTTTATCATCTTGGGCAAGTGTAATGGGGCTCCCTTGTATCTCATTTTCCATGTTTGCATGTAGTCAATAGAAGTATTCACATTTGACAAGATATGTTCTCTCCTAGCACATCCCTGCTGCCAATCGTTGAGATGGACAACTGCCTTATGCATGGTACCAAACTTGGAATACAACGCCTGCATGACTATTTCAAGGGACGATACTTGATCCAGTATCACCTTATTCAACTCTGCTCAGGTGAATGCTATAACTAGTTCTCCTCCCTTCTTGGCCATCTATAACTCCTTAGCCATTCACTCATTCTATGCCATCAAGAAGCAAATGCTCGAGCTAGTGTCTTTGGCATATGCTTTGGTAGCATCGGCTAAGGCTGCTAGATGCTTGTGCATGCCCGCTACAAACACTCATTCCTTAAACTGTGCAAGATATGTGTTTCCATCTAGAGTGGACACTCTACGCAGTTACACAACTCTATGCTACGACTCATCGAATGATATGTTTTGCGTCTATTCTTTTGGATTGTCTCCAAGGATCTCAGTGTCCCCTTGGTCACTTGGGACTTTCTCTACTTCCAAATCTGGTAAAGCTGGGGAGTTGATCTCTTGGTGGCAAGGCATGACGTCAATTTCATGCTCTATGTCTTCCTCCTCCATATCCATATCCATCTGCTCAAGTGGTCATTCAATCTCTTGAGCAAAGTCCTGCTCCTATGACTGCTCACCCTGTTTGCTTTTTGTGAGCTGCCCAGATGAGTCTACTACCTATATGGCTATAGTTTCATCTGTCTATACATGTTGCACCTCTTGTTGTACCTGTCTTTGTTGCACTTCCTTCTCCTATTTGCAGAACGCTTGTTCCTTCTAGAGTTCTCCTTCAAGTTGTGCAACTCCTTCACTATTTTCTCCATCCTTTCTTTTTCTCTCTGCCTTTGTGCAGTCCTCCTATCGTGCTTTTGCCTCTTCAACTCTATTGCCAAATCTTCTTTTTGCACAAGTGGGTATGCTCTGAACTTGCAACTTTTTTCTGCCTCTGTGTTATTGATAATCTTCCTCTTGCCTTTGTCGTGTGCTGGTATATTTACCTCTGGTGTTGCTATTGGTGTTGCTCTCCTAGATGTTACATCACGTTGCCTTGCTAAACATTCCACAACAATGTCGATCGGTTCATTTGTCCTAGAGAAGCTATGACAATATCTCCATGGGTCTACCTCCACCCAATGACATGCCTCGTGGATCCACAGAAATTGTACTCTCGCGTTGTGATTCTTCACAAGACAATGTGGGTCATACAGATTGAAGCTTTGTGTGTCGAAAGGATATTTCTTAATCTCCTCTATTTCAACATCTGCATGCTTGAGATTTCATATCTCGTACAACCTAATCCACAACAGAAGAGTGGGCCAAGGTGCCTTCTTCTTCCGGTGTAGCCTAGCTGATAGTCCTACTGAGATGTGGTATGATACTTCTTGCATGACGAGCTTGTCCATGGAAAACTTTGACAAAACATGAAGAGTCTTCTCCGCGTTGTACATCTGTATGAAGGTGTCAGATGGTGAGTCATACCAATCCGCTATGTTGATCAGAGCCTCCATTTCTTCCTTCGACATGCAAGGTGGATCCTGCTCAAATATCATCTTATACACCGGGGTGACAAAATGATCTAACAGTTGTGTGATAACTCCTATGAAGCTGCATTCGCAAAACAATTTACAATAAGTGTTCGTAGAGGTTTCCTCTGGTATCCATGCACACTTCAATCCCAGGAACTCGGGCACAGATTACATCTAAGATGTAGCCAGACATGTAGATTTATACTTGCTAACCTTTGGGTAGTTTCCAAGCTCTTGTTACCTATTCCTTCAGCCTATGAGACAACATGTTAGACTAGTTGCATGCTTTTCCTTCACTGGAGAGTTGGTCCAACGCGATCACCTAACTTTGCGGGAAGGTATCAGTGGTCTCTTAGCCATACAAGCGACATGTAAAGATAACCAAGTATTGATATGCCTTCCGCAGTATCTTCGTCTTGTGACTCTGATTGGGTGTCATCCTAAATTTGGCTGGCTCCTTCACCCAGTTCTTCAAGGCATTCCTGGAGTTGGCATTGCTACTGAGTAAGTTGAAGGGTGTCACCATGGTGATCACTGGATTTGCCAAGTGGTAAATCTGATCATAATCCTATCCCTTGAAGGTAGCAATCTTTGTCCCGCTGACATTGCTCAATGTCATCATCTTGCGATCAGTGTGTGAGACGATCCAACGTATCATGTCTGGGCATGGTAACATGGGATACCTGAATGCAATCCAACAAAAGCAGGATTTGTGAACGTTCACATAGACTTGGCATTCTTTGAGATCTTCCCTGAATGTTCCTGAGAATGCAGCATTGACCTCTTACCATTTGAACTTGATGTCCTTTTCTACGATAAGCTTGGTGTCTTCATATATCGACAAACTTGTATACACTTGCTCAACTGCTACGCAATTGTGCTTCCGTCAGTGTCATTTGACCCTACTCTCTTGGAGGCCGTTCATCCTGAACTTCTAAGAGATGGAAAAACACCTGCTATATCTGGAGACATGGCGACATGCATAGCAAGAAATATATCAGTTAAAAAAAAATCAAACATGAGGGATGACATGCAACATACCCGTGGAAATGATTGGAAGGATTGAGCAATTTTCACTGGGAGGCAGGGAGACTGAATTCCATAATTTTGCATAAGGTAGTCCTAACTGTCGAGAGGCTAGTTGACTATTGGAATTGTGAAATGCATAATCCAGACTGGCCTGCCAGGTGTTGATATTGTGCAACGCATAATTTCATATGGTAAGTGATGCAGGCCTAGGGATTGCATTATGCAATTTTCTAGGCCAGCAGTCACTGCCTCTTAGAATTTCATAAAGCAAGACTAGAGGGCACTCACTAGCTAGATTTTTGCATTTTCTTGGAGGAAGGCAGAGCCTTCCCTCTCAGAATTGTGCAATGTTGTCTGGGTAAGGCAAAGCCCAGGCCAAGGTATCCCAAACCCACCGATGTGCAACTGAAAGAAAATGAAGATGTGAATGCATGTCTATATTTAGTGTAAGTAGGAGTTAATGATCATGCATGCAAATAGTGAATGCAAGGTTTAGAAAATGGAACAACATGGATGTGTGTGAAACAAGTCACCGAATCAGCGACCGTTCGTGCAAAACAATGTCATCAATGCAATAGCAGTGAGATGCAAACGAAAATTGAACCGATGCTTGTATAGGCTAAAATGCATGCAAATGACAGCAAGCATTCATAGAAATCAACCAGATGACACTCATAGATGCCAAAATGCAAAAAGCAACAGAAATGCTGCAAAAGACAAGTAAAACGGACTTACCTAGAAATACCTGAGTTGGATGTGTTGAAGACACCTGGATGCGTTGTGCAGTGTCAGAGCTCCAATATCGATGTGAAGAATGAGATCTGAAGCATCAAATAAATAAATTTGAGGCTCATGACGTGCATGCCCCAAATATAGGAAAAAGCGACACTTGGAGGAAAGTTTCTAAAACGATCTTTGCATGTAACCTCCAGCTGCTAAAAATATATCCGTAAAATCTATGGATTCTTTTTGCATGTTTCTTTCTTTTATTTCAGGAAAAAGAATCCCATGCATGCAAGTCAAGTTTTATCGGTCCCAGGTGGAACTACTCAACCTAAAGGCACATGCAACAACCTACTTGACTGAGGGAGATTTTTGTGCAATTTTTGAGAGGAAGATGGGCTGGCTGTCTAGAGGGATTGTGCAATTTTTGGGAGGATCAGTTAATTGCTGCCTAGAATTGCGCAATTTCTGGGCTGAGCTACACTCTTAGGCTAGATTGTCTAATTTTCCAGAGGAATGCTACTTGGCAGGATTGTGTAATTTCTGATCCCAATAGACTGCCAATTAGATTTGCACAATTTTTGGAGGGAACGTTGGTTTCCCTCGAAAATTGCACAATTTTCTAAGGGAGCTGCTTAGCTAGTAGCTGACCCAAGTCTGGAGTGGCAGCCTGTGAGGGGAGTGAAAAAAACAATCATGCAGTGGCTGGCAAGCTGCTGAAAAACTAATGAAGCTCATGTACTTCATAGTGCAAGACATGCTACTAGGATGGTTGGTAGGGAGGCTCCAAAATGAAGCTAAGGAAAAATTTTGGAGGGTGGTTGTAGCCGCTACAACAAGTTCTATGCTAGCTTATCTCTGTTTGTGGATGAGAAAGGAGCAGCATTGACCAACTTCTATTTAAAGTTTTTGGAGAGGGTTGAAGCCCTAATTATTTGTGTAAAGATATTGAAGTGGTGTCTATTTTAGTGTGTTTACAATCATTATTAGACATAGACCTGGTCCAAAGTACTATTAAAAATCAATAGTTTCTTCTAGATTTGGATGACCAACTTCTAGGGTTAGCTTATGTCTACGCCTGAAAATGTCACTATAGAGTGTGTAGAACCTTTTTGCAATATTGTTGATGATTACCTAAGTTGTATTTGGCTTGTATGTGGGGACTTTAATAGAGTGGAATACTAAGATAATAAGGATGAGGCTCCTCATATTCATTTTTCCATTTGGAGGGAAAAAGGAACATGGGATTTGAAGGTTTGAAATGATCTCTATGACCATAAATATAATGGGAGACATAACTCCTTTTAGCCATGGTTTAAATGGTCCAACTTCCAAAAATGGGTTGATTGCATTTACCAATAATATATCTTTCCCTACACTCTAAGAAAATTTACCTCTTCTTTGACTCTACTTGTGGTTGACTTGTCCATGTGTATATCAAATACACTCCTTTTATACATTAGGTAATTGGGTTTAAGTAGGTGCATATGGCTAAAATAAGTTGGTATATTTGAATATTTTTCATCTGCAAATCCCTAACTACTTAGATTTCAATTGAATATTGTGTAATCCCATTCCTCAACCAATGAGGGGAAGTCTTAATGTGTTACTTGCTATACTAGCATGATGTCTTGGGACCATGGTCATTTCTACATGGTTATGGTTGCTAGATAGCCAAAATATAGTAGGGTTGGAGTTATAAGATGTCTTATGAACTCGATAACTTACTACAAGACTTACAATGGACCTGATTTTATGAATATATATAGGCAATGGTTGCAAAGTTGAGCCATCTACTAAGGATTGATGATACACAGCAAGTGAAAGTGGTCTGACTATAAGCTTGACTTCTTTGGTTAAAACTAGGTGACATACCCATGATAAAATACCTCTTTAAATCCCTCACCACTAATGAGGCCACAAGAATATTTCTTCCCTAAATATGACCATGGTCTAATAAAATAAATAGATGGAGATCAAGCATGAATTTCTAGAGTATTATTAGATCAAATTTCAATATTAAAATATGCCATTTTATATAAAAAGGATTTGAGCCATTGAATCATTGTAAGTATTAGTAATTACAATATGATTCAACAATTCAAAAAGGTTAACCAAACTATGTAAAATAATGCAACTGTAAAATTCAAATAAGACAAAATGAAATTGATAAGGAAAAATGGGTGAATTTAAAACAAAAATAAAATAAAATAAGAGAGAAGGCCATGGATGTAGAAATGAAGGGTTATATATGTTGGCCTTCCCATTAGCCCCCTTTTATCCCTATGTCTTCCTTCATTTTCATTCTCAGGGGGTCTTTTAGCCAAGAGATGAAGATACAAAGAGCCATGGAAGCATCATAACCAAAGATTGCTAGAAAGAGTCATTGGGCCCAATTCAAAGTCAATTTTCCTAATTTAGTTTCTAGGGTAAACATAATGTTGACTGTATCTTGAATAGTTTGAAATATTTCTCTATGTCTGTGAAGAAAAAATTATATTTGAATTCATCATGTTCCATATCATCTTTTTCCTTGCCGTAATTTTTAGACAACTTATGGATTTACATGGGTTTTAATGTCTAGTTTGAGGCTTTTAAATAACTGTTGTGTTAATTATTGAGTTGAGAACTCAATTGTATCTATAATGTGGAAATGTTTCTTCATACTACCATTATTAATGATGAATGCATTACGAACATATCTTTATTCTCCACGATTGGGTTATTTCAAAAATGGTAAGTCAATGGTTCCCACACCATAACTATTGTAATTAAATAAGGAGTTTCTAATTTGGAGATATTCTAACTACTAGGTGATTTTTTTCGCTTCTCCATACCATCATTTCATTCCTCGAGTCAAATATATTTTACCTAGGTTTAATTAGCAATTTCTTGATCAATTTCTTAATTATTGGGGTCAACTTCTTCCTCAATGGATTGTAATTTAATAGCCTATTGTGAATTGATCCACCTTGGATCATTTCCTTTCACCCACATGGTCATATGATGACTATAAAAGTCATAGACACATTAGGAATCCACCCCTTTCTCCTTGCATCAACTTATCATTGGGTTGCTTGACTTAGTTCTTAGTTGACACTCCCTTGCTAACTAGGTTATTATTAATTGATCCACTCCCCTATTAGTCAACTTGTTTCAGTTGTTTTCTACAACAATTTTCTTGTAAATGAATCTTGTAGAAATTAATGTTTCAATTATTATTTTAAACATATCCATTTCAAGTTGACAATAATTGGCATTCACCTACTTTTCTTTTTCACTAAAGGATGGTGATGAGTATTTACCATCACTATTTTCTAAGAATAATAGAAACCAACTCCAAACTCAAAACTTTAATTCTCCTTCATCAATTGTGGAGTAGGAATATAATTAATTTATTCCTAGTTACACTACTCATAACTTCTTATAAAATCAAGTAGTTTTGGTGTCAAATAGAAGTTTAGCTAGACTCTTCTTGGAAGCTTTTTCATTGGGTCTATCGATGTCAAAACATGTATCCATACTAATTTAGTATCCAAGAAGGATAATTACATTACATGGACATTTGGACAACTATAACAACATCACAATTATCCACCTCATGTTCTCTATCTCTTTCAAATTGTGTTTGAGTAACCTTATTTCATCATAATAGGAGGAATAAGCATAATACTTCTTGTAGAAGAAGAATACAATATTTATAATTCTTGTCCCTCTCTAGCCATTAATCTTATAAAATGAATCATATGCACAAAAATGATTGATTGGTAATAAAACAATTCATGTTAGCTAAGAAACAATCTTGTATAAATCCAACTGAAATTTGGTAGACTTTGATGTGATTGTGCTTGGACATTCATGGAAAGAGAATTGAACTTCTTGTATTCATTTATGCTTAGATCCCTTATTGATGATAGACTTACTGACTACAAAGGAAACCAAATACCAAAGCCTTGGAGCCAACCAACAAAACCAATCTCATACAAGTCAGTAGAATAGTGAGTATAGAGGTGTTCACAATATTTTTCACTTTGAATCACAACGACAATATAAGCTAGAACCTAAAAGACTAAAATGGCATACTAGACAGTAATGGTAAACATTAATATTACATTGAAAGCTAACTAGTGTGTGTAGGTTACAATGGAAAATAATAAGCCATTGTTTGGCATGTTGTAGACTGTATAGCCATCAAAAGGACATAGAAGAATGAATATCCTTATACATGGAACGAGATAGAGGCTTAGTAGTCGATTTGAAGGAAAAATACACCTACAAGACTAATATAAGGATAATATTTTTTAATTTTGCAAAGGATCCATGTTGATGAAGCAAGTGGGCTATACATCCTCCATGTATGGAGGATAAGGTATCAAAGTATTTTCATCCTTGATTATGAAAAAAATTCTAGGAATTTGAATAGAACATTGTAGACCTTAACATGGATAAAATAAATAGAGAATGGTTGGAAGACTTGAGGCAAAGAAATTCTTAGCTTAGAGAAGATAACAACCACTTGAAATAGAAGGTCTAGATGTATGACTAGAGGATGGTAGAGATGGATAAGAACCTCGATACCTTATCCAAAACACTTCCATTGGAAAAGAATTAGTTTGATAAATTCCAGATTCCCTCTCTATAATCGTGTGAATTGAGAGAAGAAAAAAGTACAAATTTTACAGTTGGGAGAGAAGGTCATTTAGTTGGATAGATAGAAACATTATAGTATAATTACGAATACCAATTAAATGCAACAAGAGTTGGAAAAGAATGAAGTGGCCTTGGAAAAGCTTTAAGTAATTTTCCAAGAGCACTAGGAAGCATGGATACATTCCATTTATACTACTGAAGTCAACACCATGACCAAGAAAATGTTAGTCATTTCGCCTTCCATAGGCATTCCTTAAAAGCAACTTAGTGAATATGAAAATCTTTCCATGGGAATTAGTTCAAGAATTTGAGATAGATGGGCTATGATGGATAAGAACCAGAAAAATAAATGCAAGGATTTTTCCTTGATGTTTGCAAGCACTTAGGCTCATCCTGTGAGCTCATGTTAAGTCTTTTCACCCTCCTTGCTTGACCATTCAATGAACACATTTTTTCATGTCGGTCACAATATCATGCTTGTAGTCATGTTTTGGCCATGCACAAGGTCCACATTCATGTGTACTAGTTGTGTTCGCTATGTAATCATTCGTCACATTCACACACGAATTTGTATGCACTTTCACTCAAGCGTCGTCGCAGTCGTTCAATGATATATCACAAGTGTCGTGCTTGTTTCTCACACTGTCGGTCATTCACACTGAGCGTATGTTGTCTTGTTGGTTCAAAGTGTCTTTTCGTTGAGTTATATTGAGTGTGTGTTCGCGAGGTCATGCATGTACAAAGTTACTCGTTCGCACACTTAGTCATTTTGTGGAAGCTTTGTCAACCAGACCATCCTCCAACAACCGGGCATTCGTTGAGCTACATTGCACAGTTTCAGCTCTCAGTGATTATGTACTACTACCCAGAATTGTGCAAATCTTGAGGCTGCCTCCTAGGTAGTCTACACTATGTAACCCTGGAATCAAATCAACCATTGCTTACCGAGAACAGTGCAGAAGTTTCCCAACAATCCATTTCAATATGCGTTGCCCACAAGCACATCAACCGAGCCTCGAACTTGTCAACCGAATATTTTGACTCGACAGTGACCCCAAGACTCACTCCCCAAAAAAATTGCAAAAAATCTATAAAGCATGCCTACTCCATGGACTGAAGAAACTTTGCAAGCATGTCAGATAGACACCCTTATTTGTCACTATCTCCCTCAAACATTCGTGCAGTTTTAAGCTAGTCAACCGGCCTGCTACTCACCTGGAAAACTACGTATTTTTCATGAGAAACTCCCCAGCTAACTAGAATCTCACTCAGTTCAAAAAATGCGCAGGGATGTCTTGCAAGCCAACCTCCCAACATTGTACAGGTTTTAGCAGCAATCTCGCAGCCCGCTGCCAGCTCCCCAGAAAATTTGTGCAATTTTTGTCAGTGGCACTCCTGCAGCCCTGTTCCAGCTCCCCGAAGAAATTGTACAGCTTTTACTACTAAGCCCCCTCTTCTCCCCGCATAGCCTCCCTGAAAAAATTGTACAAATATGCCGTCCAGCCAAGCCAGATCTTGCGAAGAGTCACTAATGATCCGAATTTTCCATCTCAATCTCCCAGTCACCTCTGCACAATTTTAACTTGTAGTGCCCAGAGCCCACATCCTGGCTTGAAATATGCCTTGCACAGTTTCAGAGCCTTGTCCTCTCTCTCATTCACCTGCATCTGAAAGAAAATGACAATGCATCATGGTAGACTAGGATATTTCTAGATTTGATGTCATCTCATCATGAGTGATTGTAGATATAGGTACATGGATGAGATAGACGCGACGATGAACATGATGAACAAGGAGAGCATGCGAGGAGATTTGTTCATGAAAGGATGAATGAGGAATCCATGTGAGGAGATTGTTTCACGAATGGACGAATGAGGAATGCATGCGAGGGAATTGGTTTGCAAACGAACGAATGAGGAATGCATGAGAGGAGATTTGTTCACAAACAGACGAACAGATAAAGCATGCCAAAGTACAAGAAAAGGAGTGATGTGCACATGCAACATCAAGTGAATCCCATGTTGAAAATAACAACAAGAAATGCTAAAAATAGAAATTCTAAAAATAGTATTGCTATAAATAGCATTTCAGGATATACTCCAACTCTGTTGGAAATATTAGAAAATAGAAATGCTAAAAATAGAACTGCTATAAATAGCATTTCGCGATAGATTCCAATTTTAATTAGTCCCTCAATTAAAATTGAGAATTAAAATTCGAATTTCGTCTCACTACTATTTGAAAAATAATTAATTAAATCATCTTGAGTTAATTAGCTAGAGAAAATCAAACATGAAGTCTATGTGAAGACATGCAACAGTTATCCCTTTGATTGAGGAAGTTATCCCTTAATTAAGGAGATTAGGATGAGTTGTCTTTTGAGTTGTAAATAGTTAGCTCAGTTAACTGAGCTAAGTCCAGTTATATTAGTTCCAATAGTTTGAGGAACTGATTGTGAGTTCAATTAGTCAATGCATGCATGCATGCAACTAGTGTACTTCAAATAACTGAATATTCTCTCATAAATAACTCATGCATGTAAGTTCGAAAAAGGACCTAGTTGAGAGTAAAGGAAAGGACAATGTACTATCAGTTGGAAGAATTTTCCTATATAGGAAACTCATCCATGCAGAAGGAATTATTTCCTTCAAGATTTCACAGTTATTCCAAAGGTCAGAGAAGTGTGTGAGGTGAGAATTACACAGGTGATAGCTGGAGGACTCAGGAGAAACTGCACCAGGAAATAGGAGGCTTGGAGGACTGAAGGAAGGCATATGTGTTGTCTATTCTGTTTATGAGCAGCAGTGAGGGATTGTATTGAGAGTTGGATAGCTTGTGAGCTAAATCTTTGTGTAATCCTGAGATATTTCCACTTGTATGATAATATAGATAGCGGGGTTTTTAGCTGAGGCTTTCCCCATAGTATTTTTTTGTCCTTCATGTTTGATTGAATCTTTTTCTCTGTTATATGTGTTCTATTTGATCTTGCTCAAAATCAATTAAGCTTTCGCAAGTTTGATTGTAGAAGTAAATTAAGTATTTTTCTTTAGTACATTGCATAATCAGTTTAATATACGGTGAAATTTCTACATGGTATCGAAGCCAAGTTGATCAAAAGCAAAGAACAATATACTGTGAAGGGAAAAGTTCGAAGTTTTGAAGTCCTTGGTTGTAGGTACAAAATTGATTTCTTATCATATCTCAAAATTCACCAATGGCGTTGAATAGCTTGAGACTCGAGTATGCCCTGGATGACAGCTCGAATTACATAGCTTGGAAGGATCACATGGAAGCTCTATTAGAAGACAATGGTTTGAAGGACTTCATTGATCAAGAAGTCCCTAGCTAGCAGTAGCTAATGCCCAAGAATTGGTAGAATGGAAGAAATGTGTGGCTGGAGTGAGGAGGATTCTTCTGGAGGGAGTTCGAGACGATATTGTCTCAAGTCTCCATGGGAAGGAGACATCATTTTCAATGTGGAAGACATTGAAGGATATATATCAGAACTACATTGATCAGAGGAAGCTAGCACTAAAATACAAGCTTCAGAAAATCAAGTGTGAAAAGGGTGACACGATCTCTACATATCTGAACAAGCTCACCACCTATAGAGATGAGCTTGGAAGTGTAGGAATCACAACAGCCGATGATGATATGGTGAGTCTTTCTCTCCTCGATCTTCCTAAGAGTTGGCATAGCTACAAGGACTCAGTGAATGGAAGAGAGAAACTACCAGATTGGGAACAACTGTGGTTGTATCTGATGCAGGAGGAGATCAGGAGAAGTAATAGAGATGGTTCTTCATCCAAGGAGGATGAAGAAAATTGCGTCTTAGTGAGTGAGGCGAGGAAAGGGAAGGAGAAGGATTCTCATCCCAAATTGAGTTCTTCTCATGGAGGGAAGAATATTGACAAATCTAAAGTGAGATGCTTTAGTTGTCATGAGGTGGGCCATTATGCAACTAGTTGTCCATTGAGGAAATCCAAGAATGGATTCTTGGAAGGATCTGAAGGTGAGGCATTGGCCTCTCAGTTCGAATTGGATTTTACCCTCATTGAATGCATGGTTTCATCGATGATGGGTTGTGGTTGGTTTCTTGATAGTGGAGCCTCATTCCACATCACCGAAGATAAGATTTTGTTCAGTACCTTGGAGGAGAAAGACCTCAAGGTACTCATAGAGATGGACAATCATGAAAAGTATAGTGTTTTAGGAGTGGGTACAGTTTCCTTTCAGAGGGAGCATGGAGCTTGCATTTCCTTAAAAGATGTCAAATGCATGATAGGACTGAAGAAGAACTTGGTATCAGTCACGATCTTGGAGGACAAAGGCTATGATGTAGTCTTCAGTAATGGAAAGGTTTTCCTTAGAGATATCACCACGAGGCAGGTGAAGCAGATCGGTTCATGAGTTAAGAACCTGTATGCTCTTCACATTCAAGATGCATGAAAAGCCTTAAGGAGCAAGGCAACTGTTGGAGACTTGGTGGTTGAGAGGGAGAGTACATTACCTCTCAACATGCAGTTCCAGAAAAGGTCTCAGACAATTGTGGAGGAGCCACAATTGGTGAAGCAGATTCAGGAGGTTGTGGAGCAGCTATAATTGGATAAGCTGAGAGGAGATCGAGTGGAGGCATCCACTCATGTAGAGACCTCCAATATGGGGGGATTTTGAGCCAAGTGGGTAGAGTTATCACATGAATCCATACCTCTAGGTGTGAGGTGGGGCGGTGTGAAGTGATAGTCCTAAGAAGGCTGAAGTAGGGGTAGAATCCTTGAGGTACCCAACCTCTTTAATTATACCTTGCTACAGGAGCCCCGACAAGGAGTAGCAGGAATGGCTGAGTGGGTAGAGACAGATGTAGATGGAGTGGTAGAGGGAGCTTTAGCATTAGAGGGTGTTTCTAGCCCAATAGGGAGGTCAGATGGGAGATCAGTTACTTACTTCTCAGTAACTGAGTTACACTACAACAGTGGGAAACACTCAACACGATGAGAGTAGGTTCATTGCGGATGCAGTGCTGGGAGATAGGACCAGCAACAACACAGATGCAGCAGGAGGAATCAGTGTGATTGATGCAGTCAGAAATCAAAGTGACAGAGGCTAGAGTAGTCAGATATTGAAGAGCATAGAGGTGAAGAGTTTTCAGTCAACAGAGGCAATAATAGTTAGAGACTTTGATGACAGAGGCATCATTCTGATTTAGGTTGGATATTTTTTGTGTTTCTAGAGTTGCTGGAGCAACAACACTTGAGAGAAGTGTTGCATGTAGAACATTCCAAAGGTTCAGGATCAGGTTCGAGTTGAATGCCTTTCTTGTTGAGAGGGAGTGTTGAAAATAGCATCAAGAAATGCTAAAAATAGAAATGCTAAAGATAGCATTGCTATGAATAGCATTTTAGGATATAGTCCAACTCTACTAGAAATAAGAAAAAATATAAATGCTAAAAATAGCATTTTGGGATAGATTCCAATTTTAATTAGTCCCTGAATTAAAATTCGAAATTAGTCTCACTAGCTATTTGAAAAATAATTAATTAATTCATCTTGAGTTAATTAGTTAGAGAAAATCAAACATGAAGTCTATGTGAAGACATGCAATAGTTATCCCTTTGATTGAGGAAGTTATCCATTAATTAAGAAGATTAGGATGAGTTGTACTTTGAGTTGTAATTAGTTAGCTCAGTTAACTGAGTTAAGTCTAGTTAGATTAGTTCCAACAATTTGTGGAACTGATTATGAGTTCAGTTAGTCAATGCATGCATCCATACAACTAGTGTACTTCAGATAACTGAATATTCTCTCATAGATAACTCATGCATGTCAGTTCAGACAGAGACCCAGTTGAGAGTAAAGGAAGGGACAGTGTACTATCAGTTGGAGGAATTTTCCCATATAGGAAACTCTTCCATACAGAAGGAATTATCTCCTTTAGGATTGTGGAATTATTTTAGAGGTCAGAGTAGTGTGTGAGGTGAGAATTGCAGAGGTGACAACTAGAGGACCCAGGAGAAACTGTGCAAGGAAATAGGAGGTTTGGAGGACTGACGGAAGGCATATGTGTTGTCTATTATGTCTATGAGTAGCAGTGAGGGATTGTACTGAGCACTAGATATATTGTGAGCTAAAGCTTTGTGTAATCTTGAGATATTTCCACTTGTATGATAATACAGATAGCGGGGTTTTTAGTTAATGCTTTCCCTAGAGTATTCTTCAGTGTTTCATGTGTGATTGAATCTTCTTCTCTGTTATATGTGTTCTATTTGATCTTGCTAAAAAGCGATTAAGATTCTGCAAGTTTGATTGTAGAATTAGATTAAGTATTTTTCTTTAGTACATTGCATAATCAGTTTACTCTACAGTGAAATTTATACACCCCAAGACCATCAAAGACTCCGCACAGCTTTCCATACGACATTGAAGCTATGATACACCAAGAGGACATCCATCACTTAGTAGCATTGTAGCTCGACATGAACACTACCAACAGCATCAACACACTAGCTCTATCATGTCGAGTCACGTCATGGGTCATCTCGGCCACATCACTATTTTGGGCCACGCTATTGTAATCAATGAAATGTAACATGGAAGTCCAAGAGACCCACATGTAAATATGAAGAGTCATGTAAGTCAAATAGTCATGAGGGAAGTCGAATAGTCACAAGGACGAGTTTTACCCTTGGCTATAAGTACTCTTCATTTGTACATGGAAAATACTCTTCACCATGGCTCCTCCCACATAGCCTTGAGAGTTTGCAATCTTTTCTTTGAGGAGCGAGTAGTGGCTCCAATGCCCCGCTATGTGTCTTGGAACTTTCAATTAATTCAGAAGCCTATAAACATGCCAACACATTTTCACAGGTATTGTATTCATTTTTAAGACTATTGTTTGGATGCTTGTAGTGTATGTTTCTTTAACCTGTATTAAGACAATTGAACTATTTTAGTTGTATTAGTACATATGCTATTGGAAATGTGTTGTATCAGTTGCTAGTGGTTCCAATGCCCCACTATCGGGGTTAGTGGTGTAATGGTGTATGGATGTGTCTTGTAACTTTCGATTAATTTAGAAGCCTATTAACATTCCAACACATTTTCACACGTATTGTATTCATTTGTAAGACTATTGTTTGGATGATTGTAGTGCATGTTGCTTTAACCTGTATTAAGACAATTGAACTATTTCAGTTGTTTTAGTACATATGCTATTCGAAATGTGTTGTATTAGTTGCTAACGATGTCTCGCATGTATGGGCTATCCCACCAAACACTTGCCATATTAATTCTTGTAAAGTTGTTATAACGGTCGTCACACTCATGTGGAATATTCTGCTGGGTGTTCTACGTGCTATTTGTTCACCTAGTGTTGTGACTACCGCATCTGTCTAGATTACTCTGCCGGAAGCTACACATGTCTTGATGTGTTGAGTGCCTGTAGTAGTGTCAGGACTATTCCCCTTCAAACCGAGGCTCACTTCCACCCTCTCCCTCTGTAGTGAAAGAACTTTGACACAAGTAGCACTAAGCACTCACTAATAATGTTAACCTCGTTGTTTTAAGACAAGGAAAGCCACTCTCACATGATAACAAGAAAGAGCTAACGCATATATTTAAGATAATGGAAACGGGCAATCATATCGGATGGGACTCCTACACCAAACGGTGTGAGGTCTATTTGGGACATCATATTGGAAATCCTCTGAATGTTGGTGGACCTAGCACCGTCAACATTTCTGGCAGTAGAAGGACGGCCAGATGACATGTTGAGTCATCAAAATTTGTTTTGAACCTTTGCACATCGATCATGGAGTTTTTTATAGCTCACCCTCTGAAATGTCTGTCCAATGGACATATATTTCACACTGAAAGGGATTTCTGGGATGACTTATCACAAATCATGTATGATGGTGAAGGTGAAGTGGCCTGGCTTGAGCGCTTAGATGACCTTCATGTGCTCATGAAGAACATGGAAGATTTTAATGAAACATAGGTTTGTCCATTGCTCGCACACACACTTTGCAACCACCCATTGCGATGGTGTAGCATACTACCTCATAACTTCATGTACTCATTCAAGCAGTTCAGTGATCTAATTGAATCTATTTTTCACCATTTTTATCTTGAAGCACTTGATAAAAAACTGTTAAAGAAACAGAATGCCCCGCATGAATTGCCTATGGATTTTTCGCAATGCTTCCGTCTATTCATTTTTGAAGCTCCGAAAATTCATATGAAATTCCAATATCTCATGGAAAAATTTGAATATTGCCTTACCAAATCAATTTGTCACATAATGATCTGATATTCACCCTATGAATGACATTAGTTAAAAATTGATTGAACTAAGGTATTACAGACTCCTGTGCTGGTGTGTGTTCTGTGTTATTGAAGCAATAGATCGATCAGATTGCTAATACACAGAAAATAAAATGGAAAGACAGTAGAGAAATACAGTAAGCAAACACAAAGACACAAACAATTTTAATAAGGATTTCACCCTATGCTCTAGGGCTACGTCTTCGGTCCAGCTTTCAGTGGTGGCCTTGTTTTATTGTGCCTTTGGGTAGAGAATTTACAATATAGGGACTCAATGTGAGTTCACCTGAAGCAGGTTTTGCTTGGCAGGGTGGTCTTGGATTCCCTAAGCCACTGGAGTACACCAACTCTTCTTCTTCCTACCAACTCTGTGACCTTCTGGTCTACAATGGCAAGAGCCCAATGTGGTGCTCAGCCCAGACAGATCCTCTAAGGGATGGCTTGAATCTTCAAGCTCTCTAGTGCTTGATGTTGTTGTTGATCAGCTCGGCCCTCTGTCTCCGCTACTCTACTTTACTGTTCTCTATGTTCAGTCTTCCTCTCATGGTTCACTACTCCACTTCTTCGTCTCCCAACATCTGTCTCCCTATGTATAACTCCACTCTCATTCGACTGCCTATGTTCATGGCTTTAGCCATTTGATCCCTATGCTTATTCGATTCCTCCTCCGCCTCTATCGATTCACCTTCTGCAGCTACGCTGGGAGTTCCTTGTTTGGCGTCATCATCAGTGCTCAGGGAGTTGCCACTTGTCTTCCTCTCAATGGCGCCAGCATGCTTCGTCAGTTCATTTCTTCAGTTACATCATGGATGCCTTCTTCCTCCACCGTGGAAATCAAACGGATTCCAAATCCCTTTAAAATGTGGCTTAATTCCCTGTCGATTTCACTTCCTCCCATCGGACGCGATCTCAGCCATCCGATCTGGGCCCTCCAAATCCGATGCCATATGCGTGTTTCGCGTGGTTGACTTGCTCAACCGATAGTGCATGATCAACGGCGGTTTTATCTCACCTCCGCCTGCCACGCGTCAATCGTTGTATGGAATCACTCTGCTTTCATCCAAAACCTCTTACCGTTTAAGGGCACCCCGATCAAAACCGCCAGTTTCCATAGCGCAGGTCCTGCCTTGTTCGATTAGCACTTTTTTCCCTTTTCTACCCGTGGTCCTTCGGTTCCCCCATGCAACCGAGTGCTCGGGCTTTCCCATTTTGGCCTTGTTCACCCAGTGATGCACAATTAGTGCTAGGCGCTAATCACACATCAAAAATGACCTCTTTTTCCCATTCCGGGGCTCCCAGGGGCTACTGCGGTCTCCCGCGTAGTCTCCATGGGCCTCGGTCAGTGCGCTTTGATCGAGGTCCTCGTCATTCCACGTTGGATGCCATTGCCACTAGTTTACGATGTTTTTAATCATTGTTTTAAAATTCTTTAGAGATTTGTTCGACCTGATACAGTCATGGTTCTTTGACAGTCTTCTATGCGTCCAATTCAAATGACAACCTTCCCACTGAAAAAGCTTTTGGACCACCAAAAGTTGGTTTTTAAGCATCGAGTAAGTGAGGATATTGTTTCTTCACTTTTCCAATCTCAATCCACTTTGTGGTGCTCGGCTCTGAACCTTTGAGTCCAATCCTGAGGTACTCAACGTCTCCCCTGCGCGTCGTCCTCACCTTCTTGTCCAACACTGTGTCTTCCTACAACTCTTTAAGATACTCAGGTAGCAGGTCATCAATACAAGGCAATTGACTTTGCTCTTTAGGGTCCTCAATCATTGAAGGTTCAAACAATCTCAAGCAATCTCCATTTACAGCTGAGTAGATGTGCATGTAAGCTGGTAAATCAAGGCAAAAAGCATTTTCACCAATCTTCTCAAGTATCCTAAAAGGTCCATACCTGATAGGCTTTAGCTTTCTACCTTCACCTCGCATCCTGTCCTTGCTGATATTAGCTAGACATGGTCTCCAACTTCAAAAATTTGCTCCATCCGATGCTTATCATGCCTAGCCTTGTACTTGGCCTGGCTCCTTTCTAGTTGTTCCTGTACTGCCTAGTGGATCTCCTGGATTTGTTCATTGAACCTAGTTGCTTTGTCCACATCACTGTGTCCTTCAACCATGGTGTCTTTACCAGAGACAAAATCCAAAGAAGACCTTGGTATGCAACCAAAACAGGTCTCAAAAGGATATCTTTGTGTAGAAGAGTGTTTGGCTCTGTTGTAAACATGCTAACATAACACAAGTGTTCATCCCAAATCTTAGGATGTTTACTGCAATATCCTCTCAGTAACTGGATCATGGTCCTATTTACTGCTTCTGTCTAGCCATTTGTTTGTGGATGAAAAGTTGTGCTTTTCTTCAGTTTGGTGTCCATCAGTTCCCACAGACTAGACGAAAACTTCCCCACAAATCAGGTGTCTCAATCAGATATAATGGAAGTGGGTAATCCAAAATGAACCCATTCATGTTCAAAGAACAATTTTGCAGTCTGTTCAGCTGTGATCTGTTTACTACAATGTATCAAAATACACATTTTGCTGAACCTATCCACAAAAACATATAGATAATCTTGACCTTTCCTAGATTTAGGTAGTCCTCCAACAAAATCCATGGAAACACTTTCCCAAGGGTGATAAGGAACTCGCAATGGAGTGTACAAGCCTAGTTTTCTATTGCTAGGCTTGCTTTTAACACACATGGCACACCCTCTTACATACCTAGAAACTGTCTCATTCATTTTTGGCCAATAGTAGAATCTTTGCAGTTGTGCAACTGTTTTACTTACTCCAAAGTGACCTGATATCAAAGAAGTGTGTGCTTCCCTAATTATCTTTACTCTTTCGGTTTGTGGAATGCAGAGTTTCCCACAATGGTATAAGAGTCGAGTCCTTTATATGATAGTCCAATTCTTCTACTCTTTTGCCTTGACTCAAAGTTGCATATACATCTTTAAAGTCCATATCCTGAGCATATTGTTCAATGTAGCTTTCATGTAGCACAGAATTATGCTTAAGTATGGTAGATGCATTTATAATGGGTCTAGATAACATGTCTGCAAACTTGTTATGTATGCCCTTTTTATATCTGATGACTAAATCAAACTGTTGTAGAAAACCCATCCATTTGTAATGTCTTGATTGTTGCAACTTAGTTTGGGAGTGTAGATATTGAAGTGGTTGATGATCAGTATTTATGACTGTCTCTTTTCCCATTAAGTAATGTTTCCACTTTTTCACACTCTGAACTAATGCATATAATTCTTTATCATATGTAGGATAGTTAACTACTATAGGATTAAAAGTCTCGGAGTGATAACATATGGGTTTACCGTGCTGTGTCAACACTGCTCCCATGGCATAGTCACTGGCATCAGTTTGGATCTCAAATGGTCTTTGTAAATCAGGTAGTGCTAGCACAGGTGTTGTACTAATTTTCTCTTTCAAGGTGTCAAAGGATTTCTGATGTTTGCCTCCCCACTAAAACACCTTATTCAATCCTGTTAAAGCATGTAAGGGAACTACAATCAAGGAGAAGTTAGAAATGAACTTCCTCTAATATTATGCTACTCCTAAGAAGCTTCTCACTTCTGTAGCAAACCTGGGTTTAGGCTAGTTCACAATGACTCCCACTTTAGACGGATCTATTTTCAATTCACTTCCCCCTACTATATGACCCAAGCAGTTTATAGATGTTTTGCCAAATTCACATTTTGAGAGTTTAACATAAAGTTTTTCTCTTTTCAAAACATCCAATGTCTGCTTAACATGATTTAAATGTTCTTCCCACATTTTACTAAAACTCAGAATGTCATCTAGATACACAATAATAAAATCATCAAGAAAAGTTCTGAGTACATCATTCATTAATCTCATGAATGTAGCAGGAGCATTGGTCAAGCCAAAAGGCATAATCGGCCATTCATACAATCCTGATTTGTTTTGAAAGCAGTCTTCCATGCATCTTGCTATGCAACTTTGCCTTGATGGTATCCACTGTGCAAATACAGCTTGGTGAAATAAACAACTTCCTTCAATTGATCTAAAAGATCATCTATGCGAGGAAGGGGATAACGATTCTTGATTGTTATCTTATTCAGTGCTCGGTAACCTATGCACATTCTCCAAGAGCCATCTTTCTTTCTCACCAAAACAATTGGTGACCCACATGGTGATGTGCTAGGCCTGATGAAGCCCTTCTCAAGAAACTCCTGCACCTCCTTCTTGATTTCAGCATTCTCTAAAGCAGACAACCTGTACATTCCAATGTTAGGCAATGGAACATCTTGTTGCAAAATAATATCATGTACTATTCCCTTTTTTGGTGGCAGACCTTTAGGTTCTCGAAACAAGACATCATACTCTTAAACAACCTTTTCTATATCAGCTTGTTGTTCAGCATTACAACCCTCAAATACATTGGTTTTATCAGGTTTCTTTTCCTTTACAACCATCAGTAAGAATTGTTTTGATGAGTTAATCATTCTTTTCATCTGTCCTGAGTTTATGAGAGTGTAATTATTCTTGAGCTTATGAGCTCTTACAATGTATTCGATTCCATCTTTGACAAGTAGATACTTTTTCTTAGCTCTATAGAAAATAGCCTTTCTATCATACAAGTAAGGACTTCTTAAAGCAATTCCACATATCTCAAAAGGAATTATGTCTAACTCAACCTCACCTACAAATCCTGACCCAAAAGAAAACTTGAGTTTGCACTCTCTAGTCACTTGTAGTTGTGCTTTATCATTCAACCATGCTAATGGGTATGGTTTCTTGTGAGGTGTAGTTGCTAATCCCAATTTCTTTACAATTGCTTCTGTTAGACTCCGTCTTCTCAAGTCCTCTGTCAGAGTCAAATTCAGACAGATAGCTGTCAAAGTCTCAATTCAATATACATGCCAAATGCCAATTAGCTTTCACCCACTGCTACTTAGATGTTTGCAAAGCTTGTTCTCGGCTAGGAGAAGGTTCAGTAGGTGTTTATTTCAGGAATGTCATCAATGTGAAATAGATTCTTCTTCAAAACCCTGTTTTTAAGAAGAAATCATCAAATATGTTTTTGTAATAAATAGGTAAATGTTCCAAACCTCTACAGTTCTTCAATGGCAGCAGTTTCAGTAGCTCCAATCCCTGCAGAAACAACCAAAGGAATCATCAGATTAAATCAAGAAGTCAGTGGAAATAAACTGATAAAACTATCTCACGTGTGCATGCAGAGATCATAGTTGAGGTAGCCTCTTCTTGGAATGCCTTCCAGTGTTTTTCAAGGGTCCCTTTTCAAGAAATTCGCATGAAGGATCTGTCAAAGTTTGGCGCATTGGTCAAACAAGGAAATGCATCCAAATGGGAGCCTACACAACAGAGAAATGGATATCAGAGTGAGCACATCTTATTATTGAAAATTCTTCTCATATAACAAATGATGTGATGGAAGCTATTATAGCCAAAATTCATCCACGACACTAAAATGTGGGCATGCATCTGTACAAGTCGTGTTTGGAGTTTTGGAGGCAATAAAATTGTTTTGCAGAATTGTTGACAGCGTTTGGAGGTGGGCGCTACCCATATGAGCTGCGCGCTACCCACTTGCCGGGCGCTACCAACATATGTCCAACGGCCTGTGCAAATTTACAGCGGCGCTACCCATTGGGCAGGGGCGCTACCCACATAGTAACAGAGCTCAGAAAAATTTGTCTTGCGCCCAGTTTCGTATCAAATCGGCTTGATCAGCTTGCAACGAACTTTTTGAGCAGATGTTGTAAAAGTAGCTACACAGTTAACATTGATGGATTCAAAGCACTTGCTGGAGATCGAATTTCTAACAGCTGGGCTCGATTCTGTTTCAGATCTTCAAGCGATGACGAAAGGAGGATACATTAGACAAAGTTTTGGTTCTTCGATTTAGAAGGGCCACATATGTTATTTGCATGCAACTTGATGAAATCCTTGCAAAAACTGTACGTGAAGTATCAAAATTTGCATCGATAGCTTTAGTGGATGTTGATGCAGAGGAAATCTAAGTTTATCTCAAGTACTTTGACATCAGTTTGATATCGGCTACAATCTCTTTTTTAATGTGCATCATATGAAGACAAACTGCAGGAACTAATGGTTCAATTGATGAAGACATATCCTTTTCAGAGACAATGTTTCATTGTGTGCCAGATAGCGCTCTCCCTGTGCAAATCAGAAGAGGACTGCGACCCATGCATATCTCTGAGTAACGTGCAAGCAGATGCGCATAGTAAGGAGATTGCCAGTTGTGTAGAAATTGCTGAGTTACAAGGAATTCGGGAGTATGGTTTATTGAACAGGTTAAATAGTATCCAATGACACGAAAGATGGACTATGAAAGCATTTGCATTTAAAAATTAAGTTTTCATTCAAATGGCAAATGTAAAATAGGAAACCACGCCTTAATTTGAAAGAAGACATCGATCATAAGCAGAAAAATAGGACTTGAGGCCTATTTTTATTTTCTGTTGTGATTTAAAGGAGTTACATCTACAGATTTCACTTTTTTTGGTCATCAACAGATTCAAGGGAAGCGTTGTGTTGTCTTCAGAACAATCCCTTAGTTGTAGTGGATCTGTTATCCCATAGATAGTTTATTTAATGTATTGAAAAATCATTTGTAATGTTCGGAGAGAATTCTGAGAGGTGCGTGGAGGAGATCAGAGCATTTCATTGTACAGTTGAATGACAAAGATTAATTAAATGGCTCAGCTCTGATTTGTAAGATTCTTGTGGTGTGGAAATTTAGCATATGTTTTTTCTTCTGTTTCATATGTCTTTGTAATGTTTCCATTTCATTTCATAATCGTTTCTAAATGAATACTTTTAAGTGAGAAAGACAGAATTCAATTTATTTGCTCTGTCTTAAGGAAGTGTTCATATTTAATGTTTTCTTCTGTTCGATAAGGATTCATCACACATGCCCTTGTCGACTTCTCAGCAGTCTTGCCATTCCGTTTAATCTCAATTTAATTGTTAAATTTCGCTCCTACCTCGCCTTATGGAATAATCTGTGCCTTTGATTAAATCTCTGCTCACGCTGTTCTTGGTACCACGCTGCCCAGAAAACCCAATCATTTATAAAAAAAAAAAACCTTTCTATCAATTTACTAGCCTAAAATCAGTATTAATTTGGAGTCATCTCAGCCATTTTGAAAACCTTTTGCCGAGATAGACCCGGAGAGAGCCCTCTCCTGTCCTCGTAGGGCTAGCTACGAGGCTAAGCGTGGTTTGATGTTGCCTTGAGTTTTTCCTTCCTTAGCTTGAGGCAAATTCGAGCGTTAACAACTTCAGAAATTAAATTTACTTGTGAGCCACTATCAAACAAAGCATCAATCTTTTGATTTTTGGAAATAACTCGAATATGGAAAATCTCATGTCTTTTTCTCTCATTTTCTTCATCAGTAACAAATTGAGCAGAATTACTAGTAGATGCTTCAGAATTCTTACCTTTTATAACTGTGGCTTCTATGGTTGCTTCATCTCCCGAGTCCAACCCCAAATCTTTCTGAATAGTTGCAGCTATGTTCTTCTTCTTGCCCTCGGACTTCTTAGGTCTCAGCTCTGGATGGAGAATCCAACAATGCTCATCATCATGCCCCTCCTTTTTACAGTGAGTGCATGAAGCTTTGGCTTTTTGTGCAGTGTTAGCCTTCCTTTCCTTCCACTTCTATTTTCTTTTCTCCTTTCTCTTGCTTACAGTGGGTTGGGATGGTCCCCCAACTTCTGGATTTCCATTCTTTCCTCTAGCTTCTAGATGAGTAGCTTGTACAGATACCCCATCTATACTAGTGGGATTTAACATGAGGATGGTATGCCTCATGTAGCTATGTAGACCACCAATGTACTTCAAAAGAGTCTCTGGTGAGTCTAGTGAGATACCCAATATCAATGCTCTCTTTCTGAACTCTTTAGTATACCCTTGCACACTTTTCCCTTTCAGCTGCCGAAGAGTTTTCCAGCTCATCATGGCTTGTTGCATGTAGGCCAATGGATAGAACTGCTTTTTGATTGTAGAAACAAAGTCACTCCAGACAGAGATGGTCTTACCACGTCTTTTCATATCAGCTTGGGTTCTATCTTCCCACCAAACCAAGGCGGTGCTTCCTAGGCATAGGCTTGCCAGCTGAATCTTACTCTTTTCTGAGTTTATGTTTTGTACACTGCGATACACATCAATCTGTCTAATCCAATTGTCCAACTTTTCAGCATTCAGCTCTCCATCATATATAGGCAAATCAAATTTAACATCTGACTTAATCAAAGATGCTCTCTTATTATGCAGAGGGATGTTAGGAGGTGTGAGAAATATTTCTTCTTTCCCCTTTCCTTTGGAGCTCTCATGGAAGTGAGACTCATCTTCTTCTTTATCTTGTTTAGAGCCTGATGCATCTTCCACCTTTTGATTTCTAAAAGCTCTGTACATTTCTTCAACCATAGACTTTATAGCTAGGGAACTCTTTATGAATTAAGGGTCTAGCCCTACAGAACCTTCTTCTAACATTGTCTTTCGAGAATAGACTCTCCCAATTTTAGGATTAGTTTCCCAACTCTCCTTCCCCTAATTTGAGCTTTGATCTTGTGAGCATTCATAGCTAACCCACACAAGCTTGTCTAACCTTATAGCCTAGAGCTTTGAAACCACTTGATCTGATACTCACCCTATGAATGACATCAGTTAAAAATTATTGAACTAAGGTATTACAGACTCATGTGCTGGTGTGTGTTCTGTGTTATTGAAGCAACAGATTGATCAGATTGCTAATACATAGACAATAAAATGGAAAGACAATAGAGAAACACAGTAAGCAAACACAAAGACACAAACAATTTTAATAAGGAGTTCACCCGATGCTCTAGGGCTACGTCTCTGGTCCAGCTTTCAGTGGTGGCCTTGTTTTATTGTGCCTTTGGGAAGAGAATTTACAATAAAGGGACTCAATGTCAGTTTACCTGAAGTAGGTTTTGCTTGGTAGGGTGGTCTTGGATTCCCCAAGCCACTGGAGTACACTGAGTCTTCTTCTTCCTACCAACTTTATGACCTTCTGGTCTACAATGGAAAGAGCCCAATGTGGTGTTCAGCCTAGACAGATCCTCTAGGGGATGGCTTGAATCTTCAAGCTCTCTGGTGCTAGATGCTGTTGTTGATCAACTCGCCCCTCTATCTCCTCTACTCTACTTTACTATTCTCTGTGTTCAGTCTTCCTCTCAGGGTTCACTGCTCCACTTCTTCATCTCTCGACTTATGTCTCCCTGTGTCTAACTCCACTCTCATTCGACTACCTCTGTTCATGGCTTTAGCCATTCGATCCTTATGCCTGTTCAGTTCCTCTTCCGCCTTTGTTGATTCACCTTCTGCAGCTGTGCTGGGAGTTCCCTGTTCGATGTCATCATCAGCGCTCAGGGAGTTTCCACTTGTCTTCCTCTTAATGGCGCCAACATGCTTCATTGGTTCGTTTCTTCAGTTACATCGCGCATGTGTTCTTCCTCCATCGTGGTGGTCAAACAGATTCCAAATCCCTTTATAACATGGCTTAATTCCCTATCGATTGTGCTTCCTCCCATCAGGCACAATCTCAACCGTCTGATCTGGGCCCTCTAGATCCGACTCCATACACACGTTTTGTGCGGTTGACTTGCTCGACCGATAGCGCTCGATCAACAGTGGTTTTCTCTCACCTATGCTTGCCATGCGTCGATCGTTGTATGGAATCGGACAGCTTTCATCCAAAACCTCTTACTGTTTAAGGGTGCCCCGACCAAAACCGCTAGTTTCCAAAGTGTGGGTCCTGCCTTGTACAATTAGTGCTTCTTTCCCTTTCCTGCCCCCGGTCCTCCAGTTCCCCCACACGACCGAGTGCTCAAGCTTTCTCATTTTGGCCCTATTCGCCCAGCGATGCGCGATTAGCACTAGGTAGGTGCTAATTGCACATCAAAAATCACCTCTTTTTCCCATTCCGGGGCTCCCAAGGGCTACTTTGGCCTCCCGCACAGTCTCCATGGGCCTCAGTTAGTGCACTTTGACCGAGGTCCTCATCGTTCCACATTGGATGCCATTGCCACTGGTTTAGGGTGTTTTTTATCACTGTTCTGAAATTCTTTAGATATTTGTTCGACCTGATATTGTCATGGTTCTTTGACAGTCTTCTATGGATCCAATTTGGATCACATAATGAAGTTAAAGTTCAAACCCCACTCGGCATAATTTGGTGATGGAGCTGTGCAATCACAAGCGGATACAGTCGCTGTCACAAGTGACTGTCTGCCTTCCCCTCATCAAATAGCTCCACCACAGCAAGGTGATGTGGAAGAACATTTGAACATGTCTATTCAAATGTCACATCCTCCCACCCTCACTACTCTTAATATCTATGCAAATTTGGTTGGGCAGACCATGGGATGTCATACACACTTGTTACCTCAATCTCTGTCTCTACATTCCGCTAATCCTCTAGATTGCATTGTCTTGTGTTCTTCCCTTTCATACTCCACACTTGTTGTGAAAAAGAATCAAGCCATTGATGGAGTTGATGTTGCATAACCAACTCACCCTGTCATTCATGAAGAGTATGAATGAGCATTTGAGCATGAACCCGCAGTGAAGGAAGAGCTCCTTTTGTCCATACCTCCTTCACATTTTCCAGACATTGTTCGTGATTCTATTATCTCTGATTATGCTTCTGTTAATCCATCCACAGATGCATCAACTTCAGATCATTCAAATAACACACCTGATGTTAGTCCATCATTTGATAGTGGAGAGGAAAAATCGTTCATTAAAAATCCACCTGATTTTTCATCTACTTTTTTTGGAAACACAGAGGGTGAAAATTCTTGCTTCTCATCTACCCCTTTGTATGATTCATCAAAGCATGAGGATTCCAACAAACATCTTGAATTTTTTGATCATGGTTGTCATGATATCTGTACTTATTCATATGATCATGATGTTGATTCACTTGTTGTTAATATGTCTAAGCCACTAGTCTCTGATGATTTATCTATTGACAAAATGGAAACCCTGCAGGTTGTCAAGGCACTTTAGCTTGAGCTGTTGGTTATGTCAAACCATTGTTGTCTCAAGGTTGGTTCCACTTCTGATCAGAAAATTTGTGAAACACCCAAGGCTCCTCAACACTCATTTGTATGCACTGAAGAACAATCCAACAAAAATATTCAGCTTCCTCCACTGGAATCACATGATCCCATCGCTTGCAGACTTGAGGAATCATTCATAGCAAGCAAACTAGAAAGGAGTAAGTGTCTCTTTCTCTCATGTTTTCTTGTCTGCCATAGTAAAGAGAATCTATATTCTTATCATCTGTAGCAGTGTGTCGCAACACCGTCATAAGTCCATAGAGGGTTTGTCTTACACTTTCACTTTTTCTTTTCTGTGGACGCATTTAAACTCGAAGTGTGTTGGGCTTCATTGTTATATCTTTTATGTTTGTTGGTTCACTTGACTATGCTTCACACGATCCATGCCTTCACCAACATGTGCCTGCCAATGCACTAGTGGCTTCATTGGAAATACCAGTATCACTTCACGTGAGTAGGCCCATGCATTGTTTAGCGTAGGAGTAGGAGTAGTGTTTGTTTGCTTGCTCACTTTTCTTTCTTATTGTTTTGTTTTATTTTCTTATTATTTTTATTTCGTTTCATTTTGTTTGGTTATTATCATGCTATTTTTAGCTTTCTAAATAAGTGTTGCCCTCTACTGAGTTCTCACTTTTGAATGAGTATGTGGCTGAGATCTAAAGAGTCTTGTGACATTGCAACACTTGTCCAGTCCTACGTTGGTCCTCTCTGTGCTTAGTTATACCTTCAGCCTATGAAATCTTGATGGAAAATACAAACCATATTCAAGGGAAGCTTGGGTCTAACCATGAGAGTGTGTTCACACTAGGAAACCCCATGTCTGTAGTTAGCCTTTTGCTATGTGTGTTCAAGCTCATCCACCTAGGAGAAATAGAGAAGGGGAAAATATAAACAAGAAAAACTATGTCAGAGGTACTACATGCTTCTCTGAAGGAACAAACTCTTCTGATCTCAATAATTCGGGATCCCTCTTCCACCCCAAAAAAATAAATAAGTTCCTATACATAGTACTTTTAAAAAATACAAAGGCAAGAGAAGAGAAAGGCTTTTTACGCAGAGAGGTGAAGAATGCAACTCCTCCATTGTACTAACTAGGCTCGTTGATAGTGGAGCAATATGTGTGTTCATGTGTGTCTCCCTCGGGGTATTGTCCAAACATGCTGGTAATGGAGCAACACCAAAGATGAAAACTTATACTATGATTCCTTTTCAACTCGCGAGCCAAAATACCCTTCAAGATTTCAAAACATTGTGATCAAGTTGAAACTTGTTCTTGTGTTTGACTAAGCTGGTGAAAGGTGAACCATGTATGTCAATGGGGTAAGTGGGGAAGCCAAAGTAACCCACACAATGATTCAATACTCCTTGAAAGACTAAGGCCGTGTGTTGTCAATGAACCAAAACAAAGAAGTTGGAGTTCAACTAGTGTGTCACTAAGTGTTGTAGCATCTGCAACACCCTCCAAAATTTTGGCCCGCATCCAATTTCAGAGTCTTACTTGGGTTTTTCCTTGATGTTTGCAAGCACTTGAGCTCATCTCGTGAGACTGTGTTGAGTCTTTGCACCCTCCTCGCTTGACCGTTCAACGGACATATTCTTGCATGTTGGTCAGAATGTCATGCTTGCAATCATGTTATGGCCATGCACAAGGTCCGCCTTCGTGTGTACAAATTGTGTCGTGTATGTAAACATTTGTCACACTCACATGCGAAGTTGTATGCAATGTCGCTCAAGCATCATCGCAGTCGTTCAATGATCTATCGCAAGTGTCGCGCTTGTCGCTCACACTATTAGTCAGTCAAACTAAGTGTATGGTATCCTATTCGTTCGAGGTCTCTTGTCGTCAAGCCATGTTGAGTGTGTTTTCGTGAGGTCATGCATGTACAAAGTCACTCATTCACACACTTAGTCATTTGTTTAAAGCTTTGTCGACTGACCATCCTCCAATAGCCAGACATCCATTGAGTTGCATCGTGCAGTTTCTACTCTTAGTGATTATGTACTACTTCCTAGAATTGCAAAGAGCTTAAGGCTACCTCCCAAGCAGTCTGCACCGCGCAACCTTGGAATAAACTTGATCGATTGTCACCCATAATAGTGTAGAAGTTTCCCAGCAAGCCATTTCATTCTGTGTTGCCCACAAGCACATCAATCGAGCCTCGAGCTAGTCAATTAGAGAGTTTGACCAGGCAAACACCCCGGGACCCACTCCCCCAAAAAGTTGGCAAAAGCTGCAAAGCATGCCCGCTCCACTGATTGAAGAAAATGAATAGACATGCCTAAAAGAGACATTTTGTCTGTTACCGTCTCCCTGAAAAAATTGTGCAATTTTTCAAGTCAGTCACCCAATAAGTTGACCTGGTGCTTGCTCAGAAATTGTGCAGTTTTCATCAGCAGTTCCCGAGCTACCCAACATCCTTCTCAACACAAAAACTACTTAAGGATGTCTAGCAATCCAGCCTCCCAGCATTGTACATCTTTTTCGAATAGCCCTCCGGTAGCTTGTTGTCAGCTCCATAGAAAAATTAAGCAGTTTTTGTTAATAGCACTCCTACAGCCCACTATCAGCGCGTCGGATAAATTGTGCAATTTGTGCTGAGAGTCCCCCTCTCCTGCCTGCACTACCTCCCTGAAAAAATTGCGTAGAGATGCCCTCCAACTGAGACACATCCCACGGACATTCATTGTTGATCCAGATTGTCCATCTCTATCTCCCAATGACCTCCATATAATTTTCACCAGCAGTGCCCGGAGCCCACATCCTATCTTGAAATCTGGCTTGCATGATTTCAGAGCCTTTTCCTCTCTCCCAGTCACCTGCATCCAAAAGAAAATGACAATGCATCATGGTAGACTAGGATATTTCTAGATTTCATGTCACCTCTTCATGAGTGATTGCAGATACAGGTACATGGATGAGACATTATGCATCGATGAACAGGATGAATAAGGAGAGCATGCAAGTAGATTAGTTTGTGAACGGACAGACGAGAGATGCATGCAAGGACATTGTTTCACAAATAGATGAATGAGGAATGCACACGAGGGTATTTTTTTCCAAACGGATGAAGGATGAATGCATGCGAGAAGAATTTTTCGCGAATGGGCGAACACATGAAGCATGACAAAGTACAGGCGAAGTAGCGACATGCACCTGCAACATCAAGCGAACACCAAGACCATCAAAGAACCCACACACCTTGCCATGTGGAGGTGAAGGTATGATGCACCAAGAGGACATCCATCACTCAACAACACTGCAACTTGACATGCACACCACCACCAACATGAACACACCAATTATGTCGTTTCAAGTCATGTCATGAGTCATCTCAGCCACATCACTATTGTGGGCCACATTGTTGTGATCAATGTAATGTAACGTGGAAGTCCAAGAGACCCACATGTAAATTTGGAGTCATAAAGTCAAACAATCGTGAGGGAAGTCAAACAGTCACAAGGGCTAGTTTTACCCTCGGCTATAAATACCCTTGATTTATACATGCAAAAGAGTTTTCACCTTGTCTCCTCCCACATAGCGTTGAGAGTCTATAATCATTTCTTTGAGGAGTGAGCAGTGGTTCCAACACCCCACTTAGGGTTAGTGATGTAATGATGTACAGATGTGACTTCGAACTTTCACTTAATTCAGAAGCCTGTTAACAGGCCAACACATTTTCACACATGTATTGTATTCTTTTGTAAGACTATTCTTTGGACACTTGTAATGCATGTTTCTTTAACCTGTATTAAGAAAGTTGAACTATTTCGGTTGTTTTATTTCATAAGCTATTGGAAATGTCATTAGAGAACTTTTGAGGTCTGAAATGGGCCTTCTAAGAAAAATATACATCTAAAATAAATTTTATAAGAACCAATAGGATTCAAGATGATGATGTAAACCATGGTGGACTATTCATCATTTTTGGGGTAAAAAAGTAAAAAGATTATAAAATAATAAAATAATAAAAGTACTTTTCCAACTTGTATTTTCAACTTATCTCCATAAGTTTTTACTCGAATTTCAAGACAGAGTACTTGTTGGATGAAAAATTTAATTCCTCATCCAAGGAGCACGCATGTTGCATACTTTCTATAGTCCCTGCTACAAGAAAAATGAGAAATACATGAAAAAACATTATTGCAATAACATTTTTCATGTATTTATCATTTTTCGTGTAGCAGGGTCCATCGAAAATATGCAACATGGGTACACCTTGGATGAGGAATCAAATTATGCATCCAAAGAGTATTCCCACTTGAAATTTGAGTAAACTCATAGGGAGATAAGTTGAAAATACGATTTGAAAAAGTAGTTTTTTTCTTTTTTCCCTCTAAAATTTGATGATGTAATGTAATATTATTTTATTATTTCCACTATTATTTTATAATTTCCTTAGGATGCCCATTTTAGACCTCAAAATTTCCCTAATGGTTGTATCATTTTCTAACATTGCCTCGCTCATGTGGGCTATCCTTCTGGACACTCGATAGCTTCATTCTTGTAAACTTGATATAATGTTTGTCACACTTATGTGAACTATTCTATTGGGTGTTGTATGTGCTATCTATTCACCTAATGTTGTGATTGTCACATCTGTGTGGACTAGTCCGCGAGAAGTTGCGCATGTATTGATGCGTTGTGTGTCTCTAGCAAATTTGGGAATATTCCCTTTCAACCCAAGACTCACTTCCAACATCTCACTCTGTAGTAAAACAAATTTGACACAAGAGGCACTAAGAACTCACTAGGAATACAAACCTCGATTATTGAAGACAAAGAAAACCACTCTCACATGCTAACAAGCAAGAGCTAAGGCATATCTTTAAGATAATGGAAACCGGGCCATTGTACCAGATGGGACTCCCACACCAAATGGTGTGACAACTATTTGGGACTTCATACCAGGGAGATCCCCTTAATGTTGGTGGGTCTAGCACCATCAACATATGGTCAATAATGAAACCTAATATTCTATGGTAAAGGATACAAGTCTAGGACCATGAAGACCACTTTTGTGAAATTGGAAGACATGAGATACTTGGTTGACTCTTCATAAGAAATAATAGAAAGAAAAGGTGGATTATGGGAGGGTGATAAAGAGAATATATTGAATACTGAAATTTCACCATTACTCAAAAGAAGCAGCAAGCTAATAAAATAATGAAAGAAGGAGAATAACATCAAAATCACTGCCTCAAGCAAGACATGCCTTGTTTATCAATTTTACAGGAGGAAAGAAAATAACAATGTCACATTGGTGTTCAAAGTCTGATAATTTTATAAGGATAATGACCATGTTGAGGCATATTATTAGGAGAAGCAATCCATACGCTCGAGCTTGATTATTTTAAGAAGAATAATATTGATTCTTCTCTAATCCAAAAACAAACTTAGACCCACATGGAGAGGAAAAATATCTTGAGTAGTACATACAAAAGTATCAAGAAATTATTCCACCAATGCAATTTTAGTGGTCACTAGGAAGAAAAGTGTTGGTAACTTCATCTAGAGATTCATCCTAGAAACTACATAGCCAAGAGAAGTGTGGGGAGAGTGAAGATCTAAGAATATGGAGAACTACATTCATCTCTATTCAAAGGAGAAAAACCCATCCAAGGATCTATAGTGTAGAGGGTGTCAATGACACCAAGAACATGGAAAATAGGTTGATTCTAAGGGTAGCCATGACCTAGTGGTTATTTTATATTGCATATGAAGAACCCCTTTTTGGATATTTGCTAGATATTGGTGCATATAGGATAATGACATTGGGGGTGTACTTGAGAAGTCCATGACATGCTTGTGATCATGTGTAGGTATTGAAGATTTGTTTCCATTATGGGAAATAAGAAATCCTAATAGTATAATGCAAACCACACTTCCCTTAGGGAATGGTTAGGTGGTCAAAATTTCATGGTTGTATTATAATGAAAAAATATAGAGTAGTATTAGTCTTGGATTCATTTATTACCAAGATGGATCATTTCCAAGTTCGAGAGAGAAATGGTAATGAGAGTTGATAATAGAGTTCAAATCTAGAGATTACTTAGAGATGAAAGTCAGTGATAATTCTTTTACATTATGGGAATAAGTAAGTAATTAGCTAGATCTAGATCCATAGCAAGGACTAGATCTAGTAGCTAGAGCCATGAGTTGGAGCTAGAGATAGAGTCAAAACTATAGCTACGCGTTAGAGTTATAACCATGTTCTATAGAAGTAGAAGGCACATTGATTCATATTGGTTTCCTTTGAGATTTTGAAGACAAAAAAGCTTCTCAAAGTGTGGGGTGTGATCTAAAATGTATATAAACCAATGAATGGTTAAGACTCAATACTTGCAACTAAAATCAACCATTAGTGAATATTAACCAACATATGTAGCAAACCAAACATAAAATTTGAAGAAGAAAAAATGCAAGCAAAAAGGAGAAGATGGGTTAATTAAAAGTTAAAATAAAATAAAATAGAAAAGAAGGATGCAAAATGGGAAATGTAAGGGTCATAGTTGTTGATCTTCTTCCTCAACTCTCACTATTTCTTATTTCACTTTTATTCTGAAGCTCTTTTGGGTTGTTCTCCCTTAAAAAACCAATTTCTTGGCTATGTAGAAATTGTGCTTAAGGCATTGATGTTTATTATTATTGTCACTTATTTCTATGATGTCTCCTCAAGCAAAGGACCTGAAGGGCTTGACTTTTAACTCTTAATACTTAGGTGATACGAAAGTCTCATAATGCCATTCGATTGCTAAATAAAAATGCTGAGAGAAGAATGCTTTTGAGAAGTTAGAGACAATATGTTGTTTTTCACAGAAACTATTATCTGTAACACTTTGGGAAGTTAAAGACAATATGTTGTTTTACATAGAAACTATTATCTATAACTTAGAAAAAATGTAGAAGTATAAGAGCTCTCTTTTAAGGAATTTTAACTTCATTCACATAAGTAAACAAAGACCTGTAGCTTCATTACCATACTTAAAGAAAGGTGGATACATGATGACACATAACAGATAAATCACAAATCATACCCAACAGTGTGTGGAAAACTCCTGATTCTTTCATTAATCATCAGCTTTATCAAGAATCCAATAGCCTAGTCTCTAGGTTCTTCAAAATTAGAACCCTTTTTCTATAATTTTGCCTATTTTTATACATCATGAGACAGGTTGTAATCACCAAAACTGTCAAACTTCTTAACTATCTCCTAACTGTCTAAAGTAAAATTCATTACAAAATATTACATTTGAGGGTAAAAGACAACTCATTCTTCTCAAGAAAACAAAATAACAAGAAGTAACAGAAATTAGAAGGTGATGGTTGCTCGTTGTTCGAATCTGTGGCTTAATTGTTGATGAAGTTTATTTGTAAATGTTCTAATGATAGCTAGACTATCTTAACATAGAAAATTGCATCTTTACAAAATTCCGTGTGTGGACCTATGGGTTATGGGCCCATGTATATATCAAAAATGTTCTGATTGGACGAAACATAAAGAAACCCTTATGGCCCACGTATATATCGAAGGTGTTATGATTGGCAGAAACACAAAGAAACCTGACCAATCATCGTTCCTTTGGAGTTTTGGTCATCCGCCTCTAATTTTAGTTATTCTGCTAAAACATCGGAATTGGTTGACTTACGTGGAATATGGCAAACCTTCAGTTACCACAGAACCAAAACGAACCAAGACTCCGGTTCATAATCTTATCGTGTTCACCTTTTCCACAAACCTTTTCCTTCCCTACGAACCGAGAAGAAACAAAACTGCAGTTCATAGACTTGTCGGGTCCAAAATTTATGATAAAACCCATGCACATTTTAACTTGATATCTGTCAGATCTCCTCCCTTTTTGATGATTAGCTGTGATCGATCCAGACTTCAACGGATTAAATTACATTCCATAAACCATCGCATTCGTTTTCCCAATTAAACCTCGTCCTTGTTAACCACGCAATTACCATTAGATCTGTTGCCTATCGATCAGATGGCTCAGATCTTCTCCTGGGTTTCTCACGTTTGCAAGCCATCAATAACATAAAACAAATCATTTCTTTCAAATTTTTGCATTCTCTTTTATTTCCATTATAACATAATATTTGATTTTTTTTCATTTTTGCGATAAAACTGAAAATAAAATTAAGATGACAATGGATGCTACAACATGGGAAAAGGAGGAAAAGACATAGAAAGCCATGAAAGCATTGTAACCATATACTATTGAAATGATTCACTAATCCCCATTTGATGTTGGTTTTCCCAATTGGGTTTTTAGGTAATCATCATGTCTATTGTATCTTGAAGGGTTTGAATTTTTCTTTATATTTGTGAAGAAAAAAATATATGAGAATTTATTGTATTATGCATAATTCAGTTGCTTTCTTCACCTTTTAGATAATGTGTATATTTAAAATGGGTTCTAATGATTGCCTTAAGGATCTTTAATAACTATTGTGTTAGCTATTAAGATAAGAACCAAATTATCTCTATTAATTAGTGACTTAAACATATACGTATATATATATATATATGTATGTATGTATGTATGTATGTATGTATGTATGTATGTATGTATGTCATATTAGAGTTTATAGATTAAAGCATTACACTCTTTAAATTATTAAACTATCACACACACACACGCATAAATTATTTTTCCCTGTTAGTCATTTAGGCTTTCACCTATTTATTTATTACTCTTGATACTCTTCTTATATTCATCAAGTCTTGAATATGGACCTGGTTAGAGGTTCTGAAACATTGACTACAATACTTAAATTTGTGGATCTTCCTCTATCTATCAACAATCCAAAGCATAGAAATGTTAATACAACAAATATCTACCCAAATTAAAGATATCACTAACTAAGAATTATTACAAAAGCTATCATATTCACATCGAAGGTGTTCCCTTTTGAAACACCTCACCACTGACCTTCATCTACATTTTTGTTTTCAACCGTTAGTTCTAGCAACCAATGTCATTTATTTCCACAGTTGGTTTGAGAAAACAATTGCCATTACATGTTGCATGTTGGCCATGCCTTGTCTTAATGGATCTAAGAATAAGTAGGGTCTCTTGCAACCCCACCATTTTCTACAAGGCTGGTTGTCTCTACTAGACCAAGGGGGAATCCTCAATAGCATCCCTATCATTGGTGGCTAGAAGAAAAACAAAAGAAAGACGTTGTAGAGCCCTAACCCTGTGAAATCCTCTTCCTTCTTTCCCCGCAATCTAACATTCAGAAATTATATATTTGTTTTACATTTCAAAAATTGTTTTTCACCAAAAACCATTGTGCACTTGTAGTATAATGTTCGAGTGCTAATTATTTCGATTAATAAAAATAAAGAACCTAACTGGGCCTAACTCATGCATTTCCCACAGAAGTTGAAGCATGCATTGTAAGAATTTTCTCAGAAATCTCCTAGAAAGATTTGTGTGACTAGCATTGGCATGTGATCAAATAGCAAAGGTGTTTATTAGGTGTTTTGTATTTACTGTCCTAAATTTCGTTGGAATTGTTCGGTGAAACCTGGTCAAGGATCATTATAAGTGAGTGATTTGTATTGTTCACATGCAAACTATGTAATAGAATTGCACTAAATGAGAAGGTGGTTTAAGGATAATATGGCATCAATCGTTTATATGCTTATATCAGCTTTTAATACTAGATACATTACGTCATTAAATTGCGAGGCACTAAATCAAAAGACATTATGTAATTATGTATATGTTGGTATTCCATAACAAGGTTGTTATATCATGTGTGTTCTCTAATACTTCACGTTATGTTACTCTACTAAGACTCTGATCTAGTTGATTGACTAGGAGTTTGTGGCTCTAAAAACTTGATCATGTGAAGTTACATGTTAATTATAACCCCAGTTCGAGCGCCTCAGAAATCTCTATATATATCCATATGAATTAAGTTTAATTATATAAAAAATATGTATTACATTTTATGGAATTGTTAATAATTTTGGTAATTATATATGTAGAGTTTGAAATTCTTAATCTTTTAAGATATAAAGTTTTTAATTATTTAAATTTATACTAATAATTTAATAAAAACTAAAATTTATAAAAATGTAAATATAATTTTTATAATTATTAAAATATTTATAATTTGTAAATTTTAGATTTTTTTAATCATTATGAAAATAAAAATATGTATGTATGTGATAATTTGTATTTATTTCTATAAATGTATTTTCTTTTAATCATTTTACATTCAATATAAAATTAATTTTTTTTATATTCAACTTCTCTTTCACACATACATAATAATTTTTGAAATCCACATAGCTTACTAATCAACCAACCATTTTGATGCAATAAGTTCACTTTTATATACATTAACTATGTGAGATAGGTCACAAATTAATTCATCAATAAATGTGACTTCAAAAAAGTTATGAGAATTAACTCATTGCAGTTAATTACAATGTGTAGGGGACTTGATTTTTTTCTATAAATAGAAAGGTAAAATGTAATTGTGTTGTATGTTGGTTGTAATTTTGAAATGCAAGTTTCTCTAGCCTAATGCGAATTGCATGGAACTTGATTGACTATATCACACACACATTTTACACCTTTATGAAATGGACTGAGCTCTCAAAGTTCACCATAATTCGCTTGATTTCATTTAATTGGCTCAAGTTCTGTTCTGAGTGTACCTTGTGATTGTCTTACTTGAAATAAGACACAAAGAAACATGCCCATGAAGCAACAACTTTAAAGAATAAAAATGGGTGGTTTCTCAAAAAAAATCCCTAGAAAACCCTACACCTAACCCTTTTGCTTTGTATTTATTTTCATGAGCATGGGATTTTTCTTATCAAAGTGCTTCTAGTGTGACCTCTAAGATTGATTTTCAGTAGTGTGGATAACGGAATGTTTGATTGGATTTAATTGTAGATCATAGATATCATTGTTCTCTACATAATTAATTGAAATATGTAGTTCTATTGAAAACAATTAACTCTAGTGTGTGTATGTTGTTGAGCTACAAAGTTTTTCTAAATGCATTCAAAAATTCTATTCACATGAAAACATTAATAGAATATAAATACAACAAGATATGTCTCGAGATAGTTAATATATCTAGGACATAAAATATCTAGGTTGAGTGAATATTTCCACTACACACCAATCTACGAAGCTAATTAGTTGCAAAGAATCTCTCAACCAACTAAACTTCAACAAATTCCTAATCACTAGGAACAAAATCCTATACCTAGAAGGCATCAAAACTAAGAAAAGTAGGAATTATATTTTCCAAGTCACCCCCTTGATGACTACTTGTCTCAATCTCAATTAGCAAGATCTACATCTGGTCCAATCTAGCAATTACACCTTGTACCTTGTTCTTACATACATCATCAAATTATCGATGTCCATCTAAATGAACAACCATCCACCATAATGCATGGGTACCTAACCACTGTAACTAGTGGTTTAGTCGTAATTTCTTCACATAGATGGTTCATCCAACTTCTTGATGAACTCTCTTTGACTTGGTCCTTCAGACTCTGAGATTATTCCATTTCACAATTCTCCCCTTAATTGAAGAATCAATTCTTTGATTACATATCAAGCTTAGATACAAGTACACTTGCCACCCCCGTACCTACCGAGTGGTTGAATCCGCAACTTGATGTCACTAGGGAAGACATAACAAAGGGGTATGCATGCCTCTCTAAGTTGTACAACCATAAGCCCTTTTACCATTAAAAATCAATATATGACATGTATATTTTATATAATTACAATGTATGACTCATACTTTATCATGGTCATGAGTCTATTAGACAAACTCAAATAAACTTTCACTATGTTGCCGATTTTGCAACCAAATTCAATCCTTCATTACTTGGATCCTTTGCGACTCATCTTGGATACACTAAACCATTCATATGTTTGATCACACCACTGCTTTCTCACTTGAATCTTCCCATCATAGTATTCACTCATCATAGGCTTTGTACTTTTGATTCTTTCACATCTTCATTTTTAACTTTGGCATACTAGTCTTTGATGTCCATGCTTTATGTGTCATGAGTTAGCATAAAAAATTACAAAAAAATGACTTCATATTGAGGTCGTAAATATTAATATGTAAAAAAAAAATCCATTACATATTCACCTTAAAGCATACCAAAAAAAACAATACCAAATAAAAATATAAGCATAAGCAATGATCTAAAGATGACCATGCTTTTATGCATTAAGGAAAAAACCTTAAACAAGTAATGCAATCTCCACTTTTACGATGAGTCCATGAGTAAAAATTTTAAACTTTGGGAATATAGCCCCACCACACTCTCCACACATTGAGTCAACGTCGTTATCGACCACTAACACTGTGAAGCTTCATAAATGTGACACAACAGGTCCACAAGATGCTCCTCAATGCGACTCCTTAACTCTATTACTTCCTCAATCAACTCTTCAATGTTTTTCCTTCCACGCAATGGAGGTTCAATGCATCTAGATATAGTTTTTCCACAACAAGTCATTCTCCATGTTGACTATACATTGGAGGTCTAACATAGGTGTTTTCCCACACACCACGACTGCTAGTTTTCCTTGTTGGATGATTTTCGCATACTAAATTCAGTGCATCTCTTCCAAAACTTTGGTTAACACACATTCCCACACTTAGTCTACACCAGTTCATAGCTCTCCAACATCGAATCACTTGAAACTGATATCAAGGTATGTGCCCTCCAACAACACCAATGACTATCCAAACCAGTCGCTCTTCCAATAATCTGCCATTCAAACTAGAGCACAAACAAGAACAACTTTGTGATTAAAACATGTTGTAGAAAATAAAACCACCCTCCAAAATTTTTCCTTAGCTTCATTTTGGAGCCTCCCTACCAACCATCCTTAGCATCATGTCTTGCATTGTCCAAGGTATATAGGTTTCAACAGAGTTTCAGTGGCCTGTCAGCCTATGCATGTCAACTTGTTTGCCTCTCACCACAGGATATCATTATGGACTTAGGAAATTTACTCGCTGACATGCTCCCCCTAAAAAATATGCAGTTCTATAGGGGAACTAGCCTTCCCTCCAGAAATTGCACAATCCCGATGGGCTGCTTGCAGGGCTCCAAAAATGCTCAGTTTAGCGAGTCATCCTTCTCCTTGAAAATTGCAACGTGCAGCCCGACACTGGGCTTCATCTTAGAAATTACACAGTTCTGACTGACAGCCAAGGCATCAATCCAGAAATTACGCAATGCATGAGGGACAGCTAATCTTGCTCAACTTAGAAATTGTGCAAATCTCATCCTCAGGCTTGCAGACTATTGCATGTGCTATCAAATTGACCAGTTCCCTCTAAGACTGAGCAATCCTGATTTGAATGCATGGGCTACTTTTCCCAAAAAAGAGAAAAGAAAAAAGAATCCATAGATTTTAGGGATCTATTCCTACCAGTTGATGGTTACATGCAAAGATCATTTTAGAAACTTCCCTCCAAGTGTCACCCTTTTCTAGATTTGTGGCATGCACATCATAAGCCTCAATATTATCAAAAATTATGTTTGGACATTGCAAAGCTCATCCCTCACATGGATCTTGCAGCTCTGACATCCCACATCACATTTAGGAGTCTTCGGCACATTCATTTCAACTTTCTTCGTGTGACTCTGCTTTACATGGATTTTGTTGCTATTCTTTCCCTTTTTGTATTTCAGCTTGTGTGAGTGATGTCTCCTTGGTTTCGATGAATGATTGCTTTCGTTTTGATGCATGTTAGCTTGTAGAAGCATTATTTCAGTTTTAATTGCATCTCACTACTGTCACATGCATGAGACTGTTTCTTCACTAACAATCACCGTTGCGGCGACTCGCTTCACACACATGCTCACTTTCCCGTTTTCTGAATCTTGAACTTATTTTTCTCATGCATGATCATTCACTCTTGCTTACACTCAGTCTCACCATGCATTCAAACCTTCTCATGCTTTTAGCCTCTCATCAGCGCTTTGGGCTGCCTTGGCCCAGACCTTGCCTTTCCTGACTAGAAAATGCACATTTATAAAAGTGAAGGCTTTTCCTTCCCTCTAGAAACTATGCAAATCTAGCCTAGCACTGGCCTCTAGGCTTGCATTGCATAATTCTAAGAGGCAATGCCTTGCTAGCCCTAGAAATTACGTAATGCAGTTTGTTGGTTTGCATGTCACTACTAACTGAAACTGCGCGTTGCACATTTTTCAATCTTCAACAGGCCAATATGGATTGTGCATTGTGCAATTCTAGTAGTCAGTTAGCCTCTTGATAGCCCAGACTATGCCTTACGCAGTTTTGGCAGTCAATCTCCCAACCTCCCTGTGAAAATTGCACAATCTTCAAAGTTAGTCACATAGGTATATTGCATGTTAGTCCTCCATTTTTCTTTTGTTTTCAACTAACATGTGTTCATCTTCCTCTCAAAATTAAAGTTCCAATGGCCTCCCAAAGAGTGGGGTTAAAGGACACCATTGAGAGCGCAACTAGAGATGCAGTTGAGCAAGTGTCTATGAGCTTTCTTATCTATGAAGACACTAAGTTGTTCATAGATATGGATATCAAGATGAAATGGCAATGGTATCGTAGATAGAAGCACCATCAACAGCAGCAGAGGGTAGTAGATCTACGCATAACCAAGGTAGGTGGAAGGTTGTTGACAGTGCAAAGGCAGAGAAAAGTTGCAAGCTCAAAGCAAATCCACTTGTGATTAAAGAAACTTTAGAGATTCTGGCTAAGAGGTGACAACACAATAAGAGGATTGTGCAAAGTCAAAGAGAGGAACAAAGGATGGAGGAAACAGAGAAGGAGTTGAAGGATTTGAAGTGGCAACTCAAGGAAGAAGAGGCGTTGTGCAAAATAGAGAAGGAAGCACAATAGTAATAGGAGAAACAAGAGGTGCAACGTGAATAGATTGAGTAAACATCACCCATACAAGTTATAGACCCATCCCAGTAGTTGGAATAAAGCAGACAGCGTGGGAAGCGTTGTTGATCACATCCATGGGTGTTCAGGAGCATGGATGTCATTGTGCACATGCATGTGATCCCATCCATTGACACACTCACCAAGGCGAAGACAAAGAACCAAGTTCGACCAGAGTTGGACATGTAATTTGACGAGTTGATGCGCATAGCCACCAGCACATCTTGGAGATCAGCAAAGATACTATGCATCAATATGTTTTTGGTCTGGCTTCACTCAAGACTACGGTGTGCATATTATCAAACAAGTTGGACAAAGGAGCCAAATTAGTGTACCCGGATGAAACGGAGGCAAGAGTTTGCTTCCACAAGGATGTCAGGGATTTAGTCTTCCCACAGTTTTTCGATTCTTAGTGATGTCTTTAATGGCTTAATGAAGCATATTTTGTCTCACATGGGTACATGTGCAGATTGTAATGTAACATGTTGTAAAAGTGAAAGACCAAGTGTCAATAGTTGAATGTAATAGTCATGTAGTACTTGAAGAGTCATGAGGGTAGGTGAAGAGTCACAAAGGGGAATGTCAAGGATCACCCCACCCTTGTCTATTTATAGAATGTCATAACTCATTGTATAGGATTTTCGGAGCCAAGCTTCCTAGAGGTGTATCTTAGAGAAAGCTTGGAGTGTATTGTAATGAGCATTGGCTTCTCCATAATGTAGAGCTAGTACATATCTTTGGAGGAGTAGGCGGCAGTGAGTATAATGTGCCTCTATCAGAACTAGTGGTTGGTCATGGTTATATTTTATGATTGGATCTTTCACTTCTAATATAACAAAGCCAACATGTTTCATGGATATGCTGTTATTGTAGTTCAACTTTCTTGGTTATTCTAATGATATATGTAGTTGTTTGCTTATGCATGAATGTATGGACTCTTTCTATATATGTTTGTATGAATCTTATTGAGATGTGTTGTTGGTTGAACCATCACTTTGGATCGTTGGTTAACATGCCTTCCATCTTGTGGTGTATCTTTGCTCGTGTGTTCCCTTTCAAGCCGCGTGCTTCCACAAGTTTCGAAGGGGTGCACTCATTCCCCATTCTGTGTGTTAGAACCATTCATGCACCTTCCTTAGCTTACTACATTGGTCACACCCATGCTACCAACAAGGAAATCCTACTTACCTCTACATGCAACCGCAGTCAAGGAAATACCATACTACCCCACTGCTGGGACTCCTACACCAAATATTAAGAGGTCTAATCGGGACTTCTTACTGAGGAGATCCCCTGACATGTTGGAGGGTCTATCACCATCAACATTTTGGTGCTAGAAAGAAGGCCATATGGCAAGTTGAGTCCTCACATATGTTTTGAATCTCCGCATACCTATCATGACTAACTACAGAGTTTCTCTTCTGGAGTGTATGCCTTATTGAAACAACTTTGAAATATCAGAAGAGCTCTGGCATAACTTGTCACATAAAACATACGATGGTGGAGGATACGTAGCCTTGGTTAGGCATGTAGTTAGAGTTGTAGGCTTATGCGAAAGACATGAAACCTTTGAAGATTACATGACCTGCACGCTATTTGACTACACACTTCGAGGGCACCCAATGCATTGGTGTGCCACGCTGCCCGAAAAATCTATTCATTATCTTTCTCATCTAGTCATAGAGATAGATGATTCTTTCAAACACTTTGACCTAAAATACTCAACAAAGAAATTCTAAAATTATAGAGAGCACCTGATGAATCTGTGGAAAGATTTTACATGTGCGTTCGTAATCTTGCATACCAATTTCCCAAAGATGAAAGTGCTTGGGAACTTTTCAATGGAATATTTGAGTATCTTCTTTACATATTCGAAAATCTGCAATTATTGAAATTATTCAAACCCAGCACATCATACTTCAGTGATGGAGTTGCGCAATCACATATATACACAGTTGTTATCACAAGTGATTTCCTACCTTCACCTCATCAAACAACGCCACCATTGCAGAGTGATGTGGGAGAACATGCACACACATATGATGAACTATCACATCCTCTCACCCCACCTACTCTTGATATGTGTAGATTTATCTTACAAGCCTGCTAGTTGTCACGTGGATTTGTTCCCTCAACCTCTGTCCCCATGTTCTATTGATCCTCCGAATTCTATTGTCTTATGTTCTTCCATTCTAGACTCCACACTTGTTGTGAATGAGGATCAAGTTGTTGTTGGAGTCGGTGTTGTGCATCCAACCTGCCCCATCATTAATGATGAGTGTGTGTGGGAATCTAAAGAAGAACCTGCGGTGAAGGATGACTCCTTTCCATCCGCACCTCATATGCTTTATGCTAACATCCCTTATGATTATCCTAGTGTTGATTTCCCCTGTGAAAACTCATTTCTGAATGTTTCTACTTCCACTCATTCATAGGACACATCAGATGTTAGTCTGTCATTACATTGCAGAGAGGACACGTCTTCCTCTAAAAATCCATCCAATTTGTCATCTATCATTTCTGAAAACATAGAGGGTGAACATCCTTTCTTCTGAGCTACCCCTCTACATGATTCATCAAATCATGAGGATGCTAATGAACATCTTGAATTTTCTAATTGTGGCTGTCATGATCTATGTACTTCTTCATTTGATTACGATGTTGAGTCACTCGCAGTTAATATGTCTAGGCCACTGGTCTCCGATGATCTACCTGTCGACGAAGTTGAAACCCCACAGGCTGTCAAGGCACTTCAGCCTGAGCTGATGGTTATGTCAAGCCCTCATTGTCCTGAGTTTGGTTTCACTTCCGATCCAGAAATTGTTGAAACATGCAAGGCTCCCCATCACTCTCTGCTTCGCATTGAAGATCAACCAAACACCCAGATTTTGTTTCCTCGACTCGAATCATATGATCTCATTGCTCTTGCATTGGAGGAATCTTACACAGCAGGCACACTTGCGTGACGTAAGTGGTCTACCTTTCTCACATTTGCTTGCATGTCCCAGTCAATAGAATGCATATGCTTAACATATGCATGCAGTGTAGCACAACAACATGGCAAGTCCATAGAGTGCATGTCATGTGTTTTCACTCATTTCTTTTCTTTGGACGCATTTAAACTCGGAGTGTGTTTGTCTTCATCGTTATATCTTTCATGTTTTCTGGTTGGCGTGACTATGCTTTATGCGAACCATGCCTTTACCAACATGGGTCTACCAATGAGCCAATGGCTGCATTGGAAGTATCACTTCACGTGGGCAGACCCATGCACTTTTAGCTTAGGAGTAGGAGTAGTGTTTTCTTCATGTTGGTTTGCTTCCATGCATGTTTTCTTTCTTGTTTGTTTGTTTTCTCGCTTGCTTGTTACCTTAATCCCTTTGATTTCACATTTTCCTCTGCTCTTCACTCTTTTTTGCTTGTTTCTTGTTTACATTCGTAGGTCATTTTCGCATGAACCGTGTGTGTGTGACTCTTGAAACAAGCTCGGTAAAGTACCAAAGGTCTTGTGCAGTTATCAAGACTTGGTTATCTATTATCTTGAATTTGTATGAAGAACTTGTTGTCTTTAGTCCATGATACACCAATGGAAAATATGTTCTGTTCAAAGTGAGCCTTGATGAAAACACAATGCTTGTGTGCTAACTAGTATCACCTACTCTAATCGGTTGTTTTTTGGTTAACCCTTATCAGCTCAGTCAAGTAGAGTAAGGTGAGGGGGAAAACCTTAACAAGTATTTCAAAGATATATGCAAAATAATTCTCTAAAGGAACAACCTATTCTTTTCTCAATAAGTTAGGATCCCTCTTTCGCCTCTGAAATGAATAAGTGGTATGCACAAATTTGGAAAAAATGAAAAAATGAAAATATGAAAATATGAGAAATTTTGAAAAAATGAAAAATGAATAAGGTTAAGGAAGAGAAAGGCTTCCGATGTAGAGAGGTGATGTGAGTAACTTTGTTGGGGTACTGATCAGGCTTGCTGGGAGCATAGCGATGCTTGTGTTCGTGCGTCACTCCACCAGGGTACTATCGAGGCCTGCTAGCAGTGGAGCAATGTTGGAGATGAAACTTAAACTCTGACTATCATAATGCTTGTTTACTAATATACCCCTCATCCCCAATCGAAACAACGGCGTTGACTTGGCTTGGAATGTGTGCTGACTAACCAAGAGCACAATAGGTGCTACATTTTCCAATCAAGCTAGTGTGCGAATCAAGATGATCTGAGAATCGAACAATACTTCTGGAGGAGTTAGACTCTCTTTTCAGGAAACAAGGTCGATTCAGAGAGTTGGAGTTCTACCAATGTGTTGCCAAGTGTTGTAGCAGCTACAACCACCCTCCAAAATTGTGCCTTAGCTTCATTACGGAGACTCACTACTAGCCATCTTTAACATCATGTCTTACACTGTCCAAGGTGCATAGGCTTCAACTGATCTTTAGTGGCCTACCAACCTGTGCATGTCAACTTGTTTGCCTCTCAGAATAGGCTATCATTCCGGACTTAGGAAATTTGCTGTGAAAATTGAACAATTCTGGAGGGGAACCAATCTTCCCTCCAAAAATTGTGCAATCCTTCTGGGCTACCTGATGGGCTCCAGAAATGTGCAGTTAAGCCATACAACCTTCCCCTTGAAAATTGCGCAGTGTAGCCCGTCATCAGGCTTCAGCTCAGGAATTGCACAGTTCTGATGATAGCCAAGGCTTTAGTCTAGAAATTGTGCATGGCATGAGGGACAACCAATCTTTCTCAGCCCAAAAATTGTGCAAATTTCATCCTCAATCTTGTAGACTGTTGCATGTGCTATCAGGTTGACTAGTTCCCTCAAGGACTGAGCAATCCTAATTTGCATGCATGGGTTGCTTTTCCCAAAAAAGAAAAAAGAAAAAAGCATCTCTAGATTTTAGGGATATATTCTTATCAGCTGGAGGTTACATGCAAACATCATTTTAGAAACTTCCCTCCAAGTGTCGCGTTTTCCTAGATTTGTGGCATGCGCATCATAAGACTCAATATTATCAAAACTTATGTATCAGACATTGTAGAGCTCATTCCTCACATCGATCTTGCACCTCTGACATCCCACATCGCATCTAGGAGTCTTTGATAAATTCAGCTCAGCGTTCTCTGGGTAAGTCTACTTTACATGGCTTTTGCTTCTTTTCTATCACTTTTTGTATTTCGGATTGTGTGAGTGTTGTCTGCTTGGTTTCGATGAATACTTTTTGCATTTTTCTAAATGTTATCTTGTAGAAGAACTATTTCAATTTTTCATTGCATTTCACTATTGTCGCATGCATCGCACTATTTCTACACTAACATTTGTCGTTCTGGTGACTCGCTTCACACACATGCTCGCTTTCCTGTTTTGTGAATCTTCCACTCATCGTTTTCATGCATGATCATTCACTCTTGCTTACACTTAGTCTCACCATGCATTCAAACCTATTCCTAGATTTGTGGGATGCGCATCATAAGACTCAGTATTATCAAAACATATGTATCAGACGTTGCAGAGCTCATTCCTCACATCAATCTTGCAGCTTTGACATCCCACATCGCATCTAGGAGTCTTCGAAACATTCAGCTCAGCTTTCTATAAGTAAGTCTGCTTTACATGGCTTTTGCTTCTTTTCTATCACTTTTTATATTTCGGATTGTGTGAGTGTTGTCTGCTTGGTTTTGATAAATAATTTTTGTTGTTTTGATAAATGTTATCTTGTAGAAGAACTATTTCAATTTTTCATTGCATTTCACTATTCTGACATGCATTACACTATTTCTGCACTAACATTCGTCGTTCTGGTGACTCGCTTCAAACACATGCTTGCTTTCCCATTTTGTGAATCTTCCACTCACTGTTTTCATGCATGATCATTCACTCTTGCTTACACTCAGTCTCACCATCCATTCAAACCTTCTCATGTTTCTAGCTACCCGTCGGCGGGCCTGGGTTGCCTTCTCCTAGACCTTGCCTTCTCAGCTAGAAAATGTGCATTTCTAGAAGTGAAGGTTTTTCCTTCCCTCTATAAACTGTGCAAATTTTACCCAACACTGGCCTCCATGCTCACATTATGCAATTCTGGGAGGCAGTGCCTTGCTGGCCCCAGAAATTGCGCAATGCAGTTTGCTGGTTTGCATGTCACTGCTGACTGAAACTACGCATTGCATTGTTTTCAGTCCTTAGTAGGCCAGGATGGAATGTGCATTGTGTAGTTCCCGTAGTCAATTAGCCTCTCGACAACCCGGATTGTGCCTGTGCAATTTTGAAAGTCAATCTCCCAGCCTCCCGATGAAAATTGCACAATCTTCACAGTCAGTCACACATGTATGTTGCATGTCAGTCCTCCATTTTGTTTTGGTTTTCAACTGACAGATTGTTGGACATGAGTGTTTCTATGTCTCCAAGTAACACAGGTGTTTGTCTACCTCTCAGTAGTACAGGTACAATGGCCTCCTAGAGAGCTACAACACTTGGAAAATTTCCAATCTTAATGCAACAATGCACAACTCAACCACTCCTAAGCATATCAAAAGTAGATATACAATACCACTTGTAGATCTAAACCAAGTGAAATGATTGTTCGACAAGCAAAATCACCAGAAGGAGGTGACCCATTCACATTGATAAGTGAAAAATGGTTTCTAGATATGTTAGTGTTTCATGGTCATGATTTTGTAGATAATTTGTTGCATTTTAAAATGTAAAAGTGATGATGTGTTTTCCATCACTTGTTCGACAATAATGATGTCTGGTCTTATTTTGACTGGCATGATAAACTGTGAAAGTGATGTTGTGTTTCCATCACTTGTCAAAGCAAAAAAATATTGTTTGGCCTTATGTTTGTAAATCATGTGTTGTAGTGATGACATGTTTTCCATCACTTGTTGGAGCAACAATGATATGTTGGCCTTGTTTTCGTAGCGGGGGTATTACGTCCATATTGATGTAAACTTGACCACCGAGTATGTGTTATAAACTCATGGCAAGTGTGGGACGCTTGGGTCATTAGTTGGTCATGAAATTCAAGCATGTAATTTGCGGAACAATGTACTACAAGTTGCAGAAGTAGCAGGTGACAACTCATTGCTTAAGGTTCTTTGTCATCAGTTAAGGCTCTGAAGAACAAAGGTGAAGGAGATGGAAGCGAGGCCTTTCAGGATGCTTCTGATGCAGACAAGGTACAAAAAAATTGCAGATTATATTTTATGCTTTTGGAGGACCAAAAGCTCCTCAACGGGGAAGATTGATCCAGGTGGTTCTAGAGACACACATAGGACAAAACAAGATTTATGGAAGCTCAAAAATCAAAGTGATCAGAATGATTTCAAAATGGGGCCAGAGCGTAGATCTCGTCATCCTGATCGTGGTGTTGTGAACGGTTCGTCAAACCAAGTCCGTATGCGAAAGTTAGAAGCAGTCAAAGTTTGGTTGACTTTTTCTTACTTGGTAGGCTTAAGGAGGCCGCAATTTGGACAAAATCCACCCACCAGATTCCCGCCAACCTGGGCCAAATTCCAAGAAAATTTGTGGCCTAGTTAGTTTGATTCCTTAGGTCAAATTTTAAATTTTTTGAAAATGGCTTTATGATTAATTAAAATTAAAAATATATATAAAAGGGAGGTGGTGGGCCACCACCCCCACCACCCCACACCTCATATAACATACGACATAATTAAAAGGGGTCGATGGGAGTTGAACCCATGGCCGGGAGGGCCGGCCCCACCTATGTAGCGACCCCACATTAAACACCAAAACACCATTAATACATTGCAATGGCCCTCCAGGGAACCCTCCACATTAAAACAAAAATGTAATAAAATTGGGGAGGGGCGGGATTTGATCCCCCAACCCCTCCTCAACCATTTACCTTATTTTCCAACATGCCAAACTACTTCTTTGTTAAATCTATTGGAGAAAACCTATATAAACCCAAATTTCTCAGTGCACGAGGCAGATGGAGGAACCAGGAGTGGGCACGGATTTCAAGATAGAGGAGGAAGAACCTTGACATGTGTTTCAAGGCAAAATATTCTTTGATGCCTGAAGATTCTCCAGGGAGGTAAAAATTCTTTTTATCCGAATGTAACCAAGCTTACAGTAAATTTTCTTAGATTTTCGCAGAGAACATCATCGCAAGGTTGGACTCGCCTTTTGAGTAGCAAATTTATAGGGTCCTAGTGGAGGAGAATCTTCAAGAATCTTTGAGGGAATCTTCCAGATTCCTTGGATGCTCAAATTATCTAGAGTTAGAATGCAGCGAACTTCACACGTCAGAATTTTGATCTGAATAGCAGATTTCCAGAGGACCCAGAGGGGGGTATCTTTGAGGAATCTAGGGGGAATCTAAAAGATTCCTCGAGCCCTAGATTCTAACTTTCTCAAAATTCAGAAATTTGACTATCGATTTTGCACTATTCGACGCCACAAATCTGATGTTGCGTTCAGATTTTCTACTTGATCATTATATTTTTTGACCACTTTTCTAAGTGGAGTGGAAGTGTCAGCATTTATGTGTGAGTAACCATTTCCATGCGATTGATGCCGTGAGATTGATGGCACGAACAGCTTCAGCAGTTTGGTGTCCGCTTCTTTAGATGACCCCTAGATGTGAGGTATATGCAGTGCGTTCATGTACTTCTTTTGCTATGCATGGTGCTGCACAGATCCATGTTGATGCTTGATGTGGGATCTTGTTTCTTACTCATTTTCATGATTCCTGCTTGATGTGATGCGGAATAAAATGTGTGATGTACTTGTTGCCATCATTTGTCATGTTGTGTTTCGAGATCCCTTTGTTGTATGTTGATGGGATACTCATGTTGTCATCATGTATGTTTGTATTGAGATCCCTTTTATGCCATGTCGGTAGGATGCTCATTATCATCATGCATGAGTTTGTGTCATACTGATATGAGTTTTTTGACTGAGAATTTATGTAGTGGAACATCTCTTGGAGCCACTCCTACATGAGGGCATTTTCCTCATATGATAGTGGCATCACCTCTTATGTACATCATCACTATTGACAACACTTAATGCAATGACCTACACTATCTTGACACTGGGGCCCGGAGACGTAGTCCCTCCTGGATGAACTCCCTTATCAACATCTTGTTATTTCATGTGCTGAATATTGTCATGTTCCTTTTCCTTATAGTATGTAGATGTATTCATTAATGTTCTTTTAAAAATGCAATTTAACACATCACAAAAGTGAAAGGCCTTGGAAGGGTTCTTCGTCACACCCTGACCTGGATCACCCACTGCTAGGACTCCTACACCAAATGATCTGAGGTCTAGTTGGGACTTCTTACCGGGGAGATCCCTGACATGTTGGCAGGTCCAAAACTATCAACACAACATTAGAAAACAACGTATAATGTACAATCCATGTCTTTCAACAATGCTATAACACTTGGAAATTTTTCAATCTTAATGCAACAATGCACAACCCAATCACTCCTCAGCGCACCAAAAGTAGATATATAATACCACTTGTAGATCCTTGTCACATATAGATCACAGACTCTGAAATATGCTCCTCTCCACACATAGTCAATGAATTTCCATGTGTTTTTTTCTTTATTATGCTTGTCCACAAACTTTTTCTCCATTGATCTGCTTTCACACATAGACAACAACCATGCCCTCTGCTCTTTAGCTCTTCCACCAGTGGGCCTCTTCTGTCAGCAAACTCAGCATCCACATACACTCCAACAAAAAATACCAGTCTCACACTAGTGGCAACAACGATACCCTCACAATGGTCTAATATATATATATATATATATAGATATATATATATATATATATATATATATATATATATATATATATATATATATATATATATATATATATATATATATATATATATATATATATATATATATATATATATATATATATATATATATATATATATATATATATATATATATTTATTTATTTATTTATTCTTCGCAATATTTACGTAGGCCCACCCATGAGGATTCAAGCCTAGAACCTCTCTGATACCAACAAATATTTTCTAAATGCACTGAAAAATTATATTCACATGAAAAATAATAATACAATATAAATACAACAAGATATGTCTTGAGATAGTTAATCTATTTTGGACATACAATCTCTTGGTTGATTGAATATCTTAATGACACACCAATCTAGGAAGCTAACATGTTGGAGAGAATATCTCAACCAACTAGACATCCACAAACTCCTAACCACTACGAACAAACTCTTGTACATAGAAAGCATCACATCAAGTTTGTAGAACCAAATTAAAGATAAATTTTAGCATTTATTTGTTTCCCAGATTACGCTATCATGAAGAATTTATGGTTTAAACTTATGACAAAATTGAAAGTTTGCAAGGGATTGCAAATGGTTGTTTTGTGGAAATGTATTGTGAAAATATTGATTATAATTTTAAAATTCCATATTTAGAATTAAATAGGGTGTAAGATTTAGAGTTTTTGTGTAGAAAGGCATATCCTATAACCCATTATGAGGGGGATGTGTAAGTATGTTAGGTATACAATAAAATCATAATAAAAAAATAAAAAAATAATGTCGGCTTAAAACAAAAATGAAAATAACCATCTAGATAAAAAAAACTACAATACAATTCAACAGAAAGAATGAAAAATCCTGCTCCAAAATATTTTAATATTTCTTTTAGTTAAATATTTGTAAAATGAATCTTTAAAAGGGAAAACCATATCCTATGATATATTAAAATATTTAAAGACATAAATATTTCCACGTGTAATATTTGAAAATATAGTTTCATTGTAAATTTTGTGTTCATGGTATGAAAAAAATCATTAAATCTAATATTAATACTGTTATTATTATTTTTTTTTTGTTAATCTTGGCAGGTCCATCCATTTTCTATTATATATTAGGCAAATTTACACCACACAAATTGACCGGGTGGCCTCAACCTACCCCGAGGGGAAACCAAGTCTGTTTGTCACCGGTCAGTGTTATACGCCATCCAAAAACAAAATTTCTTCAGTATTTCTAGCCAAGCTAGATAAGTCTCAATCGCATGTCCAACTAGCATATGCAATAGGAAACTTATAAGCTAACTGCATAAACAAAAACTAGGCATGAGGAATCTAGTGTTTCTTCTCTTTCTACTCATCAGAGATAGATGCTACAAGAGCAAGATGTTCAGCAGTTGCCCCTGGCATTCCATACAGCTCCACCATGCAAGGGATGTGGCAGTCGATTCGATCCATCCTGATGTCCTCTTTGTGCAACTGAAAGATGATTTCTTCCATGTCTTTTTTATAACTAGGCAGGCCCTACACTATGATCACCATCCCCACAGAGATTTGTTCCATAAATTTTCCAAGCAGACTTTCCATTAAGAAATAAAAGTAAAGGGTGTGTTTGAACTACGTAATTCTACCATAGGTATTCCTTGGATCAGGGACCATCATCGTCCAGTTGTCGATCTCTTCCTCTGGTTCACTTTCCTATTTTATCTCCATTTCCCAGTCTTCAATGAGCTTTTGAATTCCTTTGTCTGTCTCATCTTAGTATGTCATTGTTTCCTCTGCTATGAGGTGCTCGACAATCTTGTGGCCCCTGCAAGATTCCAACGTGCTTGACCTCTTGTTTTCCCGGTGGGTTAGGCCTCTCCTACCTGGACCACGCCCTCTCGTTGCTTGAGCCATAATTTGTGCAATGATTCCTTGTGGACAGTCAAACAAAGTTAGGTCGGTCAAGCCTTGCACATCATCCCATCGTCGTTGTTCATACAATGCCTCTCTTCCATGCTTCACCATCTGTGGGTTAAGGTAGCCTAGAGCCCATATGTGGCTAAGGGAATTAGGTTTCGGACTCATCTCCCAGGGCTCCTCAAAGTGCCCCTCCCCCTTGCTATGGTGCAATTTCTTGTCATCCTACTGCATCTGAAGCCAAGCCCTGAGGCCCATCTGAATCCTAGCTCGACACTTGCATTTATACCCACTTTCAACTCCCTCAGCCAGCAAACTCCAGCCATGGGTATGCTTGCTCCTTTGTCCCGAATACTGCCTTGGGTCCCTATTTTTCCCCTTAATACCATACAGGTGCCTGTTTTCCCAGTCTTCTCTTAGTGTTCTACCGCCATTGCTAATATCCTAACCCCCTGCCCTCAACTCTTTCGTGCCTTTGCCTTCAGCACCAATCCCCCCAGGGATGGAGAACCCGCTATCCCCTATTCCCCTGGTGTGAGCAACTAGGTGTAGGCCCGCGTATCTTCTCGGCCCACCATTACCAATGTCGCTGCCAAGATTTTGGTTTCAAAGGGATAAAACCAAAACACAGAGCTAGGCCATGGCACTCCCTTTTCTCCTGCAGTTTCTCCCATATAGTGCTACTCCCCATTGTGACCACCTCTTACCCCTCCATTACCCCCAAAAAAACCCCAACCAGATCATGTAATTGTTACAGGAACCCAACCAGATCCTGTAATTGTTACAGGAACCCAACCAAATCATGGAATTGATACACGAGCGAGACTGAATTACATACCAAGAAACCATTTCTTGTCCGCAACCAAGGTGCCTTCGCCCCTATCTAGCTCTAAGTCACCTCCCGTCTCCACAACTACTCTCACTTGCCCGGCACATCGAATGCTTTAACCTTCTCCGCCACCCTTCCTTATTCCTTCCTCTACCACCTTGCCAACCCACTATCCATGCATTCATATCAAAGGACACCGCACCCCTTGCCTTGAGCATGTGGGGGACAGAGGTAGTTATGGTCTTTGTACAACCCATATCACATCCCAGCCTATCGCCTCTAACATCGTCCCTCATCCCGATCGGGATAATATTGTTATTATTATTAAACCTAATATTAATATTAATATTAGTAGGTTTAATAACTTTGGATTAATAGTTTGAGGAAATTTCTAAGTTTAGGCTTCTGATCCATAATGAATTAAGAAAAGTCTTTCGGTAGAAATCACATAAGAGGTCAGCCAAAAATTTATCTTATGTGATTTCTACCAAAAGGCTTTTCTTAATTTGAGGGAATTTTTGAATCTAGAGCGATTTGATCCCTCTCGATGCATCATACCTAGTTAGATGGACCTATTCTAGTTTTATTACAAATTTTGTGGGTTAAAAATGAATATTTTTTTAATATCATTAAGTTGACTGTAATTAAGTTTATTGAGTTACTTGTATTTTATAAATAAAAATTTATGGGTGTTTGTGTTATTAAAAGGGCTTTTGAAATTATGTGGTTGGTTTCCAATTCTAAAATTTAGTTATGAGCATGCATTTAGCATTGAGATCTATTCTTGGCAAGATGGTCTTCTTGAACTTCTATTCCTTTGGTGTATCTTTGCACTTTAAAGGCAATTGCTAATAAAATAGAATAGTTAGAATACTACATTGAATAGTTAGAATTCAACTACATCGAATAGTTAGAATTCAACATCTTCTTGATTGATTTTGGTATTTATTTAACAATTTTCTTATGTATGTAAATAATCCCACGCTTGCTTATGTTAGAGTTATATTATTTTTCCTTGCATGATCCATAATGTAATTCTTAATTTTTTTTGGTTTCGCCACTTTTTGGTCTTTTTATATATATAGATATTTGTTTTATCTTATTTCCAATATATATTAACTTAGAACATCTACCAATGAAAGCAATGTTTTATTCTCTGAAAATATAATATTTTAGAAAATTTCCAAAATGTAAACATGTAATAAAAGTGTTTAAAAATCTATGCCATTAATACACTGTGAAACAAGTAAAGCGAACACATATTATATAATGTTGGTCAGATAGATGGTAAAAGAGAAATGTTCCAAATCAAAATAGTTTATTAATCCCCAATATATGTGTAAGAGTTTCTTAATATGGAGTGATACTCTATATCAAGGATAGATATACAAACACTTTGAGCAGATATTACAATTACAAAATAATTGACAATTTAATAATTAACAAATTAACTAACTTTTGTTTTGGTTGACATATAATCTTCCTTAGTGCCATCAACATCCACAACTTAATTTCCATTGAAATATAAACATCAACCACATTTTATTGTTGATAGAGATGAGATGTTGTTTACATCAAGAAAAAATTATTTGTTGCTAAAAGATTTTACCAAAAAATCTCAAGATGGGAGCTACGCTTTCTCTCCCTTGCTGGCAGACTCATCCTTGTCCAATCCGTCCTCTCCCAGCTGGCGGTCTACTGGGCGCACCTCTTCTTCCTGCCTGCTGCCATTATTCGAAAATTGTCTGCTCTATCTGCAAACTTCTTATGGGGAGGGCGTTCCCATTATTCAAAACTACACTTGGCAAATTTGGATTTAATCTCCAAACCGAAAAAATCAGGTGGTTGGGGTCTTCTGCATCAGCGGTCTTTTGGCAGAGCCCTTCTCTGTATCTCCCTTCACAGAGGCGTTTTCGGCATCAGCAAATGGAGTGACATTATAAAACAGAAATATATGAGGGGACGCTCTATAGTTTACTGGTTCAGGAATAACTCTTTTGGATCAAAAAAGGGGTCTGCTATCTGGCTTGGTTTCAGGAAGATAAAGGCTTTCTTTTTTACCTTTCTCAGATGGCGTTTCTCCTCCGGATCAAACATCTTCATCGGCATTGATCCTACTGTACAGGGCATGGAAAAATCCCTTTCCCCCGATTTGCTTGCTTTTCTTCACTCCCGGGGCCTGTTCACTTGGGACAAACTGATCTCCTCTTGGTCTTCTTCCATGCCAATCTGGAAGGACGCTGATTCCCTTGGCATGCCTCTTGCACTTCGACAGAATTGGGAACTGGCAACCAAGCACTATTCTGACATCGGAATCAAGAAGACAGGAACTTGTGATGAATTGATTTGGTCTAAACAGAACTCATCTACTCCCATAAGAGTCAAGGACCTTTATGAAGCCGCTCAATCATCTCTTCAGGTACAACCCTCTCCAACCTTCCCTTACAATTTCTGGAAAGTATCTTGCCCGTTAAAGGCAATCCTTTTCTCCTGGCTGGTCTTTTTCAACCGGAACCTTACCTGGGACGTCCTCCAAAGAAAGGGTTGGTCTGGACCGAGCAGATGCGTTATGTGTGGGCATGCATCTGAATCAAATACCCACATATTTTTCCAGTGTCCTGCATCTGCTCTCATCTGGCACGATCTATCTACAGCTCACGGGTTTCCTCCACAGGTTTTCCTTTCTGTCCAAGAGGCTTTTCGGTGGTGGGGTGCTCAGCGTCCTCATTGGCGATCTTTATTTATTTCCACATGTTGGTGCCTCTGGAAATGGCGAAACGCCTGTATTTTTCAGGACTCCAAGGTCCCTATAAGCTCCACTATGATGCATATCTCTGCTATGCTCGAATCCGCCTGTCAATGATGGCTCCTATCTCCCTCTTTTTGCTTCTTTGACAGATGAAGAAATTTCCAAATTTCAACCCTGCTTTCCATATCAACTCATTTTAATTAAAGTCTGATCGTGCTGGGGAGAAGGCTGCTCTGATCGGCGTAGCTAGGAAGATATGCATCTGACAGGTTTGTGAAAATGATTCGAGGGGAATGGGCGATGTCGGTGAGGAATAATTTGGTTGGTTGAATCAACTTGAAAGGAGGAGTCGATCAGCGTTTTGGAACAGCTGTCTGTAGCTTTCACTCTTCTCCAATCTCAGTTCTACCCTGTTTCTGGTATGCTTTTATTAGTTCTTCACATTTTATCTTGGAACGCTTAGCCTCCTCACAACAGAGAACAATTTATCCTGGAAGCATAGCCTCCTCACAACAGAGATGTCTTATGCTCTTTTGACGACATGCTGAAGGTTTTTTTTAGGTCATTGATTTGATCTTTGGTCCCCCTTCGGTTTTTTTTTCCTGTATAAAGCTTGAATAGGCACTGCTCATGTTTCTGGCAGCTGCTATACATTTGGTCCATTTGTAATGCCCATTATATTTGCTCAATATAATATCATGCTGATTTTTTTCGTCTGAAAAAAAAATTTATATGATTGATGTTTACAAGTACTTATTTTGTTATAATTTTTTAAAATCAATTATATATCCACTTTAATTTTGAAGTCTACTCTCTCTATGAAATAGTCAGTCATCGATGGCAAGAAAAATTACAAAATGATTGCCTATATCAATTAGTTTTATGCATTCCACTTATAAAAATAGCCTATAAGCATTTTAAACATCTTAAATAGCCTATAAGCATTTTTAAAAGTGGGAATAATTAGATATATAAAATCATTTTCAGTTTCATAATTATGAAAAATCCCCCTCACTTCCTTGCCCTAAAATCATGCCCCACCTATATCAATAACTCCCTATCCCTCGCACTAATTTATGTTATTGGAAAATTTCTCGTTTACAAAATCATTTCATCAAAATTAATAATAGTAAACTATTGATTATAAAAAAAAATCTTGTATTTTCCAATTATACAAAATTCCCAAAACAGAACATGATATTAAAAAATATTGAACAACATTTTTTCAACTCAACAATAAAATTACTACTACGCACAAAACATAAACACAGTAATCATAGAAAATCATCCAATCCATATTACTACGGACGAAACATAATTTTTTTTTCAGAGTGAAAATCCACATATGACCTAAACCCTCATGATTACATTATGGCCGAAGCCAGAATACAATACGGCCGAAGCCGGCAGAATACGGCCGAAGCCGGCAGATACGGCAAAGCCGTCACAATTCGCCGAAAGGAGACCTCCGCATAAATACACTAACAATAAAAAAATAATCATGCAAATCCATATTCATAAGTTCAATTGCTTCATAAATAAAATTCTTACCGGCCACACTTAAGCACACTAATCATGGAAAATCATCCAATCCATACTCGTGACTTCAATTTCTTCATACTCGAAAAACTTTAAAGAACACAACCTTAAAAAGCTTTTTAACTCCAATCCTGTTCAATTTACTCGAAAAGCTTGAACCACCATATTAAAGGAACAATCCTCTTATTTCCATGAAAACAAGACAATGAGCCGAGAAAGGCGTTGGACTACAATAAATATGTAAGTGTGTCTAGAACATTGATTTCAAATATTTCATTATATAATAAAAATATTGTAAATTGATATAGAAAAAGATACAAATGTTAGATTTAAATGGCAAGTGCGTGTTTTATGCCTTGTTATATGGTGTATACATTATACAAAATTAGATCCTCTTGTATTATTTAATTTTAATATTTAAGTAAAATTAGAAATTAAGATATTTTTTTTATGGGAAATAAATTATAAATTATTTTGAAATTTTATTTTTTGTTATTTAAAATATGTTTTTAATATATAAATTAATTTAATAAATTTTAAACAAAGTTTTCGGTAGAAATAATATGCGAGAATTTTTTGACTTATATGTTTATAACCAATAAGTATAATTTATTATAAAAAAATTAATAAATTTTATTATTTAAAATTTGTTTTTAATATATTAATAAATTCAATACATTAAAAAAAATTAATCATTTAAATTATATATATTTCACGATTCAAAATATGATTCCCACAAATGCCTATCCATTTTAAACCAAATTGAACATAAAATATAATAAAATATAAACAAAACGACATGGAAGTCATGAAGTGACGTGCGACTAGTCTTATTTATTGTCAACGATCCTGATGCAGATAGTCAATACTACGTTTTCTCACCCGAAAGACGTTTTTTAAATGAAATAGGCATTCACATTTACGCGCGTAAGCAGGCGGACGCCAATTGGATGACGGAAGATGAAGGGGCTTCGACCATATTAAATGAAGTACACACTCACATTCATTCAAGACCGTTGGCACGTGACTTTAATTGGATTATAAGAAATGATATTTTAAAGTTTATCCGATTAAAAATAGTTTATGAGATTATTATTTTTTGTTTTTAGTTTTTTGCAATTTAATTTTTTCTGATTTAAATTAATGATGTGCTGGTCTAATTTTCCACAATTTTTTCGCTAAAAAATAATGCCAAAAAATTGATGTTAACATGTTCTCATAACATTTTTATGTCTTTGAATGCATCAGATTCCAAAATGAAATGTTCTTCAGATTCCACATTTCCAGAGGTGGGAAATGTACACAACCCTTTTTCCGAAGCTTCTTTAGGTCTTTTCCATGGTTGTGTTTCATGTGGAAGTTGCTATGAGTTGGTCCTTAATTAAACAATAAAAACCTTTCCACTCTACAAAATGCTAGCTCCAATGAACTCTTTCTGTTGTAGATCACAAGTAGAATTGAATTCCTCAATATTCTATGCAACTATTTTGCCCTATTTTTTTAACAAAACTAAATAAAACACAAAAATATATCGAAACTAAGTAAAACACAATAAACTAAGCAACCATTTCTTAATTTTAATTTTTGTTTCGTCCACAACTGTACATCCACTAAACATCTGTACACCTCACTCTCCCACAATCTTTCAATTTGTTTCTTCTAACGTGATTCCTTATCCTTCCATTTTTTTATAGTTGATTATATTGATTAATGCATTGTTTTTGTCTTAAATTTAGATTTGATTCATGCATTGTGTTGTGTGGTGTTGTCTTAAGTAAAGGAAGAAGATTATTAAAATATGGATTTGGTAAGATATTTTTATCGCAAATTCAATTTTGAAATCTACGGATGGCAACTATTTTTTTTTAATTTCTTAAATCGATTAATACACTGCATTGTTTTATATAAAGAAAAAAGATTATCAAAATAAAGAATGTGTTAAAAAGGATTTTTTATTTTTATGTTAGATTTTATGAGTATTTTAAAATTAAATTATTAAATTAAAGATTTGTGAAGGTATGTTTATTGAAAATTCCAAAAATATTTTTGAATATCGAATTCTACTGACAACAATGAATATCTAAATATTTTTGAAATATACAATTGACATAGGTTCAACCAGACTTCCAAAATTCCAAAATAGATGTCGCTGGTAACAGCCATAGGCTTTCCGAACCGTCAGCAAAAGCGAAACAAAATGAATGCAAAGACCCTGGATAACATTGGATAGCGAAGGGGGTGGAGGAATTCTGGTTTTGTTGTAGAGAAGGGCAGAAATGACGAAACAGTTGAAAAGAAAGCGCATGAACTTCAATGAAAGTAATATATTAAGTGCAAGAGGAGAGGAGGATCAGATGTTGATGGCCATGCAACTCTGCCGGCTGATGATCCCCACCACCCATCACTCACCAACTCTGTCACGGCATCATCCATCACTCACCCACTCTGTATAATATATACTATTCAAACAAATTGTGGAGAGTTCCTACTGTAAATTGTCCGTAGAAAATACCTTTTGTCGTGTTGTTTACAACGTACGCCATTGGATTGGTGCCGGATTCAACTTTGATTTTTTGTTTTATTTATATAAAAATATCCATGAAGGTACAGTATTTTAAAGTTGGAGGGTTTCACCCATAGTTACCAAGTTCGAATTCGAATTCGAATTCGAATTCGATTCGATACGATAAAAATTCGAATGAAAAAAATTCAATTTGCAAAAAATTCGATAATAGGCATCATAAAAACATTTTTTTTCTTATTTTTTTCTCAATTTATTTTGAATTATGAATATTTTTTTATTAATTTTAAATAATATAACAATGTTAGAAATAAAATTACTATTCATCTTTTCTCTCCAAAACATCAATCTTTCCATAAATAAAAACTAATTAAATTAAGTTACTTCACACATTTGGGTTTCCGTGATAAAAAAAAATAGAAATTTTCTAATAATAATTTTACCTTCTATTTTGTTCTGCTTTTTAACTTTTTATTTTCCTTCTTTATATATGCCATCTAAACTCTTTATTTCGATTCATAGAATCTTGTAACAATGAAAAAAAAACTACTTTCACTTATTTTCTGTTATGGAAAAAACTGGTTTTTTCCAATTTTTCACTGATATTTTCAATTTTTACTTTCTTTTTCTGCTGGTCATTTTTCTTCTTTCCCTATATTCCATCACGCTTCTATCTCTCTTTTCAAAGTAATGGCCTCCTCCCGTCTCACTCTGCTTCCCTCATTCGGTCCGTTAAGTGTTGGGAGGAAAACATTGCGACTGAAACCCTCTCAATTGGTAATGCTGTGGGGTTTGAATTTGTATTATTTATATCGATTTATTTATTTATGGTTATACTCGTACAGATTATGACCATTTTTCTAATTTGTATTATTTACATTGATTTATTTATTTATGCTTATACTCGTACAAAATTACAGAGATTATGACCATTTTTCTATCCAAATATACAAGTGATAGTTGGATTGACTTTGAAATGGGTGACTGTTTACTAACCCTAATTTCAGATTTGCCCACAGAATTAACAAACTGCATTAACCCGGCGATTAACCTTTAATGCAACGAATCGGATTGAATTTCTGCGAACTGTTCGGCGAACGAACCGAATCGGCGAATTTCCGTACTGTTTGCCCGAATTCGGGCGAACTTGGTAACTATGGTTTCACCTTTCGTTTGCAAATTTTTAATGATATTTTTGTAAAGTTTGACTTCATAACCACAAAAACTTATTCGCGGATTAAAAGGTAAGGTGGATCCGCTCACAAATTTTATCGTCTGCATCTGCATACTCTGGAGTGTAATTTCAAGTATATTGTCATTATTGCTGCCAGCTAAACCGTGATTTTAAAGGCATTTTTATATGGATTGTAGGTTTGGAGTTGGATTTTCCATACAATTCATTTAATGGTGATTGAATCCTTATCTTTGGAAAACTATTGGTGTGAACAACACCTTAATGTTACAAAATATTCCAAAGTTACCACTCCAACTATGGTCTATTTTTCAAATATTTCAAAGTTTATTACTGTTAATTTAAATTTTCTCAATGTTATAGGGTAACAATTAAAAATCAAACTTCTTTAATTTTATTTTTTAATTTTAATTTTTCTATTTTTAGTGATAAATACATTTAGAAAATTTATTATTATACTTGTCATACACATGGTATTATATATTCAAATTTTCTTTGAACTATGTATTATTACCTTAAATGTTTTTGCTATAAATTTTTATGTAGTTGTCATATTTAAGCAATTGTTTGCATAAGAAACGGATAGGAACAAGACGTAAATTTAAGAAATGTCCTCTATTATTTTACTTTCTTCAACACTTTAATAGGTAAGAGTAAAAATGTAAATGTGCACACTTAATTATATAATATTGCTTAGTTTCAATAAGAAATGAGTAAAAAATTATTAACAATAAACTAAAATGGTTATCAATTGATCAACAAATATCTTAGTAAATAAAGCAACTCCATTTTTTACATTTATATTCTTTTAAGCAATATTAAACCATTCAATTTTTGGATATCACTTTGTTTTTTATCAAAAAAGAATTACACCTTCTCCATAATTTCACATTATGGATTGAATTTTATTATTTTTATTAATATTTAAAATTGCTTAAATATGATTGGTTCAAATCTTATTATGCAATAGTTATGATTGTTAAGTAAATAACATGTTTATCATCAATTACTACCCACCATAATTTAAGCAAGTATTTGCATAAAACATAATAAGAACGATATAAATAAATACACTTATGAGACATTGTTAATTTATATTTAAAAGTAAATGAGACATTGTTAATTTATGTTTACAAATAAAAATATAAATATATAAACTTAATTATATAATTTTACTTAATATCAATATGAAATCAATAAAAAACTATTAATAATAAATTAAAATGATTATCAATTCAAACAAAAAAAATAAATAAATAAATAAACCAATCATATGTAACAACTATCCCGATAAAATAATACGTGTACATGATTGCTTAAAAATCTTATAATGTATAAGAGTCTTAAATTTAGGCACTACATATTGTCCCCTGAACTCTTACACATTAGTTACAATACAAAGGGATCAAGTGATTTCTTAAGGCGTATTAAGTTGCCGCTCTGGAGCATGTGGCTCGCACATCACTTGTTGGGATTAATAATTTCAAACCTACCACATGGCATACTCTCGATGCCACTTGTTGCACATGATATGTACGTGACAGAGGAAAGGATAGCCACCTGGAAATTCCTTCACGGTGGATTCTTCGGGTGAGGATCTAACAACTCAGATCCACGAGGTAGGGGTTAGGGTAACAAACGACCCAGTCCCCGCTGATGCCTGGTCATTCGCTCACCCGCCAACTATGAAGACGGCTTTGCAACTGGTGGGTTTCACCTTCATTCCTTAGTGGCCAAAGGTGAGTTCCTCACCAATTATCTCTGCCAGGTATACATGGAGCTTTTCTCTTCTTTTCCTTGTGTTGCACAACTAGGGTTAAATTTGTTTCTTTTCTGCATTAGCTATTCTTTTTGTAATATTTGTATGCATCCTGCAGCAAAGCCGCAATTGGGCTCATGCGACAATTATTTTAGCTGGTAACGCACTCCAAGTTAGAGGTTCTTCAATTCAGTGATTTGTTTAGCCAATATCAAGCCAGGAGCCTCTTAACCACTCTTACTGTTGCAATAGGCCCAACAATGCCATTTATCAGGTACCTTGTTTTCTTTAATATTGTCTCCTTCCTTCAATTATTCATCAATTTTTAAGTTTCCTTTCTTGCTAATATTTCTTTTGTTTCTTACTTGGTCTTGGATGCAGGTGGTTTCTATTTGACTCAGCATTGTCTTTCAGTTTGAAGTGTGGATGCTTGCCATGTTTTTTTTTTATAACGTGTACATTGTTTCCTCTTTTATCAGGCTCAGTTGGTCTCCTCTCAAGGTCGTCTCCTACAAAACGATTAGGGCTTGACTCGACAACACAATGTGCTAGATCTCATTCAGTGTTTGGTACTATATCTACCCTAGGAACCACTTAGGGTTAGAGTTTAGATTTTGAGAGGTCGTTCTTAGAGTTTAGATTTTTAGAGGTCGTTCTAAACAACCCTTTCTCTTTCTTAGGGATTATCCAGTTTAGAGTCTATTGTATTGACACCCTTCCCCGTTACGAAAGGGGTAGTATATATTTATCTAGATTATGGATAATTTCTTGTATTAATAATGTGTCTGTGGACACCAAAGACATCTCTATGAACGTGTGACCATTGTATTGTAAACGAGAGCTTTCCAAAATGGAACTATTCATCTTTGGTGATGATATTATTTTACATGAGTATTATCCTATTGTTGTTCTTATGAAAATTAAGATTTTTGCATGAAAACATCTCTGCAGAAATAATGACTTTGGCTGGATTTATTATAAATTAGTTGAACAATTCATTAATAAAAGACTTGTTTGTTAAATAACGCCATGCCCTCCAACCTTTGTTCTATTAGGCCTTAGCTCTTGTTTCCGCTAATGTACAATATTAAATTTATTTTTGTTTTGACTAATTAATTATGAATTATGTAAATTCCCAAAGGGCTTTCTATTATATAAGATGTCATATGTTTTAATATGAATATGTTTGCTTGCTGAGTTTTTTCCTATTTGTGTGCACTGTGCTTTTCTTTAATTTTAAATATTCTTTTCTCCAAAATGGGGAATAGCCTCGCAGGTTAATCATTTACACGACGCCATTTTCTCTTAGTAGATTATTGTTCTAGTAAATATGTTTATCACTTCTTTTCACCAATAATCAGAGTACATATATGTATTTACATATACGGGTTGCCTTCAACATACTTGTCGATGAATCTTATTCCAGAATAATTTCCTTGTTTTGGATTTTTTTTCTCTTAGCCTACGATGGTAACTTGAGTGCAACTAATGTCATAATTTTTCATGTTAGAGTCGCTTCTTGTTGTCATATAACACTATGTTCCTTCCCTTCATTATTTCCTAGTACAATTATACTTAATTCAGTTCTATGTTTCTGATGCATTTTTTCTTAGTAAGATATCATCACCATCGATGCCAGGGTAGAGAAATATAACCACTTACTGGGGTCCACCATCCGCCTAGCACCATACTTAGGTGTATGTTAAATCAGAGATCGGAATTGATGCCCTTGGACCTTCTAGTCCAATCGTAAGATCTAACCTGTTTCTATGGAATATTTGTATTTGGGGATATTTCCAGCAAAGCCGAACGATATTATCACATTACTCTTTTTATTATTCCCCATACAAATCCTTAACAAAATTCTCATTCATTATCTTCCCAAAACTTCGAAAAATCATCATAAAATATTATTTCTAACGTTCAAAATTTCCATGCAGTTTTACTATTTAAAATAACAGTTGTGTTTTGAAATACTACTATAAAAACCCATAGTTTTGTGAATTACTACAATAAAAACCCATAGTTCTGTTCTTGAAACTTAGCGATAAGAGTACTTATCTATTAAGTCGAACTATTGGGGTTCCATACAGTCATATGTTCTACTTATCCTAAAAATATTTTATAGATATCTATTGTCAACATAGTCTCACACAAAACAATACTATACCATTTCTTTTCAGACAGTCAATGTTACCACTTTTTTTCAGAAAATCAATGTTTTTCATTCAAAACAGATATGCATATTTCTGTAACTACAAGAATTAGTTTCAACAATTTAAAATATTTATATGTTCCAATTGGGGCTTACCATGAAATACATTAGGGATGAAGTTCACTCCACCCAACCAATGAGAATAGTCATCTTCACCAATTCTCCCCATGTGCCAGTTTCATTTCCAGAACAGTTGTTGGCAGTGACATAACTAGGTCTGACCTAATGGCATCAAGACTGTATATTCGACCCTAGGTACTCACAGACTCACATGTCTAACTTAGAGATTCCATTAGCTCCAACCAACTCAATAATACCCTACTCACAGCATCTCGCCTTACCTTGACAATGTCCTATACAAGAGACTACTTTCTTTCTCTTCCTTTCTAGTTTCCTCAGGATTCCTCTCATGCCATCTTGGCTTCTGCTTCCTTAATTGAGATTATTTATCTCTAGGGGTGGGAGTAGTTGTACCCTAATTGTCTAGTAAATGAAACTTTTACTTAGTGAATTTTCCCTGTAAATTTCCTAGTTGGCCATAACTCTTTTTTAAATAAAATCAAGATAACTTACATATTAATTTTTCCGTGAGACTCCTACAGTAAAAGTTTACTGAGTTACTGCAATAAAAGTAAATTAATTATTTAATATTTAATTTTTACTGAGGGGTGTTACATCTTCCCCTTGAGCTAAACTTCATCCTCAGTGTTTGCTTCTAGTCATCTGCTTCGCACCTGAAATTTCATCTCCCTGGTTTTCCTTTGCTAGCTAAAGTGCCTTACTAGTACTTTATCGACTTTTACTGAGGGGTGTTACATCTTCCCCTTGAGCTAAACTTCATCCTCAGTGTTTGCTTCTAGTCATCTACGTCCCACCTGAAATTCTATCTCCTCGGTTTTCCTTTGCTAGCTAAAGTGCCTTACTAGTACTTTATCGTAGTGATACCTCACTTTCATTGCATTTTTTTCTCGATTGTAGGTATAGAGGTTCGGCTAGGAGATTTCTATATGGTTTGACCTACATTCACAATTATCAAAGCTATCATTAGTCTCCTTTAATCATTATGTAAGAAAGATGCATATTCATATAATAATCCCAATCCTATTACTGTGGTTTGACCTACATTCACAATTATCAAAGCTATCATTAGTCTCCTTTAATCATTATGTAAGAAAGATGCATATTCATATAATAATCCCAATCCTATTACAATAGGATCAATCATTATCGGTGTTCTCATCAATGGTCGTTAGCAGGCTGCACGACCCCGCAAAAGTTAATAACACACATTCAAATTAGCAGCGTTATTGCAATGTCAATATTACTATCAATAAATCCTTTTCAGAAACCATTCATTTTTCCTATCTTTGTGATAAATTGCAACTAACGTTTTGTCATGCTATGTATCATTATTATTCCTTTTTGTTTAATTATAATATTAAAATATGCATTAACCATATATACTTATAACTTAAAATAACTTTCTTTTCCCGTCATTTTTAGAAAGTTATATTGTTGTCTACCGGGTCCAAGTAATTTAGCGATGCTTGTCTCGGCTGCTTTTCTATTTCCTCTTTGAGAGAAAACCAGGGGTCCATTTGCGTGTTGCTTCAAATTTTGGGCTTTTGTCGTCCTATGTCACAGGGGGCTTTTTCAACTTTTCATATGTGGGTGGTCATAGGGTTATTTATTTATTTTTTATTATATAAATATATTTTTAACCTGTGTCCACCTTATTTACTTCATTCGACATCGAGTTATTTTAATATAATTGACTTGTGAATACCTGTGGAATGGTTAATATACCATAATTTTACTTCAATAGAAGAATTATCTTATTATATCATTCTTCAGTACTCACTTGTTATCATTTCTTTTTAATAACATCCCCGACGACTCATCGTGACTCATTTATTGTTGTGATATGCTTATTAGTCACTACCTCTGCATTGAATTTTGTTTTTAAGAGAGTTAACTTAGTGAGGCTTTGATTTTGTATCAACTAAGGTATGTCCAAGTTAACCTTCATGGTTTGATTCCAAGTAAATACATCCCTTTGAACAATTGTAACCCTAGAATAGTTCTTTACTATCCAACTACTAAAACATGTCATTGTCTAAGTCCACTAAATACTTGGAGAGGGATAATAATAAAAACTTGACTATTGGGACTATCTAAATCGAGGTGGCCTAGTCTACATCCCTTCTAAAATCCCTAGGTGTACCATTCATCTAAGGCAGTCACAACTACACCATGGAACTGTATGGCAACAATCTCCTTTTTGGGGAGACCTTGAAGTGCCTCCACCTTTTTTTTTCCAAGGAAAAAGGTGTAATTTTATTAATGAAAATAAAATTACATGTTGTACTTGCTGAAAACCAAGCATCACCAGGCCGTTGGCCAATAATAAGCATAAACAAACAAAAGGAAAAAACTGAAGAAAACTAATATGCAATGAGTAGGAAAACTAACTTTTCCTCGCTTTTTTTTCTCAACCTTGCGCCAACCCCCTTGAGACAACGAAGTGGTGACAAGAGCAAGTTGAGACTCTTCAGGTCGATGAATGTCTTTATTTGAATTTGAATTGTTTGAAGCATGTGTACGCTTATACCCATTAGGGCCCATTAAATCAGTCAAATCTGTTGTTTGAAACTGGTTGTTATGTGAATCCATGGGTTCTTGTGAGTGTTCCCCTTGGGTTCCTAGCGCCTGATTGTCCTGAGATCCCTTGGGTTGATGAGCGAACTCCCCCTTTTGTTCTAATACTTGTGGTATCTGGTTAGCCCCGGGATGTGGGGAATCCTCCGCAATTGTGTATTCCCCCACTTCCTATTGGGATGGATGGAAGTTCCATCCTTTTGTATTCTTCCCATTCTTTTTCCTTCTGATGTTTTCTTTTTTGGCTTCCGGGCATATATTTTGAGGATGCCTAGTTTGTCTGCAAATTCTACATCTAAAGGCTTTGTTGTCATAGTCAAGAGCCTGATTCTAGTTCATTTACTTGTGAATCATATGAATACGATTCGGCAAGCCTTTGCTGAGGTCTACATCTACACAAATGCAGACATGTGTGTAGATCCTTTCATCTAATTGATGGGAATCCATCTTGAGGTATTTCCCAATGATGTTCCCAATAGCTGAAAGTATGCGCTCATCCCAGAAATGAAAGGGGAGGTTTTGCAATCGAATCCACATTGGTATTCTAGAGATAACCATAGTGTTTGCATCGAAAGCAGGGAACCAAGGAGTGATAAAAAGTCCCCTCGTTCCCTAGAACCATGGCCCCTCCTGCAATATACAATCTCTGGCCTCTGGAGAAGAGAGTTTTACTATAAAAAATCCTTTAGAGAAAAGGTGTATTTCATAATCTAGGGACTAGTTGGTCAGAATCCAATGAAAGAGTTCCTCAGGTTTTCGCCAAAAGCAATTAAATATGCAAATAATAGCTTGTGATTTGAAATAGGCACATTGCACATATGCTTTGGAATCAATTATATTTAGTTCTAGGATAGAGTTCATTAGCTCCATTATGTATGGGCTAGAGACAGAACCTTCATGTTCTTTCTTTGTTTTTTCTGTTGCTCTTTTGTTCCCTTGTAGAATATTTTTAAACGAGTGGCCTTCATTTATTTAGTTCTTATTGACTTCTGAGTATTTCGATGAATAGCTCCCGAAACCTTTACCTGCATTGGAAGGTTTTTTGACAGACCCTTCTCCCCCCACCCCCCCCACCCCCACCCTCTTAATCTCAGGTTGAGGATAATGGTGTATGCCATTTGTATGTTGTAGTGCTATAGAGAACTGCAATCCTGTAAGGCTCTGCCTCCATAAATCAAATTTTGCACATATGTTGGATATCCAACTTTTTGCTGAATGGATTGCTTCAGAAAAAGAACACTATCTACTGGACTAACACAGATCGATAGGGTAAGCCCCTATGGAGATTTTATAAAGATTTGGAAGTTGGAATGGTTTACCCTAGACCTGGCTCCATCCTCCCGCTTGTTGTCCCCAGGCTACATAGCAAAGGGAAGAGCACAAGCCATCGAGGACCTATCTTAGCAGACGAGGGCATAAGATAAATTCACCCACGCATCCATTGCCAAATGCACCAAATGAGATAGTTGCATCTAGGGAAACCTACAATAGGAAAGATCTTAGACGAGATAGAGTGTCACCTCCTCTATTTTTTCGGAGTCTAGAATAGCCAGGAGAAGGAAAAATTCATCACCCGAGATGTCAGGTGACCATAGTAGGCAGTGCATCCAACCATCATCTACCCTCGAGCCAGAAATTCAGTCGGGGAGTCCAAACACTACCCCCTGTGAGATACCTTGGGTAGATAGAAGCCCGTGCCCAAACCTAGGGTCACCACCAGATGCATACCCCACTTGACCCACTACCTAAGCGCAAAGAAAACTATGGAGGGAAGCCCGCTTCGGCCGCCTGGACTCAAAAAAATGTTTGGAACAATAAAACACAAGGCACCCAAAGCATTCTAGTCATTTTGTGTGGACAGACCACCGAGAGCCCATGAGGAAAGAATAAACCCGGTAGACCAAGCGAGCACGAAGAAGTCGCATGGTATAGACCCCTCCATATCCTCCATGAAACTTGGCCACCATGACCGCCCTTCAAGCCATTAGAAGGATAGAGCAGGGCGGTCACAACCAGAAATGCATTCTTGCATAGGAAAAACCCTAGATGCTTTATTGTCCAAGTACTTTGTCTCTTTTATGCTTTTGTCACTTTTCTTGCATTTATGCTATATCAAAGTGCATCCACCTTGTATGGTAACTTATGCATATAAGTATTGATAAACCGTGATTCCAAGTTGATATTTGGAAGTATTTTCCAAACTAAAGAGTTATGCATAATGTTCTTTACTAGAAACACCCTGTTGCATTGGATCAGAAAGCATATCAGTTGGTGTTCAAGCTTTAAAATCTTTCAGTATGAGAGAGGAACCAACATTAATGAGCACTCTCACCACTACTAGATTCCCAAAATGTAAGGCCCTATGCAAATTACTCCATCATGATTCTCGATTCCACATGTTTCAATCAGCCCCAGCAATAGGAAATTTGCTCACTATTGACACATTATTTCTCATACTGGAATGTGAAGGGTAACTGACCTAATTCTGTTCTTTGTTTCAATGTGTTCAACCCTTTTTATTTTATATGACTGATACATAATTTACGCCAAGGATTGATTGTATTTTAGTAGCACAGAACATGTGATGATGATCAACATGCTGTGGTTTGCTTCAAATTCCCTCCTAGTTGCAAATGTGAGCTCTTCCATTCAATGTTAAAATATGTTAAATACATACAATCTATTCAATAAACTCCCTCCTTTCCATATTTCCATAAGTACTCTACTGTGGAATATCGACAAGTATAAGATTGAATCTTAGGAGTTAAAAATCATGGCACTGTATGGGATCAAATTTCATCCAATCATTATGTCAAACAATTGGTGTGCATTTACAAACTGCCATAACTGGAATACATGGTAAGAAATTTGATGATACTCCTTGTGGAATCCACTTCAAAATTTGAATTGCTAGGCCTATCATAACTTTACACTGCAAGTTATTTATGCAAACCAAGGAGCCTAAGATGAAACTGTTTTCATCTTAAGACCATATGGTTGCACTACTTTGTTTTCGAGTGCCATATAATCCCCAAATTAAGTCGAATACGGTAACACGTCATGAAATTACCATACAAAATCGAATAAACGTATACATACTTGCAATAGGGAAATCTGATGCTCCAAGAGAAGGATATTCTACAATCGTAACGTTTCAATGTCCAAAGCACATGTTGACATGTTAATCAATGCTACAGTAGATATAATCAATCATTTATTTAATATTGCTCAAAGTGATTCAATCATTTACTTCACGTATGTTCTTTTGACTTATAATGTTTTCCAAGAATTATTAGACTGGCAAGGACCAAGTTAACGGAAGTTATGGTTGTATCATACGGCCCTGTCATATATACAATTTTTTTAGTTTGGTGATTCCGCTAGTTAGTTTTTCAACTGATCAAATTTCTCTAGTGAACCGGACCTTTCAACCATGAGGTGGTTATAATATAAATCACTAGTGAATCGTTCCATGATTTGCTATTATAAGTGTGTAACGTACACCATCATGAGCCCTTCGCGTCCATCAGGTCTATCTAAATTCCTTTTCTAATATTTTTTCCATACCTCTGGTATTGTCTTTAGCCTTTGTCATTTATGCTTAATAAATTCGTTGTAAGCTGATATTTCTTAGGAATTAGCAACATTGTTCTACGAACTACTTACATGTTTATTTGGCATTTATTATGTTAGTTTCAACTCAAAATCCTCGACTATGTTGCTTACTCCATTATTTATGAGGTTATATTTTCCTTCACAACAGTTATAAATGTTTATTGCCATTTGTCTCCATGTGAGTAATTCTTAATTAGAAATGTTTCCTGACAATTTCATGGCAGTCCTCAATTACTTGATTCCTCTTTTGTAATTTTATTCGCTTTGGTTTTTGATCTTTTAACAAAAAGAGAGCTAATGGATTATGTTCCGGGCTTCTAGGCTCATGTGTAATGTATTTAGGAGATTTTTATATTTTTTTTAATAAAATTTTTATATTACCAAAAGAATCCTTTCAAAAGGAAGCTTAACATGCTTTTTTTTTTAGACATATCTATGCCGTGGACAATGTCACTTTACTATCTTACTCAAGTACACAACTTTTGGCTTGGTTGTGGCTATCCTTCCTTATCGCTCGAGTTCATGAACTTCTCTCAACAATGATAGATTATACTTGCTATGTTATTAAATGAGTCTTTCAAGCAATTGATTGTTCCCCTAGGAACCCAATCCATCATTTTTATGAAAGAGTGACCATATCAATAAGCTAACTATTGTTTCGATAACTTAATGAATGTAATGGAATTACTTCAATTTACTCTTGAAAAAATTGTTCACTTATTTTACTCTTAAAAGTGCCATAATGATTAACCCTTCTGATACCACTCATAATAACCATCTAAGTAAAATAAGATGTGTACATGATTCGTAAATAAATTTTGATCTACTTGTTACTAAGGAACAGCGAGAGGTTATTGTAAAGGGGTAATAACGTTACACAAATGATTACACATGCCTCGATTTGTGGGTATAAAAATATTATAATGTATAGGAATCCTAAGTTCAAGGCACTATATATTGTCCCCTGAACTCTTACATATCAGTTACAATACAAAGGGGTCAACAATTTCCTAAGGTGTATTAATTTTTTTCTCTTGGGCATGTGGTACACATATCACGATTGGGATTATTATTCAACCCTACGACATGGAATACTCTTGATGCCACTTCTTGCACATGACATGTACTTGACAGATGAAAGGACAACTACCTGGAAAATCCTTCACGGTGGATTCTTGGTGTGAGGACCTGACGGCTCGGATCCACCGGGTAGGGGTTACGGTAACAAACCACATTGTTGCCGCCGATAGTCGGTCATTCGCTTACCTGCCAACTATGAAGAATGCTTTGAAACTGGTGGGTTTTAGCTTCATTCCTCAGTGGCCAAACGCGAGTTGCTCACCGATTATCTTTGATAGGTATACATGGAGCTTTTCTCTGTTATTCCTTGCGTTGTCACAACTAGGGTTAAATTTGTTTTTGTTTTTTTTTTTTTCCATTACCTATTCTTTTTTGTAATATTTGTATTCATCGTATAGTCAAGAAGCAACTAGGCTCATGCTGCAATTATTTCAGCTGGTAATGCACTCAAGGTCAGAGGTTCTTCAATTCAGTGATTTGTTTAGCTATTATCCAGGCACAAGCGTCCTAACTACTCTTACTGCTACAACAGGACCAACAACGCCATTTACCAAGTACCCAATTTTCTTTAACATTGTCTCCTTCCTTTAATTATTCATTAGTTATTAAGTTTCCTTGCTTGATAATCTTTCCTTTGTTTCTTACCTGGCCTTAGACGCGGGTGAGTTCTGTTCGACTCAACATTATCTTTTAGTTTGAAGTGTGAAAGCTTGCGATGTATTTTTTTTGTATAACAGGTACCTTGTTTCCTTTTCTATCAGGGTTATTTAGTCTCCTCTCAAGGTCTTCTGCTACAAAACGATCATGGCTTAACCCGACAACACAGTGTGCTCGATCTCATCCATTTTTTGGAACTATATCTGCCCTTGGAACCAATCAGGGTTAGATTTTAGATTTTGAGAGGTCGTTCTCAAAAACCCTTTCTCTTTCTTAAGGATTATATGATTTAGAGTTTATTTTACTGAGACACTTCCCCATTACCAAAGGGTAGTATATGTTTTCCTAGATTACGGATAAATTCTTTTATCTATAATTTCTCTGTCGACACCAAAGATATCTCTATGAATGTGTGACCATTGTATTGTAAAAGGGAGCTTTCCGAGTGCAACTATTAATCTTTGGTGATGATATTATTTTACAAGAGTATTATCCTATTACTATTCTTATGAAGGTTAAGATTCTTGTATGATAACATCTCTGCAGAAATAATGACTTGCCTGGATTTATTATAAATTAGTTGAAAATTTCATTAAGAAAATACTTGTTTGTTAAATAACGTCATGTCGTCCAGGCTTTGTTCTATTAGGTCTTAGTTGTTGTTTTCACTAACGTACAGTCTTACATTTGTTTTCCTTTTGACTAATTAATCATAAATCTTAGAAATTTCCGAAGGGTTCCGTATTATATAATATGTCCTCTGTTTTAACATGAATATATTTCCTTGCTCCATTTTTTCCTGTTTGTGTGCACACTGCTTTTCTTTAATTTTAAATATTCTTTTCTCCAAAATGGAGAATAGCCCCACAAGTTGATCATTTAGACGGCGCCATTTTTACATATACGAGTTGTTAGGTAAAAGTCTTCAGCGTACTTGTTTATGAATCTTATTCAAGAATAACTTCCTTGTTTTGGATTTTCTTCTCTTAGCCTACAATGGTAACCTGAGTCCCATTAATGTTGTAAGTTTTGATGTTACGGTGAGTTCTTGTTGACACATAACACTATGTTCCTCCCTTTGATTATTTCCTGGTATAATTATAATTAATGCAATTCTAAGTTTTTGTTGCATTTTTCCTTAGTAAGATATTATCACCAGCGTTGCAAAGGTATAGGAATCTAACCACTTATTGGGGGCCACCGTCTGCCTAGAACTGTACTTAGGTGTATGCTAAATTAGAGATCAAAACTGATCCCTATGGACCTTCTGGTCGAATGGTAAGATCTAGCATGTTTCTATAGGATATATATATCTAGATATTTTTCCAGGAGACTCGAGCCATATTCTCATATTATTCTTTTTGCTATTCCCCATACAAATCCTTAACAAAATGCTCATTCATTATCTTGCCAAAACTTGAGAAAATACTTCAGAAAATCATGATAAAAGATTATCGCTAATGATCAAAATTTCAATGCACTTTTACTAATTAAAGTAACAGTGCAATAATAGCGTTGTTTTGAAATACTACAATAAAAAACCATAGTTCTACGAAATACTACAATAAAAAGCCGTAGTTATGTTCTTGAAACATAGCGATAAGAGTACTTATATGTTAATTCGAACTGTTGGGGTTCCATATAGTCAACTATTTTAGTTAGCCGAAAAATATTTTATATATATCCAGTGTCAACATAGTCTGACACAAAACAAGACTATACCATTTATTTTCAGAGAAATAATGTTTGTCATTGAGAATTGATTATGCATACTTATGGAAGTACAGGAATTAGTTTCAACAATTTAAAATACTTATTTGTTCCAATTAAGGTTTGTTAGGAAATATGTGGGGGTGAAGTTTACTCCACCCAACCAATCAGAATGGTCATCTTCACTAATTCTTTCACCTTGTGGCTGTTTTATTTCCATAACAGTTGTTGACAGCTATCTAACCAAATCTAACCCATTTGCATCAAGATTGTACAGTCCACCCTAGGTACACACAAACTCACATATCTCACTTAGGGATTCCCATTTGCATCAGAATTGTACAGTCCACCCTAGGTACACACAAACTCACATATCTCACTTAGGGATTCCCATTTGCATCAGGATTGTACAATCCACCCTAGGTACACACAAACTCACATGTCTCACTTAGGGATTCCAGTGGCTCCAACCAGCTCAAGAATACCCTACTGGCAGCCTCCTTCCTTCCCTTGACAACATCCTGTACAAGGGACTACTTTCTTTCTCTCCCTTTCTAGTTGCCTTAGGATTCCTCTCATGCTCTCTTGGATTCTGCTTCCCCTACTAAGATTATTTATCTCCGAGGATGGGAGTAAATATCCCCTTCCGGGGGTGGGAGTAAATATCCCCCTACTGAGATTATTTATCTCTGGCGGTGGGAGTAAATATCCCCTAACTGTCTTGTAAATGAAATTTTTACCTGAGTAAATATCCCCCTACTGAGATTATTTATCTTTGTGGGTGGGAGTAAATATCCCCTAACTGTCTTGTAAATGAAACTTTTACCTAATGAGTTTTCCCTGTAAATTTCCTGGCTGGCCATAGCTGTTTTTTTCAATAAAATTAAAATAAAATTACATATTAGATCTTCCATGAGACTCCCATAGTAAATGTTTAGTGACTTACGGCAGTAGAAGTAAATTAATTATTTACTTTTCACTGAGGGGTGTTACACTATGTTTTAATATTTATATTTTTTTAAGGAATAGATTCAACCTATTTTACACTAATCTATTATATCTATCTATACTTTACATAGAAAATGTAAAACTTTCTAGACAAGCTTCTCAACAAAACATTATCACTACAATAAGACATTACTATTGTCATTGGGTAGGAATTCATCCTCCAGTGCCACAATGGCCAATTACAACTAACAAAATACCTCATTCTACCAATTAGTAAAAACTAAATTAAGGAGATTCTAAAACTTAATACTAAATCAAATTCATTATTTTTATTTTTATTTACTTATATTTAAACGAGGCTTTAGGTACTAGCTACTATGTAACACGTGTTAACTTTAATTTTTTCAATATTCACATTATTTGATTGATTACTGAATATATTATTTTAATAATAAAAAGTAGTTTATATATATATATATATATATATATATATTAAATTTAAAAAAATTATTAATAATAATTAATAATATTTTTTTATTTTCAATTCAAAAATTAATTTTAAAACATGATTTTGATTTTTTTTATTACATAAAAATATCTAGTAAATTTGATAAAAGTGATATCACAATAAAATAAAAAAATACATAAATGAATTCAATGCATTAAAAAACTCTTAGATATCTCTAATCATATAGATTTCAGAACTCAAACTTGTGATTTTAACCCATCTCCATCAATTTCAAACAAAACAGACCATAAACATGCTCGTTTATGCAATTTACTACATACAAAACAGACCATAAAATTGACTTTAAAAACACTATGTGACATGCTCGTTTATGCAATTTACTACATATGAAAATGAAAATGTAAAATATAAAATATATATAACCATGACATTATATAGATCGGCTTAATGTTGTCAACATAATAGTAATGTACCAAGGTTTAAACGTGTTGAAAGGAGTTAATGCTCTCCCTTTTTTTTTTTCACTTTACACCTTTTGATTTACGTTGCCATAAATTATATCATGTCACTATGGTTTGGGTTGCGTGACAGTTTGTGGTCCCAACCTAACAAAAAAGACATTACCTACTGTCGATACCTTTGAGGTTTATCGATGATTCCGGCGATGTTCCCGAATGGTGCATGTACGCGGCTTGGAAGATGGCATACTCACCACCTAGATCTTTCCGGGCTTCATCCAACGTCTCCTGTCTGTTGTGCGAGATTTAGGGTAAATACTCCAAGGGTGACCCCAAAGCGAAGCCATTTTCTTTCGTAGACTCTTTCCGCTCGTTTACAAGCCCTCGAGGATTAATTCACCAGTTAAATGTAGGGTAAGTTCTTATTTCCGGTACCTCTACTTCACAGCAGCTCGTTTCTTTACGGAGACAGGGTCATAAATTATTTCCACCCTTATCGCGTCCCTCCATCCGAGCTGGATAGCTTCGCAGAGCTCGTACTGGGATAAATATGTTGTCGGTTATTAACTTCTTCCCGCTTTCCGACCGACTTGGTACAAAGAGGGTTGCTAAAATCTTCATTTAATTGTCAATTTCTTTGGTATCTTTTCATAGGTTAATCTTACCAACCCTAACTCAGGTCTTTTGTCATTGCCGGGGTTTCTTCAGAGTCTGACCACCCCCTTCGAGAATCGGTTCGAAGAGCACGATGAAACCTTGGACAACTACACTTCAAGGTTGGCTTTTGATACTATCCAGACATGTTTACTACTTCATGCGTTGCAAGAATTAGGGTCTCAAGTAAAAAGAATTGCTTACTCGTAATTAAGGGTTTAGGTCTCATATTGAAGGGTGGTTGATGCTGAAGCTATTAAAATTGAACTTGTTATAAGAATTTGGGTCTCGGCTCATCATATCGTTACAAGTTGTTGTTTTTTGCACTTTTGTTTTAATAGTGTTTGTTTTTTTGTGGCCAGATCTAATACATGGTTGTGGTTTGAAGCAAAATTCCCTTAATAATAGAGTTCAGTGTTAAGGCATTCATGTATAAAGTTTTGGGTTTACTCACTATTATTTATGGTCTTGAATTCCATGAGTTTTCTTTCACTTCATTTTCAATGACATTGTTAATAATAGCTTATTTCTCTTTAAGCGTAGACATGTTTGTTTGACTTTTACTGGTCTATGAATGAATTTCCTTTTAATATTTTGTCTAATATTGTTGTTAATGTATACTATTGTTATTGTTGTCAGTGTACATTATTGTTATTACTGTAAATTATATTTATTATTGTACATTACTATTACTATTGCGCATTATTATTATCACTCTACATTACTATTATTCAATCCCTTCTTACTACCCTATCCCGAACATTTCAATGTAAGTTTCCTTAATAAGTTTAGGGGACTGGACTGAGTCGCTGCAGAGTTAGCAGCTCAGTCCTAACCCCTTTACCATTGTTTTGGTGTGATAACAATTTTGTTAAATAAAAACTTAAAACTCTTAGGAAACAACAAAATTAGGTCTCTTTGGACGCAATTAATAATTATGATTATACTATCTTCCTTTATCCATATATAACAACCTTCTCTGCTTAACTCATTTAGTGGGTGCAAGTTTTCCTATAATATCGTTTCTAGGTTTTACTATTTCTGCTCTAACTTTACTATCGTACTCCATTTCAGCTCTATGTAACTGTAGGGTTATTAGTTTCAGTTATATAGTTACATCTTATCCTCTACAACGGTGTTCACACCAACAATACAAATTGCACTTGAACTACCGATTTTCAGCCAATTTTTTTTTTTTTATAACAGATCTTTATACATTAATCATTCATTCTCAGATCTATATCATAGGTGAAATATAAACTCTGGGTTTTACTTTCATGTTTTTAACCATAGTATTAATAAACACTCTTCCATGCAAAAGGTATAGACTTAAAACAATCTTAAATACTTTTGTGTTCATTGAAATTGCTCGAATTCAACATGGTGAGACCTTCTCCACCCAACCATAAGAAGGGCAATGATGTCCTCCTTTGCTCACCAGCGTCCACTCCAGAACAACAGGTAACAATATTCTTTAGGGCAATGACGTCCTTCTCTACTCACCAGCTTCCACTCCAGAACAACAGGTAACAATATTCTTTGTTCTTGAATCAAGCAATAGACCTGAGGACTACATTCTTCCAGCGTCAAATTCCTTTTCGTAACGAGGTTAGCAGCTCAGTTTTTCAGCCTCGGATTCCTTTTCATAACGAGGTTACCCACTCGCTCAAGTACATCTACGGATTTCCTTTTTGCTACTCCACTTTCACTTCTTCCAAAAACTGACTAAACCCCTTTCTTTCCACCGAGATCTCTTTTTATCGGGAGGAAAGAAAAGTCTAACTGTCCTAAATGTTCCTAATTACATAGAGGTTGGAATTCGTTTCCAGTCTCCCTTCTTAAATTCTGAAATTTCATATATATAAAAAAAACAATATTATTACCCATTAAATATCCATGTAAAGTGTCATTGAACATGGGAGAGTCCCATTTACCAACCACATAAAATAGTTTGCTATAGGGGAAGTGTTACACATTCTAAGTTGTTTAAATTCCACATTTTGAATTTTTTTAAGCCTACTTCCGGTAATATAATTAGAATAGTTAGAATACGGCATCGATGTCATGGAGTGACTTGTCTCATTTATGGACAGCAATCCTCATGTAGATAGACAATACTACGTTTTCTCACGAACAAACAAAAAGACGTTTTTGTAACGAAATAGGCATTCACATTTACGCGCGTTTCCGGTGGACGCCAATTGGATGACGGGTGATGAAGGGGCTTCTATCATTTATATTTATATTAAATGAGGTACACTCCCACATTCATTCATGCGCGTCGACAGGTGGCGTTAATTGGATTACAGAAAGATGATGAATTGGGTGGGACGCAAAAATATGTCGAGACGCAGGGAGCGAGCCATTTCTTAATTTTATTTTTTGTTTCGTCCACAACTCTACATCCACGAAACATCTATACGATTTGGAAAACCATTGTGGATGATACGACACCTTAATATTACAAAATATTCAAAATAATTACTATTTTTAAATTAAACGTATTAATAATTTTTTAAAACAATAATTAAGTATTTTTAAAAATATATCTTTACTACTTTTAATTTAGTTTTCTCACTTTTAAATCGTACAAAAATAAAGATAGATCATTCTCAAATAACGACTTTAAAAAATAAAAATAGATCATTCCCAAATAGCGACTTTAATTTTATATCTTATCTTCTACTTTTTTTTTTTTGGGTACTTTTACGGTGATAAATAAATTAAAATAAATTAAACAAAACATTATTATAGAATTGTATTCTGTATTTGATTGTGTATTAATTTGTTTTGAACATTTTTTTTATAGTTTAATATTATTAATTGAATTTTATTATTATTTTTTTAATATTTAAAATTATTTATTTACAATATGATTGGTTAACGGTTTATTTTATAATAATTTTTATTGTAGTGTTTATGCAATACAATGTAATGTGAATAACTTTTTATGCAGTTGTTATATTTATGTTATAATTTTTAGATATTTTTAGTTTTTTCATCCTTAAACTTAAGGAATCGCTAAAATTAAAATTTTTGAAAATAACTCATAATCACACAAATAACACATTTACCATCAATTACTACCCACCATAATTTAAGCAAAGTATTTGTATAAAAAATGGATAGGAACAAGTAATAAATAGATACACTTACTGGTTGTCCACCATTATTTATGTTTTCTTCGACACTTTAATAAGTAGGAGTAAAATGAAAATGTGTACACTTAATTATACAATTGTGTTTAATATCAATAAGAAACTAGTAAAAAAATATCAATAAGTTTCTCCATAGTTTAAAATTATGGATTGAATTTTATTATTTTTATTAATGAAAATTATTTATACGCTGTATGATTGGTTCAATGGTTCAAGTCTTCTGCTGTAATGATTTTTATTTTTAGATTTTTATTGTTAATTTTTTTAGGAGACCACCAAAATTAAAATCCTTGAAAATGGCTCATACTCTGTCACACTCTCATACTAAGTAAATTTTTTTTTTTTTAAATGGTTCACGGTATTAATTACCTTGTGATGACTATGCAATCTCTCCACGTTAATATTCATGTAAATACAATACTGCGGCATGATTTAAAGTTTAATCTCTACACATATGTGGATATACATATACTCGTATGCATTTAATGATAACCTGTACATATATTTTTCATTTGCATAAAGGTTATAAAGCCATATATTCACGTTCATTTTACATAAACCATTGTAAAGGTTCCGCTACCATGTATGTTTCGATTCATATTCATTGCACAGATTGCGATAACGTATTAATGGCAACAGCTACACCACTCGGATTTCATATCCCGAAGTTTCTGAGTTTTATTATACTTGTCCGGCCTCGGCATCGGGAACCAGTTGTCCAAACCAGCGTCGTCCATCTGGGAGGATAATCGGCTCGATGGCATTCGGCCATGTGCGCCCGGTGCTCCAAGTGTTTACGGCCTGACACCTCGGGTAATGTTGTTTTCGCGCCCAAAGGCTTTCGATGCCCACCGGCTATCGAACGGCGATCAGGGCTCATGGCAAATCGATGGATGGGAGAATGCCACGAAACGGTAAAAGGAAATAGGATATTTAATGACAGGTCTCCCCTTCTGTCGGATTCTAATTTTCATTTGTGCATGAGTTGTGTCGCTGCAACTCTGTAACATTGGGTGTATTTCGCAAACCTTTCAGCTGTCGTCAATACCATGCTTCGATTCAGGTATGCGGCTATGGTGTTCGATGGGTATTTTTCCCCGCTTACAGTTACGGTTTACATCGCTTCAACGATTCCAATCTGGTAATATGCTGTATTAATTTTCCCTTTTTATTTGTTACAGACCTTTGATATCTTTCATAGGTTCTAAATCTATTAAAGAATGGTGTTTTCAGGTAAATGGCTCATCCCCGAACATTGAAGGCACGGGGTTTCTACACTTTGCCGACAACCCATTACCAGGTATGTTAAATACTGTCGTGAATTCCTACATTCACTTCATTCGAAGCAATGACTGAACCCTTCCTCCCTTGAGCAGGGATAACAGTCATTATCTATTCAGGTTCGGTCCCTGCACAAGTCCAGTGCTCTTTCTGGACAACAGTCAGGTTTCTTGCACTGCTTAGGTGGAACACCACTGTCGGGAAGCACTGCGTGCTGAGCTTCGATTATTTAATCTTGAATTATTTAGCATGTATATCTAGTCTTTAGCCATGAGGCTTATTCTCTTTGCAGACTGTGGTCGTGGACTGAACTATAGTTTGATTCTGGCTTAAACTTGTTAAGATATTATATATATAAGATGCGGGTAACCCCGTAAGTTCAATTTTGTTCATAATGTTTCTATTTGATTAACCGTCTCCTCAGATGGATTTTATTTACAGTTTCAAGTTTGTCTTGCAATATTATTTTTCCGCTGAGTAAAATTTTCTGTTATTGTATTTCCGTTTAATGATGAATTCTTATTGTTATGTTTCGACTATGGCGCCCTTGCTGGCTAGCACAAGCTTCAGCCCAGCTAGAGTAACTTATTCTGTGTGAGGGTTTACTAGAAAGCTTGGCTGAGAATGCATGTAACCACGGTTACCATGCATTCCTCGGCATACCTACTTTTTGTTTGAGTTATTAATCGTGAATGCGTATATCTGTGTATTTAATCCGCGCATGCGAATGTTACAGTGTGGTTCTGCTCTCACTCTCTGAGATTCTCGCGGTCCTCCTGACCGGGGTTTAACATATATATATGTTTCTTTACTTTATTCGAATAATGAAACAGTTTATCTATATACATTTGGTTTGCGGAACATACCAGTCCCACCTTATGAATATATGTTATGCTTTTAGGTGCATAATACAATTTTCTGCAAAGAATGTCTGTTCATTTCTTTTTCGATTCTTTCTGTTCGTATAGAATTCCAATTCTTTTCTTCAACATGTGCAGTAAGTAGAGGGTTTACAGCATTACCTCTGTTCATATTTCTTGCTATCGTTGAAGTAGCAGTGACCTGATTATTCTGTTTTTCTATTGTTATTTCCAAATGAGGAATGCAAGGGTTTAATGTTCGTTTCTTCAGAGTGCAAGTGTGTTCGGTCTCTGTCTATACTACAACAGCTAATGTTCTTTTCTCATTTTCTATTAAAGAATAACAGTCAAATGTTTTCCACTGTATCTATCTTCTTAGCACAGAACAATATATCTTCTTAGCACAGAACAATATATCTTCTTCGCACAGGACAATACAAGAGACATCTTAGTAAATAAATATATACGTAGTAGGCCATACCTGCTTCTTTGCAAACCTACTTGTAATGCTTGTCAATCCACCCATCTGTAGGAAGACTCTTCACTATCTTCCACCCCCAAGCACTTGCAGGCCCTCTTGTCTGCAGTTTCTTTGGTTTTTTATTTTTACCAGATCTCGCTATCTGGTCCTAACCAGACATAGCGCATACAGGAAAATCCTTCCTTTTTCCTATGCCATCTGATCATAACCAGACATAGCATAACCTCATTCCTGCCATCTGATCCTTACCAGACTTGGCAAATCCTTCCCCTTTTCCTCTGGGGACTCAACTACCTCCTGAAGGTAGTTAGGGTTTTATTTTTAACTGCCTCCACAGTTATTGGTCATGATTAATCATATTTCAAATCAAATAATGTTAACACAATTCTTTAATTATCAAACACTAGCAACAGAGTTATATATATTTCAAATAAGGTCTTTGTTCAAAATTACTTTTACTATTTACCAACATTAACTTTTCACGAGGGATGTTACATCTCCCCCTCCTGAAAGCCTACATCGTCCCGATGTTGTTGCTCATTCAAAAACAATCTGGGATAAGTATCCCTCATAACCTGTTCATTCTCCCAGGTGGCCTCATCAGGCCCGAAGTGCTGCCACTGCACTTTAACCTGGCTGATGACCTTTCTCCGCAGCTCGACTCTTCTCCGATCTAATATGTTCACTGGTTCGACCAGGAACTCTCCTTCCGGTTCCACCTGAAACACATAATAATCAGATTAGCTGCTTACTAGTATTCTATTTCAGTTTACATAATTAACAGTCTTCCCTTACCTGAATGTCCTGCCAACTTATTATATGCCTAGGGTCATAAACATATCTCTTTAAAACTGATACATGGAAGACATTATGAACCCGAATATGGCTGGGCAGGGCGAGCTGGTAAGCTACCGGCCCTACCCGTGCCAGAATTTGGAATGGTCCACAAAAACGCGGTGCCAATTTGGCACAAGCATTCCATTGAAGGGTACTTTTTCTCGCTCGTATCCTGATGTACACATGCTCACCCACTTGGTACTCTTTAAATGTTCTCTTCCGGTCTGCAAAACTCTTCTGCCTGTCCTGAGCCATCTTTAGATTAGCTCGAACTTTTTTCACCATGACTTCCATTTCTTCCAACATCTCAGGGCCCAGCAAAAATTTGTCCTCCGGTCCACCCCAACTGGAGGGTGTGCGGCATTTCCGGCCGTAAAGCACTTCGAATGGGCTCATCCTCAAAGATGCATGATAACCATTGTTATAAGCGAATTCCACTAGGTGTAAATACTCCTCCCATCGTGTAGGTTGCTGCATCACATAAGACCTCAGCATGTCTTCCACTACTTGATTCACCCGCTCAGTCTGTCCGTCAGTTTGCGGATGATATGCGGTGCTGAAGTTCAATTGAGTTCCTAGACCTTCAAATAAGGTCCTCCAAAAAACTGAGGTAAACTTAACATCACGGTCAGATATTATTACTTTCGGCAGCCCATGAAGTTTAAATATATTCTGCATGAAAATGTTTGCGATTTGAGCTGCACGATAAGTGGATTGAACTGGTATGAAGTGAGCTGACTTGCTGAGTTTATCCACTACCACCATTATAGAATCATTGTTCTTTTTGGATTTCGGCAACCCGGTAATAAAGTCCATGGTTATGGTCTCCCATTTCCATTCTGGTATGGGCAATGGCTGTAGTAATCCTGTAGGGTGCTGGTGTTTAGCCTTCACCTGTTGACACTCTAAACAGCGCGCCAGGTATTCTATCACATCCTTTTTCATGCCTGGCCAGTAGTACTCCTTCCTTAGCGAGGTGATTAATTTCTGGTAACCAGGATGTCCTGCATAAGGACTCTTATGATATTCATCCAGAATCTTTTCTTTAATACCGCTCTGATTGGGTACATAAATCTTCTTCTGATAGCACAAAATTCCGGCTGCATTCAAGGTGTACCCTTGTTGAATTAAGCGGGTATCTGAATTCTGTACCAACTGCTTCTTTTGCAAGTAATTCTGATCTTGTGCAGCAGCCTCGTCAATTTCCTTGTCAAGGGTGGACCATCCTTGACTAATACCAATTTCATAGATGCAGTGCACCTTTCGGCTCAGTGCATCCGCTACTCTGTTTTCTTTTCCCTTTAAGTGTTTAATTTCAAAATCGAAATTTCCCAAAAAGTCCACCCATCTTGCTTGTCTTGCGTTTAAAGTTGGTTGACTAAAGTAACTAGTCAAGCTGTGGTGATCCGTCATCAGTAAAAAATTTCTCCCCACTAAATAATGGCGCCACATCTTTAATGCATGAATTACCGCGGTTAATTCCAGATCATAGGCAGAATATTTCTGCTCATGTTCTTTTAACTTTCTGGATTCATATGCAATTACTTTACCTTCCTGCATTAGCACTCCACCCACGCCCTCCTTACTAGCATCTGTGCAGACTACATACTCCTTTTCGGGATCTGCCACACACAACACAGGTGCAGTGGTGAGTAAATGTTTGAGCTGTTCAAAACTCCGTTGACAGTCTGCTGTCCATTTAAATATTTTTCCCTTCTTTTGCAAGGAGGTGATAGGGTAGGCAACTCTGGAAAAACCTTCTACAAACCGTCGATAATATCCAGCCAGCCCCATGAAGGATCGAATATCTGCTACATCTTTGGGTGTTGGCCATTCCATTATAGTTTTGATCTTTTCGGGGTCTACAACTATACCCTCCTTCGTAATAATGTGGCCCAAATACTGGATCTGTTCTTTGTAAAAATCACATTTGCTGAATTTACCATATAACTGATGCTCCCGTAATGTTTGTAACACTATCCTCAGATGTTCCTCATGCTCCTTGATATTCCGGGAGTATATAAGTATGTCATCAATGAAGATCAATACAAATTTATCTAGGTATTGATGAAATACACTATTCATCAAACACATGAATGTCGCGGGTGCATTAGTTAGTCCAAAAGGCAGTACCACAAACTCGTAGTGTCCGTAACGAGTACGAAAAGCTGTCTTGGCTATGTCCTCATCTTTAATTCGGATTTGATGGTAACCCGATCTTAAATCGATCTTTGAGAAGATTGTCGCCCCCTTTACCTGATCAAACAGCTCATCAATGCGGGGTAGTGGATATTTGTTTTTAACTGTCAGTTTGTTCAGCTGTCTATAGTCTATGCACATCCGCAGAGCCCCATCTTTTTTCCTCACAAATATCACAGGAGATCCCCAAGGAGAGACACTGGGACGGATATACTTCTTTTCCAGCAGCTCTTGTAGTTGCATTTTTAACTCAGTTAACTCCGGCACACTCATCCGATAGGGTGCCCGGGACACTAGGGCTGCTCCGGGTATCAGCTCAATGGTGAAGTCTAAATCCCTTTTGGGCGGCAGCCCTGGAATTTCTTCAGGAAATACATCTGCAAAATCCTGCACTACCGGTATATTCTCAACAGTTGCAATCTTATCCACAGAATCTGCATACCCCACTTGTACTGCATAAATCTGGCATTTCTTTCGGATACATTTAACCAGCTGTGAGGCCGTGATCGGCCGGATCTGTACTGGTTTCTGGATGCCTTGAATCTCTTTTCCCATACCCAGTTCATCTCGGTAAGAGACTGTTTTCGTTTTACAATTAATTACAGACCATCGCCATTCCAACCAATCCATTCCTATTAGCACATCATAGGAACCAAGAGGGAGTACGTTTAATTCAGTTGTTATTGTTTGGCCAGCTAACCTTAATGGACAGTTGCTGACTTTAGTTAGTACTCGTCTTTTGGCCCCAGTGGCCAGCTGTACTAGCCAAGGGCTTTTAAATTTAGTGGTTTGCAAACCACAGCTTTCCACAACTTTGGGACTTACATAGCTTAAAGTAGCTCCTGGATCTACTAAAATAGAAACAGTTCGATCAAAGATCTTACCTTCAAACTCTATCATCGTTGGCTGGTAATCAGCTTGTCGATCCTCCAGTGCTGCATTTATTCTGGGCATAGATCGAGCCACATCTCCTACTGTTGAAGCTTCATAGATCTGGGACAACTGATCGCTGTCCTTCCGATGAGGGCAATTTTTAATATAATGGGGTCCGCCACAACCCCAACACTGAACAGGTGGTCTAGCTGAGCCTTCATTGTCCAATCTAACTTGCTGTTCATTATATTTGGATTCTGCAGGAGGCTTGAATCTGTTCTGATTTTTGGTTGGATTTCTAGTATTGGCTCCTTTCGAAAATCCTTTTTGAAAGCTGCTGCGAGCTCCCTTACTTCCCATAGGCATTCTGCTGCCCCGCTTATCTGTCCAACGCTTCCCAGAATTTTCTCCTTTTGATTTGTTTTGCTGATAACATAGTCTTGCCTTCCGAATGGCTTCATCCATCGTCTTCGGATTATCAAACTCTATTCTTTCTCGCATTGCTAGAGGTAGGCTACTAACAAACCTTTGTACCTTAGCCTTCTCCTCACGAATATATGGCACGTAACGAAGCAGGGATGTGAATTTAGTTACGAACTCGTCAATGGTCTGCTGTCCAAGCCGCAGATCATGGAATTCTCGCGCTTTTTCATCGTAAAAACGTTTTGTCAGGTACTTCTCCTTGAAATGTCTTTGAAACATTTCCCAGGTCACATCCTGTTCATTCACTCCCCACACCATCTTGACCTCCTCCCACCATAGTGTGGCTTTGGCTTGCTGCTGGAATATAGCCAATCTTGCTTTAAGATGATGATCATATTTGTATACTTGAAAATACTTATTCATATTAATTAGCCACGCCTCTGCAGCTTCTTCTGATTCCCCATCGAATTGAGGTGGTTTAATCTTCCGAAACTCCCCTTGTAGTTCCATCCGTGGTCTTTTTGGAGTCTGATATTCAGAAGCATTGACAGACTTCTCTCCTCGCGTCTCTGCTCTGTCCTCTGCTTCCTCTTGTTCAGTGTGATAGCTGTGTTCATCTGTTATTCGTGGCTGTTCAGGCCTCGGATGTGACTGTTGTTGATGTTGCTTATCAGATAAACTTTTCAAAATCCTCTCCTGTTCCACATTTAATCTTGCGTTATCTGCACGCAACCGGGCCATTTCGTCCTTTAGTTCCTGAACTGTCCTCATTAATGTCGAATCAACATTGCGGCCTTCTGCTCCCAGTTGCACCCAAAGCTCAGGATTTCCCTGAGGTTGTCTCATGTTATCAGGTTGATCCAAATGTCCATGGGGAGCGCTACTTGCTCTCCTCATTCTGCTGCTACCTGCTTAAGAATAACTCATTAAACAGATATAATTTGTTTTTAGCACACTCAACTTTTGTCATGACACTGTATATTTATATTGCTGCATAACTCGAAATTTTCCCAAAGGTCACAGAGTTGTAAACCTGGGCTCTGATACCAATTTGTCACACTCTCATACTAAGTAATTTTTTTTTTTTTTAAATGGTTCACGGTATTAATTACCTTGTGATGACTATGCAATCTCTCCACGTTAATATTCATGTAAATACAATACTGCGACATGATTTAAAGTTTAATCTCTACACATATGTGGATATACATATACTCGTATGCATTTAATGATAACCTGTACATATATTTTTCATTTGCATAAAGGTTATAAAGCCATATATTCACGTTCATTTTACATAAACCATTGTAAAGGTTCCGCTACCTTGTATGTTTCAATTCATATTCATTGCACAGATTGCGATAACGTATTAATGGCAACAGCTACACCACTCGAATTTCATATCCCAAAGTTTCTGAGTTTTATTATACTTGTCCGGCCTTGGCATCGGGAACCAGTTGTCCAAACCAGTGTCGTCCATCTGGGAGGATAATCGGCTCGATGGCATTCGGCCATGTGCGCCCGGTGCTCCAAGTGTTTACGGCCTGACACCTCGGGTAATGTTGTTTTCGCGCCCAAAGGCTTTCGATGCCCACCGGCTATCGAACGGCGATCAGGGCTCATGGCAAATCGATGGATGGGAGAATGCCACGAAACGGTAAAAGGAAATAGGATATTTAATGACAGGTCTCCCCTTCTGTCGGATTCTAATTTTCATTTGTGCATGAGTTGTGTCGCTGCAGCTCTGTAACATTGGGTGTATTTCGCAAACCTTTCAGCTGCCGTCAATACCGTGCTTCGATTCAGGTATGCGGCTATGGTGTTCGATGGGTCTTTTTCCCCGCTTACAGTTACGGTTTACATCGCTTCAGCGATTCCAATCTGGTAATATGCTGTATTAATTTTCCCTTTTTATTTGTTACAGACCTTTCATATCTTTCACAGGTTCTAAATCTATTAAAGAATGGTGTTTTCAGGTAAATGGCTCATCGCCGAACATTGAAGGCACGGGGTTTCTACACTTTGCCGACAGCCCATTACCAGGTATGTTAAATACTGTCGTGAATTCCTACATTCACTTCATTCGAAGCAATGACTGAACCCTTCCTCCCTTGAGCAGGGATAACAGTCATTATCTATTCAGGTTCGGTCCCTGCACAAGTCCAGGGCTCTTTCTGGACAACAGTCAGGTTTCTTGCCCTGCTTAGGCGGAACACCACTGTCGGGAAGCACTGCGTGCTGAGCTTCGATTATTTAATCTTGAGTTATTTAGCATGTATATCTAGTCTTTAGCCATGAGGCTTATTCTCTTTGCAGACTGTGGTCGTGGACTGAACTATAGTTTGATTCTGGCTTAAACTTGTTAAGATATTATATATATAAGATGCGGGTAACCCCGTAAGTTCGATTTTGTTCATAATGTTTCTATTTGATTAACCGTCTCCTCAGATGGATTTTATTTACAGTTTCAAGTTTGTCTTGCAATATTATTTTTCCGCTGAGTAAAATTTTCTGTTATTGTATTTCCGTTTAATGATGAATTCTTATTGTTATGTTTCGACTATGGCGCCCTTGCTGGCTAGCACAAGCTTCAGCCCAGCTAGAGTAACTTATTCTGTGTGAGGGTTTACTAGAAAGCTTGGCTGAGAATGCATGTAACCACGGTTACCATGCGTTCCTCGACATACCTACTCTTTGTTTGAGTTATTAATCGTGAATGTGTATATCTGTGTATTTAATCCGCGCATGTGAATGTTACAGTGTGGTTTTGCTCTCACTCTCTGAGATTCTTGCGGTCCTCCTGACCGGGGTTTAACATATATATATATGTTTCTTTACTTTATTCGAATAATGAAACAGTTTATCTATATACATTTGGTTTGCGGAACATACCAGTCCCACCTTATGAATATATGTTATGCTTTTAGGTGCATAATACAATTTTCTGCAAAGAATGTCTGTTCATTTCTTTTTCGATTCTTTCTGTTCGTATAGAATTCCAATTCTTTTCTTCGACATGTACAGTAAGTAGAGGGTTTACAGCATTACCTCTGTTCGTATTTCTTGCTATCGCTGAAGTAGCAATGACCTGATTATTCTGTTTTTCTATTGTTATTTCCAAATGAGGAATGCAAGGGTTTAATGTTCGTTTCTTCAGAATGCAAGTGTGTTCGGTCTCTGTCTATACTACAGCAGCTAATGTTCTTTTCTCATTTTCTATTAAAGAATAACAGTCAAATGTTTTCCACTGTATCTATCTTCTTAGCACAGAACAATATATCTTCTTAGCACAGAACAATATATCTTCTTCGCACAGGACAATACAAGAGACATCTCAGTAAATAAATATATACATAGTAGGCCATACCTGCTTCTTTGCAAACCTACTTGTAATGCTTGTCAATCCACCCGTCCGTAGGAAGACTCTTCACTATCTTCCACCCCCAAGCACTTGCAGGCCCTCTTGGCTGCAGTTTCTCTGGTTTTTTTTTTTTTACCAGATCTCGCTATCTGGTCCTAACCAGACATAGCGCATACAGGAAAATCCTTCCTTTTTCCTATGCCATCTGATCATAACCAGACATAGCATAACCTCATTCCTGCCATCTGATCCTTACCAGACTTGGCAAATCCTTCCCCTTTTCCTCTGGGGACTCAACTACCTCCTGAAGGTAGTTAGGGTTTTATTTTTAACTGCCTCCACAGTTATTGGTCATGATTAATCATATTTCAAATCAAATAATGTTAACACAATTCTTTAATTATCAAACACTAGCAACAGAGTTATATATATTTCAAATAAGGTCTTTGTTCAAAATTACTTTTACTATTTACCAACATTAACTTTTCACGAGGGATGTTACATACTCACATAAATAACATGGTTATCATGAAGTACTACCCACCATAAATTAAGCAAGTATTTGCATAAAAATTGGATAGGAATAAGTTGTAAATAAATAAATCAATGAGGCCTTGTTAATTTATGTTTTCTTCAACACTTGAATAAGTAGGAGTAAAAATGTAAATGTGCATACTTAATTATATAATTTTCCTTAATATCAATATGAAATCAATAAAAAAATGTTAATAATAAATTAAAATGTTTATCAATTTAAAAAACAAATAACTAAGTAAATAAACTAACTTCAATTTTAATATTTATAGTTTTTTAAGGAATATATTCAACCTATCTTGCATAAATATATATGGCAAGAACAACTACCTTTTAAAATGTATCTATCTATACTTCACATAGAAAATGTAAAACCATCTAAAAAACGTTCTCAACAAAACAATTATCACTACAATAAGACATTATGATTGTTGTTGGGTAGGAATTGATTCTCCACTCCCACAATACAAAATTACAATTAAAAAAATATCTAAATTTACTAATTAGTAAAACCTAAATTGACTCGCTTCTTAACCTTCACACTAACTTTAATTCATTATTTTTACTTTAATTACATGGTAAGGTGTTCCTATGGGAAGAACTCCCCTAGGCTGCCACTTTGTCTCCTTTCGCACGGTTCGATCAATTGTTAAACGATTGAAGGAATTTTGGCGGTTAGATCCCACCACCGACAATCTTGAACTATCAACCTCCTGAATCATGAGCCGATTCCTAAACGCTTGAACTTTGAGCATAAAGCCCCATGGAGCTCGCTCATTTCCTCGACACTTCCCTTTTCTGGGCACATTGGATGACGACCATACAACATTGAAGAATGGGGAGGGTTTATTATGCTACGAGTGTGATTCTTGCAAGGCGGAGGTTGTGCAGAACTTGAACAATGACTCGCTCAAGGTGGCAGGCTCTTAAAATCACTGTGTTGATTTTCGTATATGTCATCTACTCGGTGTGGTGTTGCACTTTTAGGAACAGCTGAAGTTCCTGCGCAAGGTTCCCACCCAATTTATGAGTATAGTTTCCTTTGTTTCCGCAAGGGTTTAATTCACTACACTTCATTGAATTCTTTGCTTCTTGGTTTTTTTTAGTCTGGGTGTTGTAAGGCACCTGACTCATGTGGAATTAGGTACATAAAAGACAAGGCTATAGACACATTTGATGATGATTATTGCGCCTTGGCTTTTGTGATAATATTTGTTCAAATTTTTTTTATGCGTCGTTTGCATAAGGGTTTCTTTGTTCAACCCCAAATCGTACCCGTTGCTTTAGGGTTTTTTGACTCAATTTTTCTCCATACCATGCATCTTGTAGGTAGGGTAAGAAAGTGTTATTCCTAAGCGTGTGTGAAAAAGTTGTTACTTTGTCGGTTTCAAACTCTTCAATAGGGGGCATATTTTTTTCTTTTCTTAAAAGTCGACTATCCTAACTTGGCATGCTTCCATTTTTAGGTGAAGATAATAAGTTCACCACGCTAACACTTACAAGTATAAAGATGACTTTGTTCACTAAGGCTTCGATCTTTTACCTATGCTTGTTAAAGAAATAAAGCCTTTGAGCCGCTCATAGATAACCTTTGCATACCCGACGGTCTTTTGATTATTTTTGTTGTTTGTTGAGATCATACTTGTTGATTATTCTTTCTTTCTTGATTTGATATGATAATTTTTTCTAGATTTCCAATCCTTTGTACAATAAGTGTGTTTCTAAGATTTCAAATCTTTTGTATTGTACAAGTTTCTTGCAGTTTGAACATAAAATAATATTAGATGTTCCTTGCTTACATTAGGTATATGCTTTTTTGGTGGAAATTTTGTCTTAAATCTGGCAGAATTGAACTTAGATTCACAATTCCATCTTTGTCAAATGGATTTTCGACTATGAAACCCCTATTCAAGAGTTTCGGCCCCTCACTTTAATATTAAAAAAAATTGCCCTTCACTTTAAAATTTCAAAAATAAAGAGCGAATTAATGCAAATAATGAATCGCCAAGAAAAAGAACAAGTGCTAAAAAGATTAAGTGTGTCCACAAACAAATGGAATCCTTTTTATGACCTCCCTTTCTCTTCATGATGTATCATTCTTGATGTTTTTTTATTGTTTGTTAGATGCATTATAAAAAATGTATGTTAAGGCTAAACAAAATTTGGTCTGGAATAGTATCTCATGCATTGCACTTCTCAGTCAATCTTGTTTCAAGGAGGAATCTTGGTCAAGAGGGAATTTGGTAATGGTAGGATCATAAACACTTTTCAATACATACTCCAGAAAAATTAAGGAAACCACATATTTAACATGTAATCTAACTCAAGCAAAGAATCTGATCAAAGTTTACAAAGAAATATAGTTGGATCTGATGAAAATAAGTGGATTATAATATTTTTCAGCAACCTTTATCACAAGTCTAGGATCAACCTGAAACCTGTTGGAAAGCTATATGTGTAAAAGGAGTATACATGGAATAAACATATAAACTTACATTCTCATGACATAGTTTACTTTGTTCTGACTCGTCTTTATTAGTGTTTCTCCATAAGTTTTGGGGCTTGGCTTGAATCCCTTGATTTCACTTCTTCGCATGGTGCTATGGAGCATAAGCCAGCACTTAGAGACATATGCAGATATGTTTCAGTATCGATTTGTTGATAGACACGTGAATATTTCAAAAAGGCCTTCATCAGGCAACATGCTAATAAGATCTTTTTATTCTTGCTTTCGGTTCGTCTCTCTGAATGGTATGATGAAATTTCCAGGAAGCCTTTTCCAAGGAGGGAAAAGTACTTCTAATTGAGGTGCAGCAGACAAGAAAGAATTTGTATCCACATGACTAGAAAACTTAGGCCTTCTAAAGTCTTCATCACCTCCAGATCAAAGACATAGCATTGGGGCTTCACCAGGGCAGAAATACTATACCAAGTGCATTCATATTGAGGGATATATGTTGAGGAAAAAATGACATAATATATTGAGCATATATTAATAGGGGTTAAAGGGTTTTTATATTGGTAGGTATTAAAAATGGATCTCAAAGTTAATGAAACAATATAAAGGGGTATAAAAAATGTTAATGAAAAAATGGATACCTACAATATCTAGTGAAATTAAAGGTTTTTTAAATTGCGAAGTGTTGGGTCCCTATAATACTAGTGATTACCCCATTACTATTGTAGTTATACCCCTTATTAATATTGTTGTGCCCCTATTGCCCCCATATTGTTATTACTATGCCCCATAGAATCCCTCTATTGTTATTTTTGTGGCTTTATATTATTATTGTTAGGTCGCCTAGGTTATATTGTGACTCCTTAGACTCCTATATATAGAAAGGAGGTTTTGTCATTTGAATCATCCAAGAATTGTTCATTTATGTAATGTAAAGGAGGTTTCCCCCTCGAAGAGGCTGAATTCTAAGGCGTTGATCTATCTTTTCTATCTTTTCTTGAGCTTGTTTCATAACATTTGGTATCAGAGCTTTGGATTCTAGGGTTTCACTGCTCCAAACAGGTCATCGTGGCATTTTTGCTATAACTTTTTTTCTGCGACGTTTTAGAAGCTAAAAAAAAACCCATTTGAGAAGACATCGCGTTGAATCTCGAATCCGAATTTCAGAGCTTTTTGCGCTATATTTGCGGAGATATGATCTGAGGAAGTTGGTCTTCTTATAGACTCTTGAATTACATTCCAAACAGGTGACCTGGGGAAAATCATTGTAACTTTTTCCCTGAGCATTGGATTGAAATTTCATAAGAAGGTGCAGAAAGAGGACAGATTGTAGTTTCTTGTATATATTTTTCAGAGTCAAAGGACGAAACCGTGACTCATGGCACGTCATACAAGTTCACTCTACTGAACTAGTCTATAATCAGGTCACTGTGGGAGATTTCGCATAACTCTTCCTTGGAGAATCCAAATTGGATCAGACTGGTGGCATTGGAAAGAGGAGAAAGAGGGCTACAGCAGGTTGTAATTTCAGAACTGGATGATTTGAAAGGACAGAGATACATCAGAAGCAATATCAAGCTCCTACAAAGTGAAAAAAAGGTGTGTAGATTCTTTTAAATTTTTGCTTAAGAGTGGTTTGAAAATTTATTTTGAAGGAATTCAAAGGGCTAGTAGAGCATTATTATCGGTAACTGATGCCCCGAGGAAAGAAAATGCAAACACCTAGTAAGGAACCTGAAAGCTCTAGCATGACTCATGAAGAAGAAGAAGAAATGCTATATGATATATCAAAATTACAAGAACAAGTGCAACAAGTGTCACTTGCACAAAAAGCAATAGAATCTGAGATGGATGGTTTAAGGAAAGATGTAGAAGCTAAGATGGATGGTTTAAAGAAAGGTGTAGAAGCTAAGATGGATTGTTTAAAGAAAGGCGTAGAAGCTAAGATGGATGGCATGGAAGCTAAGGTGAATGGCATGGACGCTAAAATTGATGGCATGGATGATAAGATGGAAGAATTGAAGATAAATATGAATAGGTTGCTACAAGAAATGGTCACTAATGGTGAAAGGGTACTAAAGGAAACTCATGATGAGAACAAAAGAAATGTTAATCATGATTCCATAGACTCTAATGTTGGATCGAAGACTCACCATATTCCAAAAATCGATATGAGGAAGTTTGATGGCAAGGATCCCGCCACATGGATATTACAGATGGAGCAATTCTTCGATCTCAATAATGTGCAAAACACACAAAAGGTACGTATGGCAACTTTATATTTGGAACCAAATCAGTTTGTATGGTATCAATGGCTTTGCTCTCGTAAACAATTTATCACTTGGGCAATTTTTACGGAAGAATTGATAGCACATTATGAGGATACAAAAAGCAACACTTTTTTTAGCCAATTGATAAGTCTCAAACAAAAGGGTTCAATAATGGAGCACATTGAGGAGTTCCAAAAATTGAACATAAGGGTAAAAGATATTCCAGAGGAGCATAGGATTGATGTGTTCATAGGGTCTTTAAAGGATAATATCCAACATGATGTTCGCCTTTGGGAACCTGATTCATTAGAGAAGGCATTCAGGTTAGCAAGAAAAATGGAAAGCAAAATTATGGCAACCAGGAAGCATACCACTCACAACTATAAAGACGGAAGTGTTGTTGCCCCTAGTCTTCCACAACCTATAAGGTTGACACCACAACAATTGGAAGAAAAAAGAGCAAAAGGGCTTTGTTACAGTTGTGATAGCAAATACACTAAAGGTCATAAGTGTGCTGAGAAGAAATTATTCTACATAGATTGTGAAGAGGAAGAAGAAAAGGAGCAAGAAAGGTCAAAAGAAGAGGATATACTCCAGGAACAAAGCCTAGATGAAGAACAAATAAATCCGACCATATCTTGTAATGCATTGGCGGGAATTACCACTCCTCAAACCATCAAGATAGAAGGACAAATCAAGAAGAAAAAGGTAATAGTGTTGATTGATTCAGGAAGCACCCACAATTTTATTCATTGTAAGGTAGCAAAAGAATTGAATTGCTTCCTATATCCAGCACCAGAGTGTCAAGTGATGATTGCAAATGGAGGAACAATAAATTGCTCTGGAAAGTGCCATAATATCAAGCTATCCATGGGAGAATATGTATTGACTAGCCCAATGCTTTCCATTCCAATGGGAGGTGCTGATGTTGTACTAGGAGTCCAATGGCTACAATCCTTGGGTACAATAGCTTTTAATTTTCAAGAACTTTTCATCAAATTTTCTACGGAAGGAAAGGAAGTTGAATTAAGGGGTATTGCAGGGAAACCAGGAAAGATAATCAGCTCTAATGGTATGACAAAGCTTCTAAAAAAGGAGCAAAGAGGTGTAATTGCACAATTATGTTCGCTAGATGTTTCCACATTGGAATCATCTATTTCTCCAGATCTCCAAAAAGTCCTGGACAATCATTCCAAGGTATTTGAGACTCCCAAAGGTCTCCCACCTATGCGTGATCATGATCATGCTATTCATCTGATTCCAGGAAGTGTTCCTCCAAACATCAGGCCGTACAGATATCCCTATGTCCAAAAGAGTGAAATTGAACGTATGGTTGCAGAAATGCTAGAGGCTGGTATAATTCAACCGAGTCAAAGTTCTTTCTCTGCTCCAGTAGTATTGGTGCACAAGAAGGATGGATCATGGCGCATGTGTCCGGATTATAGGGAGCTCAACAAGCTCACTATTAAAGATAAGTTCCCCATTCCTGTCATTGATGAATTACTGGATGAATTGCATGGATCAATTTACTTCACCAAGTTGGATCTTCGTTCAGGATATCATCAAATCAGAATGAAGATTGAAGACATTCCGAAAACAACATTTAGAACTCATGAGGGTCATTATGAATTTTTGGTCATGCCTTTTGGCCTTACCAATGCACCTTCAACATTTCAAGGTTTGATGAATTCAATTTTCAAACCATTCCTTAGAAAATTTGTGTTAGTATTTTTTGATGATATACTAATCTACAGCAAGTCTTGGAAGGATCATGTTGAACATGTTGACAGGGTGCTACAACTATTGGAGGAGAAACAATTATATGCAAAAAGATCCAAATGTTTCTTTGGAGTCCAGGAGGTGGAATATCTGGGTCATATTGTATCTCATGAAGGAGTTAAGGTAGACCCTAGCAAAATTAAAGCCATTAAGGAATGGAAAATCCCCACATCCATAAAGCATCTGCGAGGATTTCTTGGGTTGACAGGGTATTATCGCAAGTTTGTTAAGAATTATGGGAGAATAGCAGCACCTCTAACAACATTATTGAAGAAAGATGCATTTTCATGGACTTCGGAAGCAACAAAGGCCTTTGAACATCTTAAAGAGGCAATGTGCCAAGCACCGGTCTTAGCTACACCGGACTTCACAAAAACCTTTATTGTGGAATGTGATGCTTCAGGAAATGGAATTGGTGCTGTTCTAATGCAAGATGAAAGACCCATTGCTTTTGAAAGTCGTCCAATCAAGGGAAAGTTTTTAAGCAAAGCTATTTATGAGAAGGAAATGTTGGCAATACTCCATGCACTTAAGAAATGGCGACCCTACCTAATGGGAAGACACTTCAAGGTAAAAACGGATCATGATAGCCTTAAATACTTTTTAGAACAAAGATTATCCTCTGAAGAGCAACAAAAGTGGGTCACAAAGATGTTGGGTTATGACTTTGAAATCATCTACAAAAAGGGAAGCAAAATGTGGTGGCAGATGCACTCTCAAGAAAGGATGAGGATGTGGAAGCATTGTTGTGCGCCATTTCTATTATCCAACCAGATTGGATAAATGAAGCAAGGGAGGAATGGAAGAATGACGAAGAAGTGTGGGCACTTATTCGAAAGTTACAACAAGATTCCAGTACGTCTGATACATTTAGCTGGAAAAATGATTCGTTATGGTACAAAGATCGCTTATACCTCTGTAAGAATTCCCAGCTAAAACAAAAGATTCTTATGGAATTGCACACTTCTCCCTTAGGAGGGCACTCAGGATTTTTAAAAACTTACCACAGGGTTAAGAAGGAATTTTTTTGGGATGGCCTTAAATCAGATATTCAAAAGTTTGTGGCGGAATGTTTGGTTTGCCAACAAAATAAAGTTGAAACAATTAAGACACCGGGTCTATTACAACCTTTATCCATTCCAAGCCAACGTTGGGAGGAGGTTTCAATGGATTTTATCACAGGTTTACCCAAGTCTGAGGGAAAGAGTGTCATCATGGTGGTAGTTGACAGACTTACCAAGTATGCACACTTTTGTGCATTATCACATCCATTTAAAGCCAGTACAGTTTCTACTGCATTTATGGAAACAATTCAAAAGCTACATGGAAACCCAAAGATTATTGTAAGTGACAGAGATCCCATTTTCACTGGAAATTTTTGGACAGAATTATTTTCTTGTCTTGGTACTCAGTTAGCTCATAGCTCATCTTATCATCCTCAATCTGATGGGCAAACTGAGATAGTAAACAAATGTTTGGAAGGATATCTTCGTTGCTTTGTATCTGATAAACAGACACAATGGGTCAAATGGTTGCCTCTGGCTGAATGGTGGTATAACACTTCCTTCCATACAGCAACAAAAATGACCCCATTTATGGCACTTTATGGGTATCAACCACCATCCATCACATCATATTTAAGAGAAAATTCTAAGGTTCAGGCAGTGGAACATCACATCGAACATCAACAACAAGTCCTCCAACTCTTAAAGGATAACCTCGTGTTGGCACAGAATAGAATGAAACAACAGGCAGATCAACATCGCAGTGAAAGAAGTTTTGATGTAGGTGATTGGGTATTCCTACGGCTACAACCATATAAGCAAATGTCCCTCAAGCAAGCTAAGAAGGATAATAAATTATCACCAAAGTATTATGGTCCGTACAAGGTGTTGCAAAAGATTGGTACTATGGCATACAAATTGGAGCTTCCTGCAGCTTCTCGATTGCACCCAGTTTTCCATGTTTCATGTTTAAAGAAGGTTATAGGCGACAAGCTCCCAATTCAAACAATATTTCCAGAACTTGACGAGGAAGGAAAAATTATATTGGAACCGGAAGCAGTCACAGAAACAAGAACTCGACAGCTACGAAATCGATCAATTTTGGAGTATCTTATCAAGTGGAAGAACTTATCTGCTGAAGATTCCACATGGGAGGATGAGAATTTTATGCAGAAGTATCCAGAACTACTCAAGCATTGAGGACAACACTTTTTTGAAGGAGAGGGGCATGTTGGGTCCCTATAATACTAGTGATTACCCCATTACTATTGTAGTTATACCCTTTATTAATATTGTTGTGCCCCTATTGCCCCCATATTGTTATTACTATGCCCCATAGAATCCCTCTATTGTTATTTTTGTGGCTTTATATTATTATTGTTAGGTCGGATGGGTTATATTGTGACCCCTTAGACTCCTATACATAGAAAGGAGGTTTTTTCATTTGAATCATCCAAGAATTGTTCATTTATGTAATGTAAAGGAGGTTACCCCCTCGAAGAGGCTGAATTCTAAGGCATTGATTTATCTTTTCTATCTTTTCTTGAGCTGGTTTCATAATAGGAAGGTTTATTGGGTTTGTATTGGTAGGGGGTTAAATAATGTGATTTTTAGAGGTATTTTCCAATATGTAGTCAAATTAAGGGTATTTTTCAATATACCATGAAGGCATGTGATATGTCAAAGATTCATTGAGTGAAGCTCCTGTGGGACATAGTACCCTTAGCACAAAAGATATAGCACCAACCATTCTTTTACTCAGTTATAATTTTCTCTATAAATGTGATGGAAAGTGTTCCCTGAATGTTGGCAATTTCAATATCAAGACATTGATATTGATTATCAAATATTTTATGTGAATACACTAAAAATCCTTCGTTTAGGTATCATTTGGGGGTTTAGAATTGTTTGGTAATTTTTTGGATTGAAATGTGGAATTTTGTCATATGTTCCCTTGGTTATAGAATCTGAAATGTTGAATGGCAAATAAACCAAACAAAAAGTACTCAGAAACAACCAACAATGCCACAAACTCTACAAAAATAAGATATGTAACTTAAATTTTAGTCCTTCAAGGTAATTTATGTAGATGATCCTGTTAGTAGGGAACTTGCATATATGACAGATGATATAAGGTTCTAGAATGACCCCGATGCAGTGTTGTCATTGGTCAAGATGTTCAAAATGATGGTACAAGATATTGAAGCTAATAGACCTTTGGTAGCATAATGTATGCCACTCTGGGATGAATTGAAGACAAAAGTTAAGGATTGGTTTGCCAAGTATAACATCGATGAGGGACATGTGAAAGAGATTGCTGAAAAGAGATTTTCCAAGAATTACCACCCAACATGGGAAACTGCTTTTACTCTAGACCCTCTCTATGTTGTCAAGGTTAATAGTGGGAAGTAGTTTCCCTTTTTCAAATGTTTGACAGGCGAGCAGGAGAAGGATGTTGACAAGATTATTACCATATTGGTATTTAGAGACAAGGCCCATATTGCACTGATGGAGCTCATGAAATGGCATGTTGAGGGCCTAGATCCCTTATATTCCCAAGCAGTTCAGGTGAAGCAACCTGATCATGTTACTGGAAAAATGAAGATAGCCAATCGTCAAAGTAGAATACTTGTGTGGGAAACATGCTTACACGAGTTTAAAGTACTTGGAAAGGTTGCTATCCAGCTGATAGTTCTCCATCTAAATTCTTGTGGTCTAAAATGTAATTGGTCATTTACGGGATAGGTCTACACTCATGGGATTCAAGGGTTGCAATGGATAAAGCTCAGAAGATGATATTTATTACTTCACATGCTAGGCTTGAAAGGAGAGATTTTTTTAATGAGGAGAGGAAAGATGCAGAAGTATTTGCAGATGGTGAGAATGACGTACTCACTAATGTATTTACAAATCCAACAATTTTACATATATTCCTAGGAGTTTTAGGACTAATTCCTTACCTCTTGCCCTATCTTGTGGTGTGGTTCACAAAGGAGGGTAAGAAAGAATGAGTAACACTATTTGATTCATGTGCTCTAATATTGATTATGTAAATTATATCTATTGTTGATACTCATAGAATATCCATAATTTATCCTCTTCTTTCTAGACATGAATGTAGGTTCCTGTCTTGTAGATTATCCATGACTGCCACTTCTCTATTTGATAAATTGTTGTCATAGACTTTATTACTTCCATGAATTGTATTATGATTGAATTTAAGGAGAATGGAAGCTTTCATTTTTGAGATTTTTTTCCTCTGCAATTAAAGTCATATTTATTATTGGTTTTGGGTAAGTTTTAAAAATTGGTATAATAGTTCATTAATCTGCACGAATATATTATTATGAAAAAATTAAAAAAATGGACATAGGCATGTGGTACTTTCTTTAGTTTTTGGAGTGGTAATCCACTAATTCACACTAACATATGGTACTCAGAGCATGGGCTTATGTCATTTTCTATGAAGTTTCTAATTGAAAATGATATTGATTTTTGAGTGTTGGTTATTTCATTACCAATCTCAATGGATATGGTCTTGCCAACATCAAATAATCATCCATTGGATTGATATTTTGGGCTTGGTAGAGGGAAGATAACTGACCCTGTAACATATCTCAATGAATATCATCTCGCTAGCTTCAGACTGTGATCTACTGGATTAAAATTTTAGGTTCTATATAGTTAAGAAACCAAGCCCATCCAACATTGGGACCTGTAAGTGAAGACTAATTTTAGTATTTTTGAAGTCAAAACAAGGTTGTAGACTAATATTATTTTGCTCAAATTATCATGGTGGTGTGAACCAATGTATCATTTTCTTCTCCAACATAGTTCACTCGTGTTATTTATGAATATTGTAGTATAAATTACATTCTCTAATGAAAATCCAAGGTGTCATTCCCTAAGTCATATAAATTTCTTTCATGAGATTTATGTTGGGAAAAATATTGAGAGGGTGGGGGGGGGGTTGCTGAATTAGTATTTTAAAACTCATTGAAACTTTTCTTTTCTTATTTAGATTTTTATACAAGACTATACTGAAGTAAACTTGAGTATTGTACGTGACTATTATGCATACAACTAGCGTATATCCAGTTAACTTACTTTTCAATTAATTCATCATCTGCTTAACTTGAACCAATGTATCGGTACTTCAATAGGCATTAATTAAATAGTAACCATGTGCATTAAGAATAGAATAAACCACCACACATAATAAACACATCAACACACATGAACACCACGATTTTTAGGTGGAAACCCAATGTGGGAGAAAACCATTGTTTTTATTGTCTTTATCTTATTTTTATTATAAAGAAATACTACTTACGATATTGTACTGGCGATGATTCATACCAGCATGCATGCACCCACTTGCAGAAGGCTACAACCTCCTCTCATTCTCCAACACCCATTGGGAGGAAGCTCCAACCCCTGATCTTATTTACCGACACCCATCAGAAGGGAGATCTAACCCCCTGATCATATTTACCAGCTACCACTAGAACGAAGATTTGACTTCCTCACTGAAGGCTCCAACCGTCAACACCTCCATGGACCATGTTTCATAATTTTCATACTGGATCCACCTGAACCAAAACATCAAATTTGTAGGCCATGTTTCATCAAATTTTCAGACTGGACCCACTACCATCATTTAATCTCAATATCATACAATAAAGATGACCAAACACCATATTAAATAACTTAATCATTGTACCAAATGAGACCCAAATCAATCTCAAACAATCAAAGCAGTTAGATCACTATAAATCCATTCTCCAGAATACATATTATTGATCACAGAAATGAAATTTTGTCACTGCAAACCCTGATCAATCATGCATCAGAATATATACGCTATTGTTCTTAAGCATATCTTTCTATATACACGCTTTCCATGAAGCATACTTGCGTACAGATTCTCAAAACACTGAACCCTGAACTTGAATCACTCTCATATGGAAATACTCATTGAATCACTTACAGAACTAATTACAGATCTCTGAACGACATATACATAGAAATATCATTACTATTCAACAAATCACTCCAAAAATCATTCAACCTCAACCTTCATTCTTAAATCCAATTCATCATGAAAGACTTCATTGGTAGAAAACAATAAACACAACAAGACTAATCAAGTTGATTAGATATCATATTCAGTAAAAACTTACCATATCTACATAACCCTTACAAAAAAATTTCATGTGTGTACGTGCTTTTCATATCTGATACCCACATATAGATCTGTCCATACTACAAAATTGATATGCTACTACTTAGAATCTGATCCATGTATGTATGCACTTTTTCTGAAACAAACCTGCATATAGATATGTAATTATTGACGCAAACCTTCGCTGCAAAGAGAACTTCAGACATACCCATATCTCAGCATACACAGAATAATCACACATCAAAACATTATCATCACAGATGAAATCAACCCATAAGAAAATTATTCAATACATAGTCATTTAAGATCTATTGGATTTGATCTGTCATCATAGTGCGAGGCACACAGTTATTTCAAATCAAACACATCAATAACCTATTACATGTATACTAATCACTTTGATCTTAATTTCCTTATATAGCTTACGCCTTATCCAATGCCACGGGTCAAAATCTTAGTAATGTCGATGGTATTCCTGGATGGGATCAAATATATGTTGCCTCGTTCATTGCTATGGGCCAATACCAATGTAAAGATACCTGGTATTTAGGATACCATGGTGTGGAAACTGTACATGCTTTCTCTTCTCCATACTTGCAAGTGTACATGACTTTTCTTCACAGAATCCACATGTATTTCTCAAAACATCACCTTCATCATTCTTCTGTCTCTCAACTGTTATTCCTTTGTTCATCTTGCTACCATTATATTGATATCTGTTACCAAGTATGTTTCCATCAAGGAAAACACATATGGATCCTAATACAAGTAGGTTTCCATCAAGGACAACACATTAGTCATAATGGAAACAATCTCCACCTTTTGACTTGATGGCAACCACTTTGGTGTGTGGTCACCACCACCTGTAGATATTTGTAAACACATCAAGCATTCTCTAAACACCAAGATTCTCTCCCCCTTTGACATTGAGGGAAAATGGTTGACCAATGTTCGATGAAGGCTTCTCTCCCTTTGTTAAGATGAGCGTTGTAGATTTGATCTACTGAGTATGGACACTAAATATTAACTATGGTCCCCCTGAGCACATGCTGAATTTTATGAAGATGTACAAAGAAGTACATGACTCTATGAATAAAGAAGACATGAAATTCCATGTCACCAATAACTCATGCTTACATTGATCACCCAACATAATGGGGTTGCAAATTACATCACATGCCCAAAAGGATGGTATTACATGACTTGACCACAGTAGTCCATACATGATTGAATTTTACAATGATTTATAATATAGGTCTTTACATGACATTTACACCAAGAGACCAAAAAAAAAGACCTCAATAAGACCATGATACTCATCAACAACTATAATTCATCGTATAGGATCTCTACCATAAGAATCTATTAGCAACAATATGAACAACAACATGCACATTTTCATCATCAATTTGAAAGATAAAACAATGTAGCTTTAATATCATCAATCTGTGACCAAGTATACAACATAATATTTTCCATAGAGATCTGCTATGAACTCATCCTCTTGACCTCATCAAGGTCAACATTCTATTTCCCTTAGTAGGAAGAGCCTAAATCCATGTTCATCAAAGCATAGCAACATATAGTTTCATACATTAATCAACATATGGGAGAACCAAGCATATTGTCATAAATTAAGATACAAAAAATTAGCCCCATTCCTTAACATCATCAATATGTGACTAAGTATGCTATGTCTACAAGTATCATTTAGCATCTATGTCTTCATGAAACCTTTCATAACATTATTCTCTTGGCCGATTTTCTTCATGCAACTAGAACTATCAACATGCAACTTAAGTAATCATCCATAAGATCCTTATCTGTAATTCACCCATCAATGATATCCCATGAAGTAGTAGTATGTATCTAGCTTCTCATCAATGAGAAAAGTCGTCAATAACAAACCATGAGCTCACCATCATTTCTCAAAATTTGCTAGTAACCCATCTCCTTGATACCATCAAGAGCAACAACCCTCAAACAATATACCATATGTTGCATATCATTTACATGTGAGGGTAAAGCACTATAGGAATCATCATCCATAATGGCACCATATGCAACTTATGCATCTTTGAATGGATATTGAAGAAAACATAAAAGTAATGAGTGACACTTATCAAATAGTGAGATTGTATACTCAAGCTATGTTTATCTCCTTGAACTTATGAAGATCAATATGTAAGAAACATAACATATTTACCATATGTATCATCAAAAGAATCATCCATCATCATAAATATGATTAGTAGCATCATAATAACTATGTGGCTCAAGCAATATATAAGTATCATCCATGATTTGATCGTAGTAAACCCATGACCACAGCATAGCATGATGCATCATTCAAAAAATCCATCCACATAAAAATCATTAATATAAGCATCATTACGTAACAAGAAATTCTCAAGCAATCATAATGCAAAAAATGCATTATTAGAAGCATATAAAATACTACCCCTGAACTTGTGCCAAATGTTCATTGTCAAGTCTGATCACATCAACTCATCCATCAGTAAGGTCATCAAAGCAAATTCATCAATCAATAAAGCCATGTCATCAATGTCATATTACAACAATTCATAAACAATCATTAGCCAATACCACTTCTAAGCAACATCCACAGGTTGAAACCATCAACATCAGAATAAGAAAGCTAAATAATAACACTCGGAAGCATATCATAGCCTTTTCCTAAGTCTATCCTATTGTTTCTTCACCATAGGAAAGTAAAATGTTGAAATTTCATAACCACAGCTCCCCCTGAGCTTGTACTGACCATACTTGTTCACTATTACTACTTCAGATGCACTGTTAGTAATGTAAGAATTATGAATATCAAAACAACCATGTGAGTCCTCATCAAGATAATATAAGTATTACTCCCCCTGAGATTACACATAACTGATCCTGAGGACCTGATAGTAATTTTTGTTCTTATGAGGTCATATACCTCACATAACTTCTACAGTCATTGTTAGAAGTATTCGTTTAAGAATAATTGAGTGTAATGGGCACCATATTCTTTTACTCTGAGTCTAAATCCTCATCATATCTGCGAGAATTCAATTCTTCAAGAACATATAATTTGTCTGAGTTTCTATATCATCTTGCTATGACCTTTCCATATTCTTCATCTATAAATTTGAAATTTGTTGATGTAAACACAATTATATTTCCTTTATCTACCATTTGACCTACACTTAGAATATTCTTCTTTAGCTCTTGAACCAATAAAGTATCAATTTCTCCTCTATGTTTATTAATTCTGGCTCTACCTTTTCCTAGAAAATTTTTTGGAGCGTTATTTCCAAGAATAACCTTACCATATTGGTTTTTCTTGGGAGACTCCATATTACTCTTATCTCCAGCCATGTGATGCGAGCATCTTCTGTCTATGTACTATTTGTCTTCTTCTTAAAACGAGTATAGAGAAATACCACAACTTATTTTTTCTTCTTCTTTCTACTCATTATGAGAAATCTTGGTGGATCCATATTTTTCATGAGTTCCTCTAACATCAATATTCTTATTTGGTTGTTTGCCATGTTGTCTGAGGAGATCCATAGATTTGTTCTTTCATTCTTTTGTTACATGCCCAAACTTGTTACAAGCATTGCATGTTATATGAGTAGAGGAATCATAATATTTCTATTTCATATTCCTTCTATTTCAATCAATGGCTTTGTGACCAAATATATTGCAAGAAAAACCATATCCCTTAAAGAAGCCTAAGTACTTGGAAGCTGACGATCTTTCTATGAAGTGGTTATTTGTTTGTGATTGAAACAATGTAATTCTAAAATTAAATGCAATGTTTCCATAATTATGACATATAAAAAATTCAACATTATTACTTACACGAGAGAATCAATTATCATTTCTATAGTTAGGAATAAATGAATTTATTTGAAGATTCACTTTTCCTTGGTTGTTGATTAGGTTGACTTCTTATCTCTTTATTGAGCATCTCACGTTTTGCATTGTTACGGTTTAAATTCCTCGCATCAACTTGTGAAATAGATTCACCTTCAACAATTTCATGAAAACCAACATGAGATTTGATGGAAGGAGACCTTTGACTACTAAGAATATTATCCAAAATATTAGTACTATCTTGAAATCCCAAATGTTTATCCTTTTATTATAATTTACCTTTTAGAATGTTTACCTCAACCTCCATTCTTTTATATTTCTTTTCCTTTTATAGATAAATCTTCTTCATACCTTCTTCAACCCTTCTTCCTTCTTCCACTTTCTCCTTTAGTTTGATAATCTCTTCTTTCAATCCATTTTCTTGTTCTTCAAATCCTTGAAGTATTTCTTCATTCATCTTATCAGATTTTTCAAGATCTACTCTTAGAGAGACAATCTCATCTTCAAGAACTTGACAATATTTTTTAGATTCCACAACAACATTTACAATATTTTTCAAAGAAATATGAAGTTTTTTTTTAAGATCAAAAGTTTCTTCCATCTTGTCTTCTTTTGAATCATTAACTAACATCAGAAAGGTTATTTTGCCAGCATGTTCATTTTTTGACATATTGTTAGGGATATGATTACCTGATAGTTCTTCTAATGAGAAACCTTACTTTGGGTTTTTTCATGGATTTCTTGTAGCTTATCCCACACTTTCTTTATAGTTGCATAATGAATAATCCTATTTAACACTAAATTAGGTATGCTATTAATGATTTGAGTTATTGCTTTACTATTAGTTTGCACTTCCTCACCTTATGGAGGAATTTGGGTGTTTCCATTACGCACTAAATACAAGGCATTACGGTTCATTAGATTAGACTTCATCTTTTATTTCCATTGGAGATAATTATCATTCCTTAACATAGGTATGTCTTCATTGTCTAGTGTTTCTGACTTACCTTCATCTTCTTCTTCTAGGGTCAACAATTTTGAATTTGTTTTAGAGTGCTTACTTTCACTTTTAACCATAAGTGTAAGTTCGTTTGTTTCACTGCCATCATCACTATAATTATTGCATAGACAAGGAAATGGAACACAGTTAGAACAAAATCCCATACCTGATAATTCTTTGTTACCGTCTTCTTCATTCTTGATCAATAGAAAGCGAGGTACTCTTAAACCTAAATATTTGTTGACATATATAACTGTTACTGCATATGATATATCGTTATCATAGTTTTCTAAATCCCTCCTTTGAGCTATCTTCTTCTTTCGCATAAACTTGATGGATCTTCTTCAAGTGATCAAGCTTCTTCTTAGGGACCTGTTTTGATACCAATTTTTGGGAAAAATACTAGGGGAGGGGGCTGTGAATCAGTATTTTAAAAATCACTTAAGATTTTCCTTTCTTATTTAGATTTCTGTACTAGACTATACTGAAGTAAAATTGCATATGTACGTGACTGTTATGCATACAACTAGTGTTTATCCAGTTAAATTACTTTTTAATTAATTCATCATCTCTTTAACTTGAACCAGTGTATCAGTACTTCAATCGCCATTAATTAAATAGTAACCAAGTGCAGTAAGAATAGAATAAACCACCACACATATGAAACACATCAACACACATGAACACCAGGATTTTTAGGTGGAAACCCAATGTGGGAGAAAACCACTGTTGTTGTTGTCTCTATCTTCTATTTATTATAAAGAAATACATTTTACAATATTGTATTGGCAGAGGCTCATACCAACACGTAGGAACCAACCTAGAGAAGGGTACAACCTTATCTCGTCCTCTAGCACCCACTAGAAGGGAGATCCAACCCCTTGATCTCATTTACCACCACCCATTGGAAGGGAGATCCAACCCGCTGATCAGATTTACCAGCTACCACTAGAAGGAAGGTTTGACTTCCTCACTTAAGGCTCCAAACCTCAATACCTCTATGTACCATGTTTCATAATTTTCACACTGGATCCACTTGAACCAGAAAATCAAATCTGTAGGCCACGTTTCATCAAATTTTCAAAATGGACCCACTACCATCATTGAAGCTCAATATCAAACAATAAATTTGAAACCAATAATCATATTAAATCACTTAATCACTGTACCAATTGAGACCCAAATCAATATTAAACAACCAAAGTAGTTAGATCACTATAAATATATTATCTAGAATACATATTGTTCATCACAAAAACTAGATTATGTCACTGCAAACATTGATCAACATTATATCAAAATATATACGCTACTTTTCTTAAGAATATCCACATATATACGAACTTTCCATGAAGCATACTTGTGTACAGATTCTCAAAACACTAAACCTTGAAACTGAGTCACAGTCATATTGAAACGCTCATTGAATCACTTACAAAACCAATCACATATCTCTGAACCACATAAAGATAGAAGAATCATTACTATTCAATGAATCATTCCATGAGTCATTCAACCTCAACCATCAGTCTTAAACACAAATCATCATGAAAGACTTCATTGATAGACAACAAAAAACACAATAGGACTGATCAAGTTGATCATACATCATATTCTGCAAAACCCTAGCATATGTATGGGACCCTTACAAAACACTTCCTCATATGTACATTCCTTTCATATTTGATACCCACATACAGATATTTCCATACTTTAGTATCAATACGCTACTACTTAGAGTTTGATCCATGTATATATACACATTTTTTGAAACAAACCTGCATACATATCTGTAATTATTGACATAAACCTTCGTTGCACAACAAAACTTCATACAAACCTATATCTTGGCATACATAGAATAATCACACGTAAAAACTTTATCATCACACATCAAATCAACCCATAAGAAGATTATTCAATACATAGTCATTTTAGATATATTGGATCTGATCCATCATCATATTCCCAGGTGCACACTTATTTCATATCAAGCACTCATGAATAGCCTATTACAAGCACACTAATCACTTTGATCTCCATCTCCTTATATAGATTTGGCGTTATCCAATACCACTGGTCAAATCCTTGGTAATTCCGATGGTATTCCTCGATGGGATCAAATATTCCTTGCCATAGTAATTATTACGGGCCAATACCATGGTAAATATCCATGGTATTTAGGATACCATAGTGGAGAAACTGTACATGATTTCTCCTCTCCATACCCATGTGTGTATGCATTGTTTCTTCACAGAACCCACATGTATTTCTCAAAGAATCACCTTCGTCATTCTTATGTCTTTGGACTGCTACGCCTTTGTTCACCTTGCTACCATTATGTTGACATCTTTTACCAAGTAGATTTCCATCAAGGAAAACATATATGCATCTTGCTACAAGTAGGTTACCATCAAGGAAAACACATTAGTCATAATGCCAACACTTTCATGGTCATATATTAAAGATTCTGACTATTTATGAAAATATAGAAACTCGTTCTTCTATTAGATAACTTGAGACATGAACATTTAGATAGTAGTATATGCAAAATATTCATTAGGAGAAGTGTAGTGCTTAGAAATGACATTGATTACAAAAAAAAATTCATACGATTATAATTGAGCACTCTTTGTGTGTCCCAATATCTTTCATAGTAACTTCTTGAAGAAAGATATCTAAAACTCACATATGATTAGCAAAAATGTTAGCAAAGTTTCTTCATGGGATAATAAATGATCCCTAAGTGGAGAGAGAAATGGAGAAGCAAGTTGGGTGCATGGAAGGATTTCTCCAATTTTTTGATAAACACCAAACTCTTATTGGCAGGTCATTGTATGGACCAAAAATCCCTGTTGTAGTTCACTCATCATCTAGTATCCCTAGACTTGACGCTAGTGCAGATACCAGTTCTATTCATAATGTGGCATGATTATGCACATATTTTCTCAAATTTTTGTGTGTGTTTTTATGTGCTTAAAGAGTTGCATAGTTTTAGATTTTGTCTGGTAAATAGAAAACACTCATTATATATATCTCACTAGTTAGCTTAGAGATAAGGCACTTCAGAGATAAGGCACTAGTTAGTTTTCTTCAGCTTCATCCATGAAAATTCCTTAAGATTATGCTATTGAAAAAGCTCAATTCTGAAACAATGAATTCATGTATTATAAACTCCCACAAATGAACTTGTTTTGTGTTTATTTTAAGTTGATTCATTCATTATTACAAAGTGATATGTGGGAATCATATTGCATGCTTAAAATCTTTAAATATTTTTGAATGAAATTTCAATTCTAGGGATTTTCTCTACATTTTGGCTTAATACCTTATTGTTTGTTTGAATGAACAAGTGGGTTATATCATTTATGTTGATGTCAACTTACAAAATCCCTATTAGGAATCAAATTTAAATATTTTCCAATATACAACCTTAAATATGAATCATCCTCATTATAGAGTAAAGGATATGGAAGCTAATTGAAGTCCTTTTTCTTTGTCCAAATTGCAAACGAGCCAATATATTCAGGGGTCCTCATTTAAATCATCTGGTTATTCAAATGTATCTTCAAGAGCATCTTATATGGGCAATAATGATAAAATCTAACAGCTTGTTCCTTCCAAATAATAAATGACCTCTCAGAATGTTGGCATAGCTGGAACACTTTCCAATCCAAAGCAAGTGAGAACTTGACGATGCTTTATGCAAAGAAAAAATATGATAAATTGTCACAAGCTTGTGAAACTTCCAGGTGTGTGATTCCTTCAAAAAAACAACTAAAGTTCTTTGTTGATTCATCAATGCATTCACTTGATATCAGAGATGTGGTTAGGGATTCATTTCATAGATACCATACAAAATTATCCATGGATGCAAGAGTCCAAAGTAGGATAAAAGCAAACAAAAATGGTTCCAAGAAGAGATCTTGGACAGATTGAAGGGGTCCAACTACGGGTAAAGAAACCACCAACGTGTCACCAAAATATCTACCAAAATCTCAAGAATAACTTCTGAGTTCATAAAAAATATCTGCAAAATCAGTAATGGATACAAACTTGAAAAGAGTTTTTAGGAACAACAAAGAACATATAAAATATCCTTTTGAATTAAAATAATCTTTTCTCTTTACATATGATGGTATAGAAATGGCTATAGAATTCCATTTTGAATACACATATGCATTTAGGTCCTCTTTGAAATTGAGGGAAGCCCCCAAGCTCTCGTTGGACAACTGAGCTTATACTATACAAAGAGGGTGCCTTTATGGAGAGGAAATTTAGAATGATAAGAAACTACTCCATCTAAATGGTCAGCCCCATGAGCACCCAAAAAATAATGCACAGGATATGGTTGACGATAAAAGACGTTCGCCAAGCATGGTTACTCGTCGTATGGACTTAGAAGGGATGCCTGAGTCAAATCAAACATCAATAAGGGTTGAACTAAGGCAACTTGCTTCATAATCAAGGACTAACTATGACATTTTCCATTCTATATACACTTAGAGAAATGGTAGTTCTCAGCTCATTTCCTCTATGAATTCTAAGAACACTCCTAATCACAAGGATATCGAAACTATTGTTGTTTCAAGATAAACCTTTTCACCAACAAAGCAAGAAGATAATGGTGCATTTTTTTTGTTAAAGGTGAAAAAGTTCAACCAGCTCCAAAGCCACTATGATGAAGAACAGGGACCGAAAATTGAGACATTAGAGAAAATTCTTTTGTTGCTAGAAGGAAGTAATCAAGGCTCCCATTTGTTGGAAATAATACTGAGAGGGGGGGTGAATCAGTATTATCAAATTCTTTTCAATATATCTTCCAGATTTATACTTTAATTTATTCTTCAGATATTGATCATTAGTTTGTATGTCAGTACCATATAATAATGAGCAAGAATAGGAAAAACAGATAATCACACCAAAGAACACTAGATATAAGGTGGAAACCCAATGTGGGTGAAAACCACCTGCTGCAATATGTCTCTATCTTCTTTCAATTAGAAACTTCTTTTACAATGATTTTGTACTGGTGCAGTCCTTTACCAGTACGCAGGCTGCAACCTGCTGAGAGCTACAACCCTCTCTCATTTTCTAGTCTCTCCTGGAAGGGAGCTACAACCCCCTTAGCTCTTGTACTAGCTAATCTACTAGTACGTAGGTGCTGACCTACTTCTTTTCTTCCAAGGACCACTTTTCATAAATTTTCAAACTGGATCCATAAACATCAAATAATCATCAAGTACATGTGAATCAACCAATCTCCTTTTTCAATCAACCAATGAATCAACCAATAACTTCTCAGAATGCAGTAACCAGAATAGCAATACCAGTAGTCTAAACCCAGAACTCTTCAGCATTAGATAAAAGGCAGCCAACAAATATTTCAAGAAAAGTCTGCAACTTCACTAATAGAAACCTGCGAATATCCGCAGCTCTTCTATGTCTAAACTGTGCAGATCCGCACTTGGTCCTTCTTCTGCTCTGCGTACCTCCGCACCTACTCCTTCTGTTGCACTGCGTACCTCTGCGCAGATCCGCACCTGCACTGTCTGCCTGACAGCGTACCTTCGCACCTGGTCCTTTTGTTCCTTTGCGTACGTCCACACTGGCGCCTTCTGCTTTGTTGCGGACCCCCGCACCTGCGCCTTCTGCTGCACTGCGGACCCCCGCACCTGCGCTATGGATCACCTGCGGACCTCTGAATAGAGCCAAATTAACAGTCCTCCAATGTGCCACAGACAGTCAGATCCATAGATCTGATCATGCGCCCGAGAGATCACGACCTATCAATAGATTCGCCTTAAATTTCACCTTGATTTAGATCTAGCTTTTCAAACCGATCACCCAATATTTCAGATCTTAAGATATTCAAATTTTTCAAGTAACTAGCCAAGTGGTTTCCTTTCCTTTTTATAGGCAAGCCCTTATTCAAACCATGGGACAAAACCATCGAAAACCAATACAAGGGATCCAAACCGGGGTTCAATAATTTAGATCCTATACCATGGACCAAAACCATAGAATCATGAATGTCGGGCTAAATACCATGGGACAAACATAAGAATTCCCACGTGTGCGCGCTTCTCTGCATTGGAGTGAGTGAACTGGGGTCCGCACCTTCTGTTCGGATAACCTGCGGACATGACCACACTTTGTGAACAGCATGCCTGCGGGCCCGCACCTTTTGAACAGTGTACCTGCGAACCTCTTATTTTCCATCATTTTGAGAGCCTGAATAGAGATTTGCCACTTGAGTGTGTTACCATCAAGTACAACACCTGTGCCATAGCGCCAAACCTGAATCATAATGCCAACAATCTCCCCCTTTGGACTTGATGGCAACCCCAAGATCCTCAAAGTCATTCTCCCCCTTTGACATCAAGGGCAAAGGGTTATGCTCCCCCTGAGAACATGCTGAAGTCTCTGCTCTGCTGATCACGCTCCCCCTGACTATAGACCAGATCTGCAAAAGAAAAATTCTTCAAGAAGAACCATAATCTACCATACACCATACATGACCTTGACAAAAGAGATAGAGACATATTAGCAGCAATATTCAGATCAGCATCCATGTTCTCCTTCTGTACTTTCTCCTCCAAGATCTTCTACCATAATGCCAACAATGCATTATTAGAAGAATATATGCTCCCCCTGAACTTGTGCCATTCGATCTTCGACCAATCCATAACCCAGCAAATGTACGCGTATACCCCATATGAAACTCGCGTACAACCAACAATCTTTGAAACAGATGAGATTCAACAACAAGATGATTCATCAGCTACCCCCAGCTTTTGCCTAAGGTATTCAAAGGTCTCCCTGGGCAGTGGTTTGGTGAGTATATCAGCAACTTGTTCCTTAGAAGGAACCTACTCTAACTTGACCATCTGTTCAAGCACTTGTTCCCGAAGAAAATGATATTTGATAGGTATATGCTTGGTCTTTGAATGCATGACTGGGTTCTTTAAAATGCTGATATCACTTGTATTATCACATAAGATGGAGATAGGTGGTGTACAAGTGATTTGAGAATCCTGCAAGGTCTACATCATCAAAAGGAGTTGAGTGTAGCAAGACGCAGCAGCCACATATTCCGCTTTAGCTGTAGATAAAGAAATCAAACTCTGTTTCTTGCTGAACCAAGATACTAATCTGGAACCCATAAAGAATTCACCACCACTTGTGCTCTTCCTGTCATCCACGCTTCCGGCCCAGTCTGCATGAAGTGTGAGATCTGTATCTCTAGGATACCATAAGCCATAGTTTTGAGTTCCTTGAAGGTACTTGAAGATTCTCTTAACTGCCTGAAGATGAGTTTCTTTGGGATTTGCTTGAAATCTTCCAACTATTCCCACTGCATGCATGATGTCTGGTCAGGTACCTGTCAAATAAAGTAGACTTCCAATCATGGATCTATAGGTTGGTTGATGTACTACTGCTGATTCATCATTTGCACTGAGGTTGCATCCTGTAACCATAGGGGTACATACTGGTTTTGAATCTTCCATGCCATACTTCTTCAAAATCTGCTTGAGGTACTTGGTTTGAGACAAAAAGATACCGCCTTCATTTTGTTGGATTTGTAGACCAAGAAAATATGTCAGCTCTCCAAGTAATGACATTTCAAATTCTTTCTGCATCACCAAGGAAAAATTTTGACTCATAGTTTCTTCATTGTTGCTAAAGATAATATCATCTACATACACAACAAGTATTAGCAATTTGTCATTTTCAATTTTTATATAAAGATTGCTATCTGTTGATCCCTTTGAAAAGCCTTGTTGATGAAGATATTTGTCCAAACGATAGTACCAAGCCCTTGGAGCCTGTTTAAGACCATAAAGAGCCTTTTTTAGTCTGCATACAAGATTTGGATCATTCCCAAGAATGAAACCATCTGGTTGCTCAATGTACACCTCTTCTTCTAAGTCTCCATTCAGAAAGGTTGATTTCACGTCCATTTGAAATACTTTGAACTTCTGAAAGCTTGAGAGAGCAAGGAACATTCAGATGGCCTCAAGTCTAGCAACATGAGCAAAAGTTTCTTCAAAGTCTATTCCTTCTTGTTGAGCATACCCTTTACAAACAAGTCTGGCCTTGCTTCTAATTACTTCCCCATTTTCATTCAACTTATTTTTGAAGATCCATTTTGTCCCTATGACATTCTTATCTTTTGGTCTAGGAACCAACTCCCAAGTGTCGTTCTTTTCGATCTGCTCAAGTTCTTCATCCATTGCCTTGACCCAACATTTATCTTTGCATGCCTCTTTTACATTTTGTGGTTCAGTGGAGGAGAGTAATGCCAAATAGCTTGAAGCTTCTACAATTGTTCTTCTTGTTTGTACGCCTGCCTCCTTTTGCCCCAAGATTTGAGATTCTAGGTGATTATTTTGAACATACCTGGATGGAGTCTTCTCTTCTATCCTTCTCTGTTCCTCTGGTGCCTCTTGAGGTTCTTCTTCATCATCAGTCTGATTTGAAGGATGATCTTCATCCTCTTCGATATTTTCAAAATTTACTTGCCTAGGAATGTTTCCTTCTTCATCAACCACTACATCAATGCTGTTAACTATTCTTCCAAGTCTTTTGTTTTAACACTTATATGCTTTGCTGTGAGGAGAATAACCAAGGAGAATCCCTTCATCTGCTCTAGGTTCAAACTTGCCAAGATGTTCATCATTATTCTTAATATAACATTTGCTTCCAAAGATTTTGAAATGTTTTACCGAAGGAGTCTCACCATACCAGAGCTCATGAGGAGTTTGAGTGCTGTTCACCTGGACATTTGTTTTGTTGAGAATAATGATCGCTGCAAATGCAGCTTCACCCCAGAAGGTTGCGGGAGTTCCAGATTCATCAAGCATTGCACGAGCCATTTGTTGAATCGTTCTGTTCATCCTTTCCACTACTCCATTTTGCTGAGGAGTCCTAGCTGTAGAGAATTCCCTTCTTATTCCATGTTCTTCACAAAAATCAAAAAATTCATTTGAGGTAAACTCCCCACCTCTATCAAACCTGAGGCACTTAATTTTGTGATCTGATTCGTTTTCAACCAAGGCTTTGAAAGATTTGAATTTTTAAAAGGCTTCATCTTTGTGCTTCATAAGTCCTATCCAAAACATCCTGGAGAAGTCGTCAATGAATAATATAAAGTGTTCTTCTCCTCGAGGTGACCTTTTCCTAGATGGTCCACATACATCTGTATGGACTAGTTCAAGCGGCCTGCTAGATGATCCTTCCTTCTCAGGGAAGTTAGTTCTAGTTTTCTTACCAAACTGACATGATTTGCATATTGTATTGTCTGGAATTCTGATGTCTGGAAGACCACGAACTGCCTGGTATTTGCATGCTTTCCTTATCTGTGAAAAGCTTAGATGCCCCAACCTCCGGTGCCATAACCAGTGTTCATCATTCTTGCTCAAATAGCATTTTTGTTGTCCTTATTCAAATATGTATAAATTATTTGGAGTTCTTATGCCTTTGATCACTGTTTTTCCTGTATCAAGATCACGAACACTACATCCATTTGATCGAAATATTACCTCAGTTCCTTGATTGCACATTTGACTGACACTCAGTAGATTATGCTTCAAGCCATCAACATACAAAACATTTCCAGCCTTGACTTTCACTTTCAACTGAACAATGCCTTTTCCTTTTATGACTGCAGGGGTATCATTTCCAAAAGAAACTTTCTTTCCTTTTTCTAAAGAACTATATGATTGAAGTTTTTCTTTATCACCTGTCATATGCTTCGAACATCCACTATCGATGTACCATTGATTTTCCTGTCCTTCTGCATATAAAGCTATCCCACATCTTTCTGGTTGTGGTTCCTTCATTCTCCATGTTCTAGCATTTGAGGTTTGATCCTTCTGAGTTGTGTTCCAAAACCTGCTCCTGCATTCAGATTCTTCATGACTGAAGTTATTACAAATAGAACATTCAATTTCACTTTCAAGGGCGGAAAAGTTTTTATAGGTCCTTTTCGTGATTCTAGTCATACTTCTTTGTTTTTGAGCTTCTCTAGTCATGATTGTCTTATAGGCAACATATTGAGCTGCTTTGTGACCAAAGTTATGGCAAGAGAAACATTGGCCATTGAAGAAACTCCTGCGATTATCAAATCTATCAACCAACCGATTCTAGTTTCTACTGACATCCATTCTTGAGGCAAATTGGGAAGATTTTACATGTGGCTGGTTGTAGCTTCTGTTTGTCCTCAAGGTAGCTTACCCCCGATTTTCTTGATAGTCTTTGTTTGTTCTTGAGGTAAACTTTCCCTGATTTACCTGATGATTTCTATTAGGCCTTTGCTCGCTCCTCCTTGCTGCATCAAGATAACTTTTGGAGGTGGATGTCTGAGATGCTTCTCCATTATATCCAAGACCTGTCTTGATTAGTGGAGAACGCTGCACATTGATAATCTCATCAGTTTCAGACCCTTTAACAAATTTAAGATTAAGAGCTTTTGTTTTCTCAATCTCTTTTCTAAGACTAACAATTTCACATTCCAATTTTTCGTGATGTTTTTCCCTTTCAGCCAGTTGACATTGCAGAGAATCAATAATCACATTTTTCTCTTCTAAAACAATTTTGAGATTAGAAATCTCTTCATAAAGACCTTCTTCATCTACAACATCCATATAATCATCATCTTCAAAAGCCATTAAAAGTTTATAATTATTACCTCGTTCATCTTCGTCACTATTTGAAAGTCCATCACTATCTTCATGAGTGTAATAACTTTTCTTATTTGCATTGTGTTTCTTGTTCCATCTAACAAGTTCCTTCCCCTTGTCAATCTTATCCTTATGAGGACATTTGGTAGCATAGTGACTGACACTTCCACAAGCAAAGCATTTGGAAGGTAACTTACCTCGGAATCGTCCAGCACCCCGTTGAAGGTTTTTGACAAAATTTGATTCTTCTTCTTCTTCTGACACATGTCCCGACTCATAGTAATCTCCTTTGCCGGAAGCCTTGAAGGCAGCTTCTCTCCTATTTGATGGTCCTCCTTTCCTCATTTCATAAGCAGTCAGAATTGCGTGTAGCTGTGACATGGTAACGTTTCGTAGATTCTCCTTTTCTTCTATTGCAGAAACTTTAGATTCAAACCTTGGGGACAAAGATCTTAGAACCTTTTCAACCACAACAGCCTCTTTTATTTCTTCACCCAAATTTTTCATACAATTAACAATCTCATCTACACGAAGAAAATAGTTAGCCACACTTTCATCGTTGTGCATTCTGAGATTTTCATACTGAATTCTGAGGGTTTGAAGTTTTTCTCGTTTTACCTGATTGTTATAGACAATTTTGTGCCTTACAACAATAAGCATGAATTGTCAATAATCCAAGGGATCCAAAGTTCCCTAAACATGATGTTCCTACCCCTAGAGGAACAAGGTCAGCAAACCAACAGCTCTCAGATCAGTTCTCCACCTGAAAACACTCAAAAACAAGCAATCTTGAAATCAAAGCAGGTGCTCCACTAGGCTTCTGCGCTGAAACACAACTGCTCCATGGTGTACCTGCGTTGCAAAGCAGGTAGAACAAAGCCCACCTGCGTTGGGCGAGTTTGGACATGTGGCACAGTGAGTCATTGCTTTGGAATCTTCCAAAAATGACACTTGGATCAGGTATTTCGCCTTGTGATGAGTCAGAGGCTTTGTTTCTCCAAGTGGAAGCAAGGTTCACCAAGTGGACTCAAGAACTGAAGATCAACTGAAGATTAACTGAAGAGAGAGAGGACACAAGGCAGCTACACATCAGTTGCAAGCTGACTCATCCTTTCTCAATTCATCTATATATTGAGCTCTCTCCTATGAGCTCAGGAGGCTGGAATTTGGTGCAAAGTAATGATATGCTGTTGGTTTCATTCTTGAGTTATTGGGTGATTGTTTGAGAGAGGTGAAGAAGAGCAATTCTTTCTGCTGGGAGGTGTTGCTGGGTTGGAGCCTGCAATGGTTGTAATCCTCTCAGAACCTTTATTTCTTCATTAATAAAAGCTATTGAGGTTCTTCTATGTGCTCTTGTTTCAGTTATATATTGTGATGATTGCATGTTTGGTTTACGCTAATCCATGAACCAGTTATGATTGCATGCCTCTTGTAGTTTCCTTCTTTGTCATTGTGCAGGATCTCATTGTAGCTGGGCGAGCAGAAGGACAAAGAGCTAGGAACAAGCGGCCAAAGAGGAGAGTTTGGATTCGACATTAAGCGCAAGGCAACGGTTAGTGCTTTCTCCATCCTCTTTTTCTTTCATAAAGAAGTAAACCTTCAGTAGTTTGTTTTCCAGTTGTTGCTAAGGAACTGTCACCCTTAGAGTGGGTTAGGGTCATCCGAGTCGGATACTTTTCCCTACAACAAACTGGCGACTCCACTGGGGATCGTATCCGTTTGATTGTGTTTGTAGTATCTTTACTATTCATTTCCTGAAGAAAAGAGTACCAAATCGAAAAGCTTTTGACTATATCAAAAGCGAAGTAGAGGGGCTGCTACTCTTGCTCATTGTCTGAGCAGATTCATGATTTGAAGAGCTGATCTACAAAGATCCTTGTAAGCTCTTAGTGATAGTTTTTCACCTTCTAAATCATCCCTTTGATTATGCTTGACTGAATGCTTCTGATTTGAGCAAAAACCGTGCATTTTTGAGAAAATTATGACCCGGAAACTGTGAAAACGCAATTCTCGTTTTCCAAAGCAGGTAGTACACAGGCTACCTGCTTTGCAACGCAGGTCCCGAACTGGCTACCTGCGCTGAGAGCCAGTTTGACTGTGCAGAGCCTGCGTTGGCCCAAATTTGCTTAGCGCATTTGGGGTTTCCTCCTTTCTCTTGCCTGTTTTCACTTAGTTTTGCTGCTAGGTGTCAGTCTTGTGCCTGTTTTGGAACCAATATTACTTGCCATCATTCTGCCTCTGTTATATAACAAAATTGTACTTGTTCTTTGTATTTCTTGCTCATTTACAATTTCCCATAACGAAAAGTAAACTAGTCATGATTTTGGCCTCTTAGATCTGAACCTGTGTTAGGCGTTTTGCTGGTCTAAAGAGTTAGCTTGTTTGCTGTCCATAGCTGGTTAGTCATTTTACTTTCGTTCGTATGGTTTGATTTCATGTATTTCCAGTGATTAAGCAAGTGAATCTTAAGGTGTCTTTTGATTTTGGACAAGCTTGTTTACTTTCGCTTTAAATCGAAATCAAAGTTATATAACCACTTTCTTTTTGTATCCATCCACATTAAGAAAGGGAAAAGAAAATACATGCATTGTGCATTTTGCATTTGAAAAAAGTTTGCATGATGATTTAGGAGAAAGTGCATTAGTTTGTGCTGTATGAACTGTGTGAAAAGAATTTGCCTTCTTTCTCTCTCAGTAGTTAAGATTTTCATCAGTCAAAAAGATTTGAAAAAGCTTGCTTCTCATCTTAGGCTGCATTTAGGAATTTGTCATATACATCTCGTGGTGAACCTTGAAAGGCAAACTTTAAAAAAAGATCAACTTAAAATATACTGAATGAACCTAACAATGCATTTAAAACATAACGCAAACATCTAGAGGTCTAGGTAGAGACGTGTTCCGGCGTCGTTAAACATAGTGACTGTCGATCTCTACGAAGGTGGGTGATTCCTCCTGAGAGTCGGTGGCACTAATACGGACTTGTGCTCCCACGTACCATCGAGTATATATTGGGAGACCCCTATAGGCAATTATCCTTTATCCATAGGAAGCCGTGTCGGCCGCCCTACTGATCGCGATGCAGTGAACACAGCATTCACGAAGATCGACCACCCGTACCGTAAAACGTATTCTGTGGTTTCACGAAAGGTTTGGCACATCCTCTGCCTAGATCTCCAGAGCAGTTTCTTTTGGCCCTTTTCAAACTCTATAACTGAAAAGGTCCAACCGAGCATTTGTCACTTCGGGCTCGTTAATACATCGAAGGCGACTAGAGTCATCTTTAGCTTTTTCTCGACTCTTAAAACATGAAAAAGCAAAGTTATGTTTAAAAGCGTCTAATAAAATTCATTCAAATCGGAAACACAAATTTTCCCCTTTATATTTTAGTTGATCGAGTAATCCGCAATCGTGGAAGAAAGTCAATTGAATATCCGTCGTTCTCGGAGGCTTGCGAGTCAACCGTCTTTTTCTCCAGAATCGAAAACAATCCGGACAAAGCGAGCTCGTCGAACCAGTTCAAAATCTCCTTTAAAAGTTAGAACAAGCGTTCCAACAACATCTGAGATTCTGGTCACTCCAAACATTTCTGGAAACCCTGCCTCAATAGAAGAAGTTCAATCGCCACAGAGGGACAGTAATACTGATCCTAGTCTGGGGGCAAATACTCGTATGACTGAACCAGTTCCATCTGTAACCGGTCCAGAGAGTTTTGTTCCTCAAACATCCGTCGCGGTCGATACAACCCCTTCTTCGGCACCGGAAATCTTTTACGGACCTGACGGTCTTCCTCTTCCACCTGGTCTGATTGCGATAGAGGAAATTATAGAGGAACCGCAAGTATCCACTCCAATTCAATTTGGAGTAGGGGTCACTCCATTTCCTGCTACAACAGAAGTTTGTCCATCACCAGTGGAAGTTCCTGTAGAATCACTAGGTGATCAATTGGATAGACTAAAAATGACTGAACAACCATCGACATCTAGGACTGTGTCGAATGACACGGTGACGGCAGAATTACCTGCTGCAAATCCAACAATGTTCGCCGGCATACCATCTGTCCCAACTAGCTCGCAGTCGCTAGAAGGAGTCCATCAAGAGACTATCTCGACAGTATGGTCTGTTCCTGTTTGTTCCGGAGTAATGTCTGGTAACTCTCATGGTGAGGCTCATCAAATTGACCCTTTTGGGAATCTAATTAGGCCATCCAGTCCTCCAAGGCAGGCAGTTGCCTTGAGTTCTGGGTTGCTACCGTATGGGGGGCAGTACCCATACGGGAGCTCTCAACCTTATTCAAGTTATGGCGGAATTGCAACGAGTAGTTGGGTACCTGTGCTATCCCAGCCACCGAGAGTTGTATATTCTATGCAACAGTGTGTACCTGTGACAAACATCCCAACTACACCAGCTATTGTGACCGTGTCGCAAGTCCAAACAATGCCTGTTGTGTGTCAACCTCAGATTGCTCAGGTTCTCATGCAACAGCCACTTGACCCTGCGACCCAACCACAATCACCTACTGGTGGGACAACACAAGTACAGTTGGGTACGACTACCCCACATCTTGGTCCAATGGTTAGTGTAGCGCAACAACCCATGGTGTCGCAACCGTGGATAATGCAATACCAACAGCCGCAATTCCAACAAGTGTACCAAGGTTCTGAACAGCAAATATTTGCGAATACTGGACAACCATATATTCAAAATGGTCAAAATCAACCACTTTATAGTGGTCAAGTCCATCAACCGTATTCATCATACCAACATCAACTCCATTATGCTGGTATGCAAAGACCGATTGTTCAGGCGATTCCATCGTATCCTGGTTACGCTTCACCTAACTTGAACCAGCAGTTACCATTCGTGGCAACTTTAGAGTTGCCTGATTTACATCGGTTAACAAACGATCCAATTGCTTACGCCCCTTGGTGGCCAGTGATTCCACACAAACTTCCATCCGACATTCCTAAATTCAATGGAAATCCAGGTGAAGACCCGTCGAATCATGTGATGACATTTCATCTATGGTGTTCGTCGAACACTTTGAATGACGATTCGATAAGGCTTCGCCTCTTTCAGAGGACATTGACAGGTCCAGCGGCAAAATGGTATATAGAATTGCCTAGAGCTTCGTTCGACAATTTTGGCTCCCTTGCCACAACATTCTTGACCCACTTTCAATTACCAATAAGGTATGAAACAGGAACAGAGATATTGACTAACTTCAAACAGACAACCGCGACTCATATATCAGATCATATACATGAGTGGCGACGTCGACGAAGAATGGTTAAAACATACGTTCCTGATCAGCTTTTAGCTGAGTGGTTTATAAAGTCATTACTTCCGGCTATAACAGAAGATGTAGCAAAGGGAGGAGTCGTAACAGAAGAGCAAGTTATCGCTCGTGCACAATACTTGGATTTAGTATATACTCAGTCTGGCACGCTCTATGATAAAATACCAGACGCCCCTAGACCAGAGTTTTCAATCCCTCCTCCTCCTAAATCAAACAGTGACTCTCATGCCGGCGATGGCGTGATTGGCACGGCAAACACGAATCCGAAAAGGACCCATCAAAAGAAGGCCCGTAAGGATTCGAATCAAAATGCGCATGAAGAAGTTCTTGCTTCGGAAGTAAATGCCGTATCGACAGATAGGGGCAAAGAAACCAATCAACCAGGAAGCAAGAAGAATCAAAACAAAGGGAGGAAGAATAAACAAGGTGGGTCATCCCCTAAGAAAAATTCTTCAAACCCTCCTGGGAATAGGAAACGGTTTCCGTGTCACATATGTGACGACGATCATCGGATGGCAGATTGTCCGTACAAAGCTGAGTTTAAGAGATTCGTAAAGAATCCACACACTCCAGCCGTATTAACTGATCCGTTTCCCGACCCAAGTCAGAATCTGGTTGACAGTGGAAATGCTTCCCCGTCACAAGTCATGATGTTGTCAAGTTTTAAGCGCCAAGATGATGCTTTAATTTCAACATTAAACAAAAGCCGTGGGAATCCGCAGCCGTTGAATGGCGAAAGAAAAGGTCGACCAGACAGTTCGACAACAACTTCGACAGAAGTTGAGCTGCCATCCAACACAAGAAGCATTCCATCGATCCATGGAAGCAATCATTCTATCCAATATATCGGAGTAATTTTCCCAAAAGGCCCTTCTTTAATGGGCACTTTTACCCCACCACCGCCAAGTAATCTCGCGGAGTTGGATGCAACGGGATATGAAGCCTTCTATTTTTAATGGATCTAAAAGTTTCGAGGATAGTTCCTTTTTCAAGTCAACCTCGTTTAAAAAATGAAATAAGGAGTAAATGAGGATAGTTCTTTTACGATGTCAACCTCATTAAAAAATGAAATGTCCTCTTAAGGTTTAGAGGATATATGCCTCGTCTGCATTTTTATGCTGGGGGCATCAGGATTGAGCAAAGTTTGAACGTATTCAAGCTCGTTAAAAAATGAACTGCCCCTTAAAGTTTAGGGGGCATGTGCCTCGTCTGCATTATTATGCTGGGGGCATCATCGAGCAGTTTTAGCAATGTTCATGCTCGTTAAAAAATAAAAGCAATCATCGAGCAGTTTTTGTGCAGAAGTTCATGCTCGTTAAAAAATAAATGTAAATTGTGAGCAATCTTTCCCTAGCAGTTCAAGCTCATCCAGAAAAATGAACCGGTAAACAACCTCGAGAAATGTAACCTTTGAAAGCCATATTAAAAGCCCTTGGTCGTGTTTATATGCCATCACCTCCATCTGTTCATTTGGCCAATCGTTCACCTCCATATGTTTGTTTACCCATTTTGAGGAACAGCTGCGAAGAGTGATTTCACTTAGCCATCCTTGTGACACTGCCGTGATTGGAGAATTCCAACCTGTACCTGGAATCTGCTGCTATCCCTGTTCATCACTCGTTCCTCAAAAGACGAGTCTTCTTTGAGCTCTTTTCACTGACTCGTAAAATATGAAAAGTTTGCCGAGTTTTGGCCTTCCAGCTCGTTAAAGTGACCAGAAAGCTATCCCTCCTCTAGATTTTAATCTTTTTGGACCTGAGGGATTATTGCACAAAAAGATCGAGCGCTTGTTTGTTCGGCTCGTTAAAGCAACCGAAAATTCATCCCTTCTGTATTATTTTAAACTTTTTCGGACTTAAGGGATTAGATGACGAAAAAGGAATTTTGGAGTTAACTTTTCGTACCTTTTCAGACTCTCTAAAAATGAAAAGGACCGAGTTTTCCTTGTCGTTAGACTCGTTAAAATGATTAAATAGCGACAAACTTGTCTTTAGACGAGAACGAGTTTCCCTATCGCTAGGCTCGTTAAAACATAGCGATAGGCTTGCCCGAAGGGCAGGTTATAGAACAAGCATATGTTATCCTCCTCAAGCTTGACAAAAATAAAGAGGTACTGGTCAGCAATGACTGGGGAAAAATTGGGAGAACCTCACAGTATTAATGGTAGCAAGTCGCTCTTGAACATGACACTTTGTCCTCCGTAGCACATCGGGTTGGGTTGTTTCATTCACCGGTCGCAGAATCATGGTCCTCGCCACACCATCCACCATTGGGGTAATGCTACCAATCCATCACATCAGTGTCGTTATATGTTCAAGAGATGTGGTTCTGTAAAGAGTCAACCATGTTCCACCCACTGCCATACATTATCCTTCATCCACTTCATGACCGCCACCCTGAATCATACATCACAGTTTGTTTTCACCTCATCATAATCACTAGCTCCGTTCCGTGTCACTGATGTGGGATTCATTAAGGCCCTCCTTTGACGGATCGCTCCTTGTCGACATCAGCTCATTATCCAAGGAGTTGATCTAGGAACACCCCCCTCAGTACTTTGAAGCTTGCATGCCTCAATGGCAAGTTTCTCACTTCCGGCGACAGGTATACATCAATGACCTTCGACCAGAAGATTTTGCATGGTGGTCGACGCCAAGTCCTTTATTCCCACCATGTAGATTGTACTGCCGTACCTTGAGGGTCATCATCCTTATCGGTGATTCCTCTCGCGCTTGCTAACGGTTTACATCATTGACCGGTAATCAAGTGATGTCTTTCCATGTTCGACTTCAAGAAATTCTCACATGGATCGACTTGTACATCGAGTGAAGATCGGAAGAGTTTGAAGACCCCGGATCTAGTTTCATCCATCCGGGTTGCGATATATATTCAGGACATAAAGACATTTGATATGTACATCATTACAGCAGATGATCATCCTTCTCAAAGGATGATAATTTCGGCAGAGGAATATCAGTCTAGCATCAGACGATCGTCTGTTCTATGTACCAAAATGTATTTATAAAGCTGAGCATGGGAATGCCCGCCTCAGCTAGATCATGAAAAATGTATGAAAAATAATGTATTGTATTGTATCTTATTACAGGACACTTCTCAGCAGATTGAATGAACTTCAGATCCTCTCAATAAAGCATTTCACTCGATAAACGACCTCATACTTTAGGGGGCATCTGTTATAGACAATTTTGTGCCTTACAGCAATAAGCATGAATTGTCAATAATCCAAGGGATCCAAAGTTCCCTAAACATGATGTTCCTACCCCTAGAGGAACAAGGTCAGCAAACCAACAGCTCTCAGATCAGTTCTCCACCTGAAAACACTCAAAAACAAGCAATCTTGAAATCAAAGCAGGTGCTCCACTAGGCTTCTGCGCTGAAACACAACTGCTCCATGGTGTACCTGCGTTGCAAAGCAGGTAGAACAAAGCCCACCTGCGTTGGGCGAGTTTGGACATGTGGCACAGTGAGTCATTGCTTTGGAATCTTCCAAAAATGACACTTGGATCAGGTATTTCGCCTTGTGATGAGTCAGAGGCTTTGTTTCTCCAAGTGGAAGCAAGGTTCACCAAGTGGACTCAAGAACTGAAGATCAACTGAAGATTAACTGAAGAGAGAGAGGACACAAGGCAGCTACACATCAGTTGCAAGCTGACTCATCCTTTCTCAATTCATCTATATATTGAGCTCTCTCCTATGAGCTCAGGAGGCTGGAATTTGGTGCAAAGTAATGATATGTTGTTGGTTTCATTCTTGAGTTATTGGGTGATTGTTTGAGAGAGGTGAAGAAGAGCAATTCTTTCTGCTGGGAGGTGTTGCTGGGTTGGAGCCTGCAATGGTTGTAATCCTCTCAGAACCTTTATTTCTTCATTAATAAAAGCTATTGAGGTTCTTCTATGTGCTCTTGTTTCAGTTATATATTGTGATGATTGCATGTTTGGTTTACGCTAATCCATGAACCAGTTATGATTGCATGCCTCTTGTAGTTTCCTTCTTCGTCATTGTGCAGGATCTCATTGTAGCTGGGCGAGCAGAAGGACAAAGAGCTAGGAACAAGCGGCCAAAGAGGAGAGTTTGGATTCGACATTAAGCGCAAGGCAACGGTTAGTGCTTTCTCCATCCTCTTTTGCTTTCATAAAGAAGTAAACCTTCAGTAGTTTGTTTTATAGTTGTTGCTAAGGAACTGTCACCCTTAGAGTGGGTTAGGGTCATCCGAGTCGGATACTTTTCCCTACAACACTGATCATCTCCTTCATAGCTCAGAACAATCTTGTCCCATATTTCTTTTGCGGATTTATACTGCATAACCTTCACGAATTCTGATTGAGATAGACATCCTAGTAGAGTATTGACAGCCTTTGCATTTGTTTCATATTTCTTCTTCTCAGCCAGATCTGTAGGAGTTGTTGATGGAAAGGTGTACCCTATATCTATGATATCCCAAACTTCTGTACCAAGAGATTGAAGATAGGCAGTAACTCTTACCTTCCAATATACGAAGTTTGTCCCGTCAAAAATTGGTGGCCTGATAGATGCTTCTCTCTTGTAGTTGCTCATGATGATGGATCTTCCTTCAAGCGATCAAGCTTCTTCAGAAGGACCTGCTCTGATACCAATTGTTGGAAATAATACTGAGAGGGGGGGTGAATCAGTATTATCAAATTCTTTTCAATATATCTTCTAGATTTATACTTTAATTTATTCTTTAGATATTGATCATTAGTTTCTATGTCAGTACCATATAATAATGAGCAAGAATAGGAAAAATGGATAATCACACCAAAGAACACCAGATATAAGGTGGAAACCCAATGTGGGTGAAAACCACCTGCTGCAATATGCCTCTATCTTCTTTCAATTAGAAACTTCTTTTACAATGATTTTGTACTGGTGCAGTGCTTTACCAGTACGTAGGCTACAACCTGCTGAGAGCTACAACCCTCTCTCTTTTTCCAGTCTCTCCTGGAAGGGAGCTACAACCCCCTTAGCTCTTGTACTAGCTAATCTACTAGTACGTAGGTGTTGACCTACTTCTTTTCTTCCAAGGACCACTTTTCATAAATTTTCAAACTGGATCGATAAACATCAAATAATCATCAAGTACATGTGAATCAACCAATCTCCTTTTTCAATCAACCAATAACTTCTCAGAATGTAGTAACCAGAACAGCAATACTAGTAATCTAAACCCAGAACTCTTCAGCTTTAGATAAAAGGCAGCCAACAAATATTTGAAGAATAGTCCGCAACTTCACCAATAAAAACCTGCAAATATTCGCAGCTCTTCTGTGTCTAAACTGCGCAGATCCGCACCTGGTCCTTCTTCTGCTCTGCGTACCTCCGCACCTACTCCTTCTGCTGCACTGTGTACCTCTGCGCAGATCCGCACCTGCACTGTCTGCCTAACAGCGTACCTCCGCACCTGGTCCTTCTATTCCTCTGCGTACCTCCGCACTAGCGCCTTCTACTTTGCTGCGGACCCCCGCACCTGCGCCTTCTGTTGAGTTGTGGACCCCCGCACCTGCGCTATGGATCGCCTGCGGACCTCTAAATAGAGCCAAATTAATATTCCTCCAATGTGCCATAGACAGTCAGATCCACAGATCTGATCATGCGCCCAAGAGATCATGACCTATCAATAGATTCGCCTTAAGTTTCACCTTGATTTAGATCTAGCTTTTCAAACGATCACCCAATATTTCAGATCTTAAGATATTCAAATTTTTCAAGTGACTAGCCAAGTGATCTCCTTTCCTTTTTATAGGCAAGCCCTTATTCAAACCATGGGACAAAACCATCGAAAACCAATACAAGGGATCCAAACCGGGGTTCAATAATTTAGATCCTATACCACAGACCAAAACCATAGGATCATGAACGTCGGGCTAAATACCATGGGCCAAACATAAGAATTGCCACGTGTGCGTGCTTCTCTTCATTGGAATGAGTGAACTGCGGTCCGCACATTCTGTTCGGATAACCTGCGGACATGACCACACTTTGTGAACGGCATGCCTGCACCTTTTGAACGGTGTACTTGTGAACCTCTTATTTTCCATCATTTTGAGAGCCTGAACAGAGATTTGCCACTTGAGTGAGTTGCCATCAAGTACAACACCTGTGCCATAGAGCCAAACCTGAATCATAATGCCAACACCATTATCTAAATAAAAAGGAAACAGATCAAAGACCTGTGAAAAGCTACGCAATTAAAGTTTCTCGATGGAGACATCAAGAGAGTCAGCGTAATTATCAACAAAATATATTTCGGTCTCATAAAATGAAAATGGTTTTCATTTTCATTTTTAAGTGGAGATTTGAGGTTCTACAAATATGTAAATATTTTGTTTTTTTGACATCAATTTTTTTGCAATGCCTAGTATTTTGTGTGGCCATTAAATTTATTTTGGTAGTTTTAGATAATAACATTTTGTTTCTTTTTAATTATAAATAATTGCGATACATAGAGATTCTCTGCATAAAGAGTCTAAATTTTGGGCTATCTCTACAATTCCATTCCCAACAAACACTTAATAAATTTAATTTTCCATTTTTAATAATACATTAAATGTGTAACTTATATGTATTTTTCATTTCTCTGTAGCTAATAAAATCACAAAGTCTTTCCATAATGTATCCTCTTCTTTCTAGACATGAATGTAGGTTCTTATGTTGTAGATTATCCATCACTACCACTTTTGTCTTGGACCAACAATTATCATAAAATTTATTACTTATGTGACCTATCTTATAATTGAATTTAAGAAGAATGGGAGCTTTCATTTTTGAGATTTAAGCAATTTTTGGAGTTAAAGTCATACTCATTATTGGTTTTGAGTAAGTTCCAAAATTGCTAATAGTTCATTAATATGTGTGAATATATTATTATGAAGAATTTTAAAACATGGACATAGGCACTTGGTACTTGGTTTAGTTGTTGGAGTGTTAATACACTAATTCACACTAACACGTGGTACTGAGAGCATGGGCTTATATCATCTGCTATGAAGTTTCTACCTGAAAAAGTCATTGGTTTTTTAGTGTTAGTTATTTCATTACCAATCTCAATGAATATGGGCCCGTTAACATCAAATAATGGTCCATTGGATTGCTTTTTTGGGCTTTGTGTAGCGAAGAGAGCCAAACCTGTAACATATATCAACGAATATGGTCTTGCTAGCTTCAGATTGTGATCCACTAGATTAAAAATTTTGGGCTCTGTATAGTTAATAAACTAACCCCATCCAACATTGGGATTTGGTAGTGATGTCTAATATTAGTATTTTTGAATTCAAAAAAATATTTTAGACTAGTTTTCTTTCTCTCAAATTCTCATGGTGTTATGTACCAATGTACCATTTGCTTCTCCAACATAGTGCTTCATGTTAGTTATCAATATTGTAGTCTCCATTACATTCACCAATGCATAATCCAATGCTTCATTCCCCAAGTAAAAATAAATTTCTTGCATGAGCTCTCTTTGGCATAGATTAAATATTCTATCTATTTATGAAAATATAAAATTTCAGTCTTCTGTTGGATAGCTCGAGACATGAACATTTGGATCGTAGTATATGCAAAATATTCATGGGGAGAAGTGTAGTGCTTAGCAGTACCATTGATGGCAGAAATATATTCATACCATTATAATTGAGCAATTTGTGTGTGTTCTAGTATATTTTTTGTAACTGCTTCAAGCAAGATATCTACAACTGACATCTGATTAGAAAAAATATCTGTAGAATCTTTTCATGGGATAACGAATGAACCCCAAGTGGAGAGAGAGATGGAGAAGAAAATTGGGTGCATTGTAGGATTTCTCCAGTTGTTTGATAGACACCAAATTCTTATTAGGAGGCACTTGTATGGACCAAAAGTACTTTTTTCTAGCATGGTCATCATCAAGCAGTACTAGACATGGCACTAGTGCAACTACTAGTTCTATTCAGAATGTGGTATGACTATGCACAGATTTTCTCAAAATTTTGTGTGTGTTTTTATGCGCGTAAAGTGTTTCATAGTTTTAGATTTTGTCTGATAGATAGAAAAGAAACTCACTATCTATATCTCACCAACTATCTCAGAGTCACTTCAAAACCTTTTCTTAGTCCTCATCAATGAAAATCCCTTAAGCTTATTCTATTGAAAAATCCCAATTCGCAAACCAATAATTTCATGTATCGTAAGCTCTCACAAATGGACTTTTTCTATGTTGATTTTAAGTTGATTCATTCATTATTCCAGATTAATATGTGGAATCATATTGCATGCTTGAAGTCCTTAAGTATTTTAAATGTAATTTGAATTCTAGTGCTTTCTTTTAGCATTTTGGTTTAATATCTTATTGTTTGTTTGAATGAACAAGTGGGTTCTATCGTTTATGTTGAAGCGAACTTAAAAAATTCCTACTAGGAAGCCAGCATAAATATTTACTAATATACAACATGTGATATGAATCATCCTCATTAGAGAATAAATGATATGGAAGGTAATTGAAGTCCTTTTTCTTTGTCCAAATTGTAGACGAGCCAACATATTCAGGGGCCCTCATTTGATTCATCTGGATATTCAAATGCATATTCTATGGAATATAATGAGAAAATACAACAAGCTATTCCTTCCAAAGAATATATGACCTCCGATACTCCTTGCATAGTTAGAAAAATTATCCAATCCAAAGCAAGTGAGAATTTGGCAATGCCTTTTGCCGAGAAAAAAAATTCTAAATTGTCACAAGCTTGCATGTCTTCCGGTTGTGTGATTCCTTCAAGAGAAAAACCAAGGTTCTCTATTGATTCATCAAGGAATTCACTTGACATCAGATATGTTGTTAGAGATTGATTTCATAAAGACCCTCCAAAATTATCCATGGATGCAAGAGTCCAAAGTAGGAAAGAAGCAAAAAAATATGGTGCAAGTAGAGATCTTGGACATATGGAAGGGGTACAATTATAGGTAAAGGACCCACCTATGTGTCACCAAAATATCTGCCAAAGTCTAAAGATCATCTTCCAAGTTCATCATAAATATTTTCAAAATCAGTAATGGATACAAACTTGAAAAGCGTTTCTAGGAATAACAAAGACCTATGAATCAAAATAACCTCTACACTTTACATATGATGGTAGATAAATTCCTAGAGCATTCCTTTTTTAATATAGAGATTCATTTAGGTCCTCTTTGACCTTGAGGGAAGCCCCCGAGATCTCATTGGATAAACGAGATTATATTGATCAAAAGGTGCCTTTATGGAGAGGAAACTCAGAATGATAAGCAATTACTCCATAAAAATAGCCACCCCCAGGAGCACCTAAAAAATCATTTACAGGATATGGGTGAAGATGGAGGATGTTCTGCAAGTGTGGTTTCCCGCCTAATGGGCTTAGAAGGAATTCTTGAGTAAAATCCAACATCGAAAAAGGTTGAATTGAGGCAACCTGCTTTATAATCAAGGATTAATTATTACATCCTTCATTCTATATACACTGAGGGAAATGGTAGTTCTCAATTCATTTCCTCTATGAATGCTTAGAACACTCTTGATCATAGGAATGTCGAAACTTTTGTTATTTCAAGACATATATTTTCATCTACAAAGCAACAATATAGTGGTGCATTTTCTTTGTTAAAGTTGAAAAAATGCAACCAACTCCAAATCCATTATGATGAAGACTGAGGATCAGACACTGAGAGATTAGAATAAATGTTTTTGTTCCCAAAATGAAGTAATAAAGGTTCCCATTATCTAAAGCAAAAGGTAACAAATCAAATAACTATGTAGAGTTACCTAATTGAAGACACTCAATAGAGACATCATGGGAACAGGAAGTATTATCACCAAAATGACTTTTAGTATCAGAAAATGAAAATGGTTTTATTTTCCATTTTTAAGTGTACATTTGAAGTTCTACTAATATGTAAATATTATATTTTTTGACATCAATTTTCTAGCAATTCTTAGTACTTTGTGTGGCCATTCAATTTATTCCATTAGTTTTGGATAACAACATTTTGTTGATTTTTATTTACAAATAATTTTGATACATAGAGATTATTTGAATATAAAGTCTGATGTCTAGGCTATATCTACAATTTCATTCCCAACAAACACCCAATAAACCTATTTTTCCATTTCTAATAATATACTAAATGTGTAAGTTGTTTATATGGTTCATTTCTATGTAGCTGACAAAATCACAATCTTTCCATAATTTAGCCTCTTCTTTCTAGACATGAATGTAGGTTCTTGTGTCATATATTATCCATGAGTGCCACTTTTGTCTTGGATCAATGATCTTCATACACTTTATTACTTTCATGACCTGTCTTATAATTGATTTTAAGAAGAATGACATCTTTCATTTTTTACATTTAAACAATTTTTCGAATTAAAATCATATTAATTATTGGTTTTGAGCAAGTTTCAAAAATTGGTATAATAGTTCATTAATATGCGTGAATATATTATTATGAAGAAATTAAAAGATGGACATATGTATGTGGTACTTCCTTTAGTTGTTGGAGTTCTAATCCACTAATTCACACTAACACATGGTACTAAGAGCATGGGCTTATGTCATCTGCTATGAAGTTTCTACCTGAAAATGTCAATGGTTTCCGAGTGTTAATTATTTCATTACCAATCTCAATGAATATGGTCTCTCCATCGTTCAATCATGATCCATTGGATTGATATTATGGGCTCTATACAGGGAAGAGAACCAAACCTATAATAGATCTCAATGTATATGGTCTCACTAGCTTCACACCGTGATTCACTAGATTAAATTTTTGGGCTTTGTATAGTTAATAAACCAACCCCATCCAACATTGGAACTTGCGATTCAAGGCTAATTTTATTATTTTTGAAGTGAAAACAAAGTTGTATACTAGTCTGGTTTCACTCAAATTCTCATGGTGGTGTGTACCAATGTACCGTTTCCATCTCAAACATAGTGCCTCGTGTTATTTATCAATATTATAGCCTCCATTACATTCTCCAATGAAGAATCCAATGCTTCATTCCCCAAGTCATATAAAATTCTTGCATGAGTGTTCATGGTCATTTATTAAATATTATGACTCTTTATGAAAATATAGAAACTTGGCCTTTTGTTGGATAGATTGACCCATGAGCATTTGGATAGTTGTGTTTGCAAAATATTTATGGGGAGAAGTGTAGTTCTTACTAGTACCATTGATGGAAGAAACATATTCATACCATTATAATTGAGCACTCTTCTTGTGCTCTAATATATTTCATAGCAACTTCTCGAAGCAAGATATCTACAATTGACATCTGATTAGCAAAATTGTTTGCAAAGATTCTTCATGGGATAACAATGATACCCAGGTGAAGGGAGAAATGGATAAGAAAACTAGGTGCATTACAGGATCTCTCTAGTTGTTTGATGGACGCCAAATTCTTAATGGCAGGTGGTTGTATGGACCAAATATACTTATTGCAGTTCAGTCATCATCCAATATCCCTAAACTTGACACTAGTGTAGATACCTGTTCTTCTCAAAATGTGGTATGACAATGCACATATTTTCTCAAAATTTTGTGTGTTTTTATATGCTTAAAGGTTTGCATAGTTTTAGATTTTGTTCGATAAATACTAAAACACTCATTATATGTATGTCAACAGTTAACTCAGAGGCAAGGCACTTCAAAACGTTTTCTTCATCCCTATCAATGAAAATTCCTTAAGTGTATGCTATTAGAAAAGCCCAATTATAAAACTAATAAATTCATGTATCAAAAACACCCATTGTTGAAAATGTAACAAGATGATGGAGCTTAGTGGAAGGGAGTCGCCTTCACTAAGTGGGCCCGCAGGCTATTTTTGGCGCAAAGTCTATTTTTAGACTATGTCTATTTTTAGACATATGGATCATGGTCTATGAGTTGCAGGATGCTATTTGTGGATGATTGGTCATGTTGGTAAAAATAGATGGACTTCTATTTTTAGACATATGGGCGGTTTCTATTTTTAGACTACCAGGCTAAAAATAGAATAGTCGAATATTATTAGCTCATAATAATATTTGGACTATAAACATTCTCTCATCCTCTTGGAGCACTTCAGTTTGAGCTATAGATGTCGCACATGCAGCTGTCAAAAGGAAATACGCTTTTCTTGTGGGTCAGTTGAGCTATTGCATGGTGGACTTCAGTTAGAACTCAAGTGGTTGAGTTTGGAGGAGTTGATGGAGTTGTGTTCAGTTTGACTTGGTTGAACTAGTTATATTTATTCTAACTGCAAATACACTAGTGATGAGTGATGTGAATTAATTTTTAATTAATTCACTAATTATTAACTCATAAAGCAACTAAAGAATACATCAGTTAACTCAGTGCATGGACAGTTCAGTGGAGACAGGTGTTAGAGGTTGAGATTGCTGTCAATTGTGACCATAGTTGTGCATGAGATTTTCACAATCAATGGATTGAGTAATGCCAATGAGGATTGCATGGTTCAGCCGAGGAAATATGAGTTTGCTTTAGCCATTCATCATTTTTATCATGCAAGATTGTGTAGTGGAGTCAGGCAAACAGTGGAGGAGATTTGAGGCATTAGATCTGAGCTAGTTTGTGAGTAACAGGTGGAGATAGTACTGAGTACTTGTGAGGAGTATTGTACTATGTATTGTTACATGTTCTCAATCAATATAATATACAAATAGTGTGGGGTTTTCAGCTCTATGCTTTCCCCGGGTTACATACTGTGTTAATGTGCGCATGCGATTGATGTTTCATTGTTTTTAATGCTGCTAAATTAATGATCAACGTAGGGGAGGTTATATATTATGCATGTATTCCGCAATAGTGTATAATCGGGATAATCTCTGTGAATAAGTTTCATATTATTCAAAATTTCTACTTGGTATCAGAGCTGTTGATCATTAGATCTATTATTCAGAAAGTGTTTACATTTTATTTCTTCAGGCAGAGTCTGTAATCGGGCTAGGTAGCCTCTGGATTCATCCTTCCTTTGGAAGGTGAGATATCCAGTAAAAGTCGATACAGTCAATCTCTGTATGAGAAATACTTTGCTCTCATGAATTTTAGATCAGAGGCGGGTGAGTTTTGAGCTGGTGGAATTCGAATTTGCAGTAGTGTTTTCTTGGTGTCAACGTTGCAATGTCTTTGAACAGATTGCGATTGGAGTATGATCTTGAGGGTAGCTCGAACTATATTGCATGGAAGGACAGGATGGAGGCAGTGTTAGATGATAATGGGCTGAAGGAGTTCATAGAGGCTAAGGTCCCAAAGCCTACTGATACTACACAAGTTGATGCTTGGCAAAAGAAGACAGCAAAGTGTCGAAGGATTTTGTTGGAGGGCGTGAAGGATCACATTGTGTCCAGCCTGCACAGAAAGGCTTCTCCATACTTGATGTGGAAAGCATTGACAGATCTATTCCAAAGCAAGAGCGATCAGAGGAAGCTGGCGCTCAAGGATAAACTCGGAAACATTAAGTGTGAGAATGGAGACAGTATGCCCAAGTATCTCACGAAGTTCACCCAATGCCGGGATGAGCTGGGAAGTGTGGGGGTGACTGTCGATGATGAGGACTTGGTGAGCTTGGCTCTCCTTGGTCTTCCAAAGAGTTGGCGTTCCTATCAGGACTCTGTCAATGATCGAAAGAAATTGCCAGGATGGGAGAGACTTTGGTCGGATCTTGTGCAAGAGGAGATCAGGCAGAATACCAGGGACGGATCTTCATCAAAGGCATCTGATGAAGAAAATTGCAGTTTGGCTACCAAAGCAAAGAAGGGGAAGGAGAAGGGTTCTCTTTCCAAATCTAGTTATTCCAATGATGGGAAGAAGGTTGACAAATTGAAAGTGCGATGCTTTCGTTGTCATGAGTTGGGCCATTATGCTACTAATTGCCCAAAGAAGAAATCCAAGAAGGGATCTGGGGAAGGATCTGGAGGTGAGGCACTTGCTTCACAGTTCGAGTTGGATTTCACACTCTTCGCATGCATGGTTTCATCCATGGTGGGAAGTGGTTTGTTTCTTGACAGTGGAGCTTTTTCCACATGATCGGTGACAAAATTTTGTTCAGTACTTTGGAGGAGAAAGATCTCCAGATACTCATAGCGATGGGTAATGATGATAAGTATAGTGTCTCAGGTGTAGAAACGGTTATTTTTCAAAGGGAGCATGGAGCTCGCCTTACCTTGACCAATGTCAAGTATGTACCAGGACTGAAGAGAAACTTGGTGTCGATCGCGATACTGGAAGACGGAGGCTATGATGTAGTCTTCAGTAAGGGAAAGGTTTTCCTTAGACACATCATCACTAGATAGGTGAAGAGATTGGTTCACGGGTCAAAAACCTATATGCTCTTGAGGTTCAAGATGCATGCAAAGCCTTGAGCAATGAGGCAACTGATGGAGACTTCGTGGTTGATAGGGAGTGTGTATTACCTCTCAACATGTAGAGCCAGAAGAAGTCTCAGACGATTGTGGAGGAGCCACGATTGGTGCAACAGCTTCAGGAGGTTGTGGAGCAGCCACAACAAGGGAAGCTAAGAGGAGATTGAGTAGAGACATCTACTCATGCAGAGACCTCCAGTAGGGGGAAACTTCGAGCCATGTGGGCTGAGGGATCGCATCCAGCCATACCTCGAGGTAGGAGGTGGGGTGATGTGGATTGATCGTCCCAAGGAGGAGGGGCAGGATCCTTGAGGTACCCAATCTCTTGGATGAGACCTTGCTACGGGGGCCCCGATGTGGAGTAGCAGGAACTGACTGATTGGGTAGAGACAGATGCGGATGGAGTGGCAGAGAGAGCGACAGTGCAGGGAATCCTAGGACAGCGCATAGCTAGCAGGCTGCAGCAATGCGAGAGGCACAAGTATTTTGCACAGTGTTAGGTGGCACAGAGAGGTGTGCAATGGTGCGATATGCATGGAGATGTTGCAGTAGCGCAGATGTCAGAGAGGGAGCACTTGTCAGCAGCAAGTAGAGCTTCAGCATCAGAGTATGTTCCTAGCCCAACAGAGTGGTCAGTTGGGAGTGTTTTTGTTCCACGTGTTGTTGGAGCAAGTGGACCGGTGTTATCGGGAAATCTAGTGTCTATGCAGAGCTACTAGTCCCACTAAGACTGGTAGCTATCTTAGAAACAAACAAACTAAAACTACTTTTGTTTTCCTTTATGAGAAGTAGATAAGAGGGGAACAAAGGAGACCAACCTTTGTCTTACGCTTGGTTCCTTGCTTGATTCCTCCCCCTTCCGATAGATATTTGTCACTCGCTTCCTCGTCTACCCAGCTTCAAAGAGCACCTGTGGAATCAAAGCAGCATAACACTATCCAAGAACAGAGATCGACTATCATAAAAAATATAGGACCAGATATATATTGACCACACAAATGCATATATCATCAATCATACAAGAATGTGGAGGAAAACTTCAATAGCTTTATTAATATCAAGAATAGCAAAGAGGATTACAACCAATTATTTTGACCCAGCGTCATCCTCTCAGCAAGAAAACCCTCCTTCACCTCATGAAAAGCTTAGATCACCCAACACTATGATGTTACACCAAGAAACCAACAACGCTTCCTTACAAGATACAAAATTCCAGCCTCTGGATCTCTGGGATGAGGGATCCATATATAGATGATTGCAAGGGAGGTGAGTCAGCTTCTGAGATTTGATTAGTGTCCTCTCTCTGATAGTTCTTGATTCCACTTGGATATTGATGATCTCTTACTCATCCCTGGGCGAATTCAGAGAGGCAAGTGTCACAGGAGAAGTTTTTGGAAGATTCCATGATCATCCACCTCGCAAATTGACTCTGCCATTTGTCCACTCTCACCCATCGCACCCCATAGAAGGGATTTTCAGTATGCATCGCACCTCCTGTGTGCATTAGGTGGGATGCATCACACTTTGACCATGGAGCAGGTGAGATGGTCGAGTTTTGACCAGTTCTGAGTAGTTTTTCATGGAGAACTTCTGGGAGATGATGTAATCAACTGACCTTGTTCTTTTAGGATTTGGAACAACACTTTTAAGGACTTAGGAGCCCTTGGTTTATGGACATATATGATTGGGGTTGCAGTGCCCAAAAATGTCTATAACAGTTGCCCCCTAAAGCATGAGGTCGTTAATCTTTTGATGTCGGGTGAAATGCTTTATCATGAGGATCCAAAGTTTTTTCGAGCTGGAAGGCGACCTGTAATAAGATACAATACAATACATTATCTTCATAATATTTTCATGATCTAGCTGAGGCGGGCATTCCCATGCTCAGCTTTATAAATTCATTTTCATATACATAAGGCAGACAATCGTCTGTGTGCAGACTGATGATTCTGGTAGAGCCATCATCCCTTAGATTGGATGATTATCTGTGCAACAATGATGTACACCTGATGTATTTATTTTCCTGAATATATATCGCAACCCGGATGGATGAAACTAGATCCGAGGTCTTCAATCTCGTTCGATCTTCACTCAAAGTACAAGTCGATCCATGTGAGAGATGTTATGGAGTCGAACATGGAAAGACATCGCCTGATTACCAACCAATGATGTAAGCTATTAACAGGCGCGAGATCACCGATAATGATGATGACCCTCAAGGTACTACAGTACAATTCACGTGGTGTGAATAAGGGACTTGGCGTCAAACACCACGCAAAATCTTTCGGTTGAAGGCCATTGATGTAAACCTGTCGCCGGAAGTGAGAAACTTGCCATTAAGGCATGCAAGCTTCAAAGTATGGAAAGGGTTGTCCCTGAGTTGACTTCTTGGATAATGAGCTGATGTCGACAAGAAGCGACCCGCCGTAGGAGGGCCTTAATGAATCCCACATCTACGGCACGGAACGGAGTAAATGACTTTGGAGGTGAAAATGATCTGATGATACAGGGTTTAGGGTGGCGATCATGAAAGAATGGAGTGTAAATGTATTGCAGTGGATGAGACACAGGTGAATTCTCTGAGCGACTTCTCTTGAACATATCGGCGACACTGACATGATGGATTGGTAGCGTTAACCCAAAATGTGGATGGTGTGATGGACCAATGGTGATATGACCGGTGAACGGAACAACCCAACCTAACTCGGATGTGGAGTGAAAGTGTCATGTTCAAGAGCGACTTGCTACCAATAAAGTTTCTTCAAGTTTTCTTCCCAATTTTTCCCCAGTCATTGGTGACCAGTACCTCTTTATTTTTGTCAAGCTTGAGGAGGATAACATATGCTTGTTCTATAATTTTCCCTTCAGGAAAAACCATCACTATGTTTTAACGAGCCTAGCGATAGTGAAACTCGTTCTTATCTGTATGGACAAGTTTGTCACTATTCGGTTTTAACGAGTTTAACGACAAAGATAACTCGGTCCTTTTCAATTTTAGAGAGTCTGAAAGGGACGTAAAGAAAAATCCAACAATACTTTTTCTTTATATAATCCCTTAAGTCCGAAAAAGTATAAAATAATACAAAAGGGATGAATTTTCGGTGATTTTAACGAGCCGAACAAACAAGCGCTCGATCTTTTTGTGTAATAATCCCTCAGGTCCAAAATAGATTAAAATCTAAAGGAGGGATAGCACTTCCGATCACTTTAACGAGTTGGAGAGGCCAATTGCTCAGTAACCTTTTCATGTTTTACGAGTCAGATGAAAAGAGCTTAAAGGAGACTTGTTTTTTGAGGAATGAGTGATAAACTCAGGTAGCAGCTAATTCCAGGTAAGGTTTGGAATTTTCCAATCACGGCAGTGTCACAAGGATGGTAACAGGATCACTCTTCGTAGTTGTTCCTCAAAAAGGGTAAAAAATCAAATGGAGGTGAATGATCGGCCAATATAGAGTGGAGGTGATGATGAGAACACGACCAAGGCTTGAAAGGCTGATGATAATGCATTCACAATGGTTATTTACCGGAAATTGGTTCATTTTTTAATGAATGAGCTTAAACTTCGGGGGAAACATTTGCTCACTGCTTATGTTTAATTTTTAGCGAGCTTGAACTCCACATAAAAACTGCTCGATCCAGTCATATAATAAGGATGTCTCATCTAAGATGCCATTTTTATGGAGCTTGCACCTTACAAAGCTTTGCCCCACATCCTTTCTTTAGCAAGTTAGGAAACGACCAATCCTACGAGTTTAAAGGGTTAGAGGACCTACAAATTTAAAAAAATAAATGGTCGCTCTTCGCTTGCATGCCAAAAGGTTTGCATGCCCTCAGGTAAGGTGAAGTAGAGTTTCCCAGGTTACCCCTCAATTTGTAGACAAAACATTTGTTTTATCGGGAAAGGCCTACCTTTTCCAGGCTACCCCTCAATTTGCAAACAAAACATTTGTTCTATCGAGAAAGGCCTACCTTCTGATAGAGGTATCTTATTCAAGTCTAATCCCATGTCAAACCAGTCATATATCCTTCGCGGGAACCTACCCTATGCCCAATGTTTTCTTGCCGAAACAGACTAGGGTGCATGCCCCCTGGGTTTCAGTCATGTCCTGCCAAATAAATCGCGCTCATCAGGTGGATGGACTGGGGATTGATGAGACATTCCTTGCGTGAAAAGACCATTCAAGGATGGTATTTAACTATTTTCTATGTGTGAGCCAGGGAATGAAAGCTGGTCTACGAGCTTGACCACTCTTCCTTCATGCAGAAAACACATTACTCTAAAGAGCGAGGAGACAATGGCTCCCATGTAATAAATATAGTCATGTCCAAGGAGTAGATTATAATCTAGGGGTCCTTGGACTACCATTACGTTCATGTGAATGGTTTTCCTTCTCAATGTTATCGACACATTGGGAAGGATCCCTAACGGTCAACTGGTTCCTTTGTCAAAGCCTGTTAGATTTCTCATTTCAGGCAAAAGTGATGGCGAACCAAGTGCTTTCCAAGCAGTTGAGGAAAGGATACTCACAGAGGCCCCTTCATCTATGATGGTACCGGCCATGACCATTCTGTATATTTGTGCAATGATTTGAAATGGTACACTAGCCGGTAAACGGGGTCTGCCTAGTAGATCCCAATCGAAGGAAACAACTAGGTTGCTTGGAGGTGGGACCGAATAGACGACTGAATATGACTCTGACGAACTTCCTTCCTGTGGTAAACGAATGGGTAGACTACCCCCATGTTCATCGGAGTCTGTGTTTACGAAGAGAATTTGAACTGTGTCATTCTTGTTCTCTTCGGTGACTATATCATCGGAAGATGGACCTTCTGAAGGCAAGACCGGGTCAACTGCCGCCTCGACCTTTTGACTTTCATCTGGCGTGAATTCAGATGGTTTGTCTTCAATGATAGATGCTTCGACCGACCACAATGGCATGTCAGTCGAATTTTCAACTAGTGATGGACTTGGCAATGGTTTCTTATATCCAGGAGGAAGCAGTAACGGTGAAACTAGATGGTCGTCCAAAACTCTTTTAGCCTCATCTAGGAAGGGACAACTGTGGACGGCGTGATCGCCTTCACACAGTTTACAAGGGAATTTACTTTTCCTTTTCTGTCCCAACGTTTCTCTTTCACTAGTTGACGGTGTACTTTCAACATGATCATCAGAGGTTGTTGACACCGGATTGTGCAAACGAGGAGACCAGTCCCTTAAGATCTGAGGGATGTAGGGACAATCTCAATGATAGTGATCTCCTTTGTAAATGACACATGGAGATTTAGGTTTTGACAGTGCAATGTGTGGATTTTCACTAGATGATGCTTGGTTGCCCCTTTTCGCCTTTGGCTCCTTCTTCTTCTTCTCTTTCTTCTCCTTCCCCTTCTTCTCCTTCTTAGTTCTTGATTTTTGGCTTGACCAGCTTCATCAAGCGAAGAGGAAGGAGGAGAGGGAGAATTGGATGAAGTAGAAGGTTGGGGGGTAGCTTTGGTATCGTCTAGTTGCTTACTTGACTGCTCAGGAATCATGGTGTTCTGAACGACAGAGGTCGAGAAGAGCCATACGGGCAGGCCGATTGTCAATCCTGGAAGCGACAATGTGGCGATATGGGGTGCACCAACATCTCCCCAAGAGGAGAAAGGACTAGGATTTCCTCCAAGGGGAAATCCTTGGTTGGTGGACTCCATTTTTCTCAACCTAATACCAACATAGGAAAGGTGGTGTTTATTCCAATTAAAATCAATTTTAGATGCTTTGACACAACTTGTTTTTTCAATTTTTAAGAGCCGAGAAAAAACAAAAGATGACTCTAGTCGCCTTCAATTTTTAATGAGCTTGAAGTGACAAGTGCTCAGATGGACCTTTTCCTTTAAGGAGTCTGAAAAGGAGCGAAAGAGACTACTCTAGAAATCTAGACAGAGGGATTACCAAAGCAATCGCAAAACTGCAGAATACTTTTTACGGTACGACAGTCAATCTTCCTGAATGCTGTGTTCAGTGCATTGCGATCGATAGGGCGGCAGACATGGCTTCCTATGGATAAAGGATATAGCCTATTGTGGTCTCCCAATATACACTCGACGGTACGTGGGAGCACAAGTCCGTACTGGCACTTGTCGTCTCAAAGTGTAGGAATCACCCAACCAGCAATGAAAGCAACAGTTACCAGGCTTTACGACGTCAGAATACATCTCTAGCCTAGACTTCTAAATGTTGTGCGTTAGGTTTCAAGTCATTTTTAGATTCATTAAATTTATTTTACAATTGATCTTGTTTAAGAAATTTGCCTTTCAGGTTCACTGCATGATGTAGATATACAATTCCTAAAATGCAATCTAAGATGATAAACAATCATTTAATCTTCTTTTTGCAATGAAAATCCTAGCTACTAAAGAAAGAGAGATGATATTCTTTCAACATAGAGTAGAGAGCCCACACTATATGCACCGTCCTAAATCAAACCAACAAACAGTCTAAATGCAAATGCACATGCATGTATTTGTTTTCAGCCTTCTTAATGTGTAAATGATAAAAAGAAAGCTAAGCGCAAATCTGAATTATTTTTCAAAGCGACATTACTAACAAGCTTCTTTTCAAGAGAAAATGAAGACAATGACGACACTTTGCGATTTGGAATGGAAAACTTGCTTTCGACACTTGAAAAACTACTAATTCAAATCAAATACAAGAGTAACAGTGTAATCGACTATCAAGAACAATCGGATTCTCTTCTATCACTAAAAATGACACTTGCGACACTTCCAAATCAAGAAATGATAGTTCAATTACGCTACTTCTTTGTAAAAGAGAACTGAAAATGGCTCATAATACATAAAAAAATTTACAGTTCTTTGCACAATGGAGGTGGAATAATGGCAAGGAAGGGGGTTTCCATAGAGGTATACTGACTACAGACAACAAAACTCCTGAATAGAGCTGAAAAGAGTGAAGAAAAACAAAAGTCTTGAGGCAAAATTAGCCTTCTCTGACCATCGCACCTGTTACACAGTGATTCCAGCATGTATCCCACCTACAACACATGGGAAGTGCAATGCATACTGATATCCTTGAAGAGAGGGTGCGATGGTACAGTGCGAGACTTTTGATCCAGTTCTTGATCACAATTTGCAGCACAGTTAAGGGATTTAGGCCGAGCAAGTGATAATTAGTAAATAAATCATAGGGGTAGATCTAAGGAGGTTACTAGAGCCACCACAAGGGCAATTAGAGAGTTTGTAAATCGATTGTTCAGTTCATAAACAAAACCCGAAGATAGATTGAATCAGCATTGATCTACTTTGCACTTGTATAGCAAATGCAGTTTGAAGGCTAGCGGGCTTGACTTCAGGCTCCATCTATAAGTTTATAAAGCAAACAAATATAGAAAAACAAACAATATATTCGCTCCCCATTGGAGTCACCATTTTGTTATCGGGAAATCTAGTGTCTATGTAGAGCTGCTAGTCCCACTAAGACTGGTAGCTATCTTAGAAACAAACAAACTAAAACTACTTTCGTTTTCCTTTATGAGAAGTAGATAAGAGGGGAACAAAGGAGACCAACCTCTGTCTTGCGCTTGGTTTCTTGCTTGATTCCTCCCCCTTCTGATAGATCTCTTCCACTCGCTTCCTCATCTACCCAGCTTCAAAGAGCACCTGTGGAATCAAAGCAGCATAACACTATCTAAGAACAGAGATCTACTATCATAAACAATATAGGACCAGATATATATTGACCACACAAATGCATATATCATCAATCATACAAGAATGTGGAGGAAAAATTGAATAGCTTTATTAATATCAAGAATAGCAAAGAGGATTACAACTAATTGTTCTGACCCAGCGTCATCCTCTCAGCAAGAAAGCCCTTCTTCACCTCATGAAAAGCTTAGATCACCCAGCACTATGATGTTACACCAAGAAACCAGCAGCACTTCCTTACAAGATACAAAATTCCAACCTCTGGATCTCTGGGATGAGGGATCCATATATAGATGATTGCAAGGGAGGTGAGTCAGCTTCTGAGATTTGATTAGTGTCCTCTCTCTGATAGTTCCAGTTTCCACTTGGAGATTAATGATCTCTTACTCATCCCTGGGCGAATTCAGAGAGGCAAGTGTCACAGGAGAAGTTTCTGGAAGATTCCATGATCATCCACCTCGCAAATTGACTCTGCCATTTGTCCACTCTCGCCCATCGCACCCATAGAAGGTCTTTTTAGTATGCATCGCACCTCCCATGTGCATTAGGTGGGATGCATTGCACTTTGACCATGGAGCAGGGTAGATGGTCGAGTTTTGACCAGTTCTGAGTAGTTTTTCATGGAGAACTTCTGGGAGATGATGTAATCAGCTGACCTTTTTCTTTTAGGGGTTGGAACAACACTTTTAGGGACCTAGGAACCCTTGGTTTATGGACATATATGATTGGGGTTGCAGTGCCCAAAAATGTCTATAACAACCGGGCAAATGTGTTGCATGTAGAAAATTACAGAGGCAGAATAGGGGTTGCAAATAATCCATATCATGTTGAGAGGGAGTGTTGAAAATGTAACAAGATGATGGAGCTTAGTGGAAAGGAGTCGCCTTCACTAAGTGGGCCCGCAGGCTATTTTTGGCGCAAAGTCTATTTTTAGACTATGTCTGTTTTTAGACATATGGATCATGGTCTATGAGTTGCAAGATGCTATTTGTGGATGATTGGTCATGTTGGTAAAAATAGATGGACTTCTATTTTTAGACATATGGGCGGTTTCTATTTTTAGACTGCCAGGCCAAAAATAGAACAGTCGAATATTATTAGCTCATAATAATATTTGGACTATAAACATTATCTTATCCTCTTGGAGCACTTCAGTTTGAGCTACAGATGTGGCACATGCATCTGTCAGAAGGAAATACGCTTTTCTTATGGGTCAGTTGAGCTATTGCATGGTGGACTTCAGTTAGAACTCAAGTGGTTGAGTTTGGAGGAGTTGATGGAGTTGTGTTCAGTTTGACTTGGTTGAACTAGTTGTATTTATTCTAACTACAAATACACTAGTGATGAGTGATGTGAATTAATTATTAATTAATTCACTAATTATTAACTCATAAAGCAACTAAAGAATACATCAGTTAACTCAGTGCATGGACAGTTCAGTGGAGACAGGTGTTAAAGGTTGAGATTGTTGTCAGTTGTGACTATAGTTGTGAATGAGATTTGCACAGCCAATGGATTGAGTAATTCCAATAAGGATTGCGTGGTTTAGCCAAGGAAATACGAGTTTGCTTCAGCCATTCATCATTTTTCTCATGCAGGATTGCGCAGTGGAGGCAGGCAAACAGTGGAGGAGATTTGAGGCATCAGATCTGAGCTAGTTTGTGTGTAACAGGTGGAGATAGTACTGAGTACTTGTGAGGAGTATTGTACTATGTATTGTTACATGTTCTCAATCAATATAATATACAGATAGTGTGGGGTTTTCAGCTGTATGCTTTCCCCGGGTTACATACTGTGTTAATGTGCACATGTGATTGATGTTTCATTGTTTTTAATGCTGCTAAATTAATGATCAACATAGAGGAGGTTATGTATTATGCATGTATTCCACAATAGTGTATAATCGTGATAATATCTGTGAATAAGTGTCATATTATTCAAAATTTCTACACCCATAAATGGACTTGGTCTGAGTTGATTTTAAGTTGATTCATTCATTGGTCTAGAGTGATATTTGGTAATCATATTGCATAATTGAAGTCCTTAAATATTTTGAATGAAATTTTAATTTTAGGGCATTTCTCAGCATTTTGGTTTAGTATTTTATTGTTTGTCTGAGTGAACAAGTGGGTTATATAGTTTATGTTGAAGTAAACTTACAAAATCCCTACTAGGAAGCCAATTTAAATATTCTATAATTTACAACATCAAATATGAATAATCCTCATTAGAAAGTAAATGATATGGAAGCTAATTAAAGTCCTTTTTCATTGTCTAATCTACAAACGAGACAACATATTCAGGGGCCCTTATTTGATTCATATGGCTATTCAAATGCATCTTAAGAGCATATTCTATGGAATACAATGAGAAAATATGACTACCTATTCCTTTCAAAGAAGATATGACTTCTCAGACTCCTCACATAGCTGGAAGAACTTTCTAACCCAAAGTACATGAGAATTTGGCGATGCTTTCCGCCGAGAAAAAAATGCTAAATTGTCACAAATTTGTGAAACTTCCAGGTGTGTGATTCCTTCAATAGAATAACCAAGGTTCTCTCTTAATTGATCAAGGTATTCACTTGATATTAGAGGTGTGGTTAGAGATTCATTTCATAGAGACCCTCCAAAATTATCCACAGATGCAAGAGTCCAAAGTAGGTTAGAAGCAAGCAAACATGGTGCCAAGAAAATTGCTTGCACAGATGTAAGGGGTCCAAATACTCATAGAGAACCCACCATCGTGTCACCAAAATTTATACCAAAGTCTAAAGAACATCTTCCAAGTTCCTCAGAAATATCTACAAAATCAGTAATTGATACAGATTAAAAAGAGTTTCTCGGAACAACAAAGAAAAAATCAAATCTTCTTCTGAATCAAAAGAATATCTACACTATACATATGATGGTAGATAAATTCTTAGAGAATTCATTTTTTGATACAAATATGCATTTAGCTCCTCTTTGAAACTGAGGAAAGCTCTTGAAAGTTCGTTGGATAACCGACCTTATTTTATCAAAGTGTGTGCCTTTATGGAGAGGAAATTTAGAATGATAAGAAATTACTCCATGAAAATGGTCACCCCCATGAGCACCCAAAAAATAATTTACAAGAGATGGGTGACAATAAAATACATTCTTCAAGTGTCATTGCCCACCTTATGGGCTTAGAAGGGATTTCTAAGTCAAATCCAACATCGAAAAAGTCTGAACTGAGGTGATCTACCTTAAAATCAAGGATTAATTATGACATCTGTCGTTCTAGATATATTGAGGGAAATGGTAGTTCACAATTCATTTCCTCTATGAATGTTAAGAATACTCCTAATCACAGGGATGTCAAATTTTTTGTTGTTTTAAGACATATATTTTCTCATTCAAAGCAACAACATAGTGGTGCATTTTCTTTGTTAAAGGTGAAAAAATCCAACCATTTGCAAATCCACTATGATGAATATTGAGGACTGGAAATTGAGACATTAGAGTGTATGATTTTGTTCCCAGAAGGATGTAATCAAGGCTCCCCTTATCTAAAGCAAAAGGAAACAGATCAAAGGCCGATGCAAAGGTACCCAATTAAAGCCACTCCATAGAGATGTCAAGAGAGCTGACACAATTATTAGCAAAATGTTTTTCAGTCTTAGAAAATAAAAATGTTTTTATTTTTCATTTTTAAGTGCAACTTTGACATTGTACCAATATCTAAATATTGTATTTTTTTGACATCAATTTTCTAGCAATGCGCAGTATTTTGTGTGGCCATTCAATTTATTCCATTCGTTTTGGATAATAATATTTTGTTGCTTTTTAATTACAAATAAATGTGATACGTAGAGATTATATGCATACAAAGTCTGACTTTTGGGCTATTTCTACAATTCCATTGCGAACAAACAATCAATAAATTTAATTTCCCAGTTTTGCTAATATATTCAATCAATAAGTTTTCTGTATGTTCCATTGCTCTGTAGCTGATAAAATCAATGTCATTACATAAATTTATGCTCTTCTATCTAGACATGAATGTAGGTTCTCATGTTGTAGATTATCCATGACTAACACTTCTGACTTGGATCAAAGATTTTCATTAATATGTGTGAATATATTATTATAAAGAAATTTAAAAGATGGACATATGCATGTATACTTGTTTTAGTTGTAGGGACAGGTATGGAAACACCATAATTCACAAGACATCCATGTTGGACATTAATAATCTTTATCCTAACAATTTAAGAGACTTTAAGAGAATGCAAAGGGTATTAATAATAATGATTGAGGTATCCTTGTTTCTTATATATATTTTATAATTTTTTATTATTAATACAAATTCCATATTATGTTATTGACTTACAACGTTTTCTTTGCAGCATGTAGTGCAATTGCTAATTTACCTATATTTAAACTAAGCAGTAGGTACTAGCTACTATGTAGTATTTGTTAACTTTAATATTCCCAATATTCTCATTATTTAAACGATTACTCAATATACTATTTTAATACTAAAAATAGTTTTAAAATATTTAAAAAAATTATTAATATTACTATTATTTATTATTTTAAATATCTCTAAATTTAAAAAAACCATTAACAATAATTTATAATAATTTTTATATTCGATTTAAATTTATTTTCGATTTTTTTAATACATAAAAATATATAGTACTTAATATGATAGATCTTTATTATATGAAAGTCACGAGCGGTAAAATCATTTATAAATTTGTATTAAAATTAAGGTATATATATATATATATATATATATATATATATATATATATATATATATATATTAAAAAATGAGAATAATATTTCACAATACTTATTTAAAATATTTAAGAGATTATTTAACATATAATTTATTTAAAATAATTTAGACTTTTTTATTTTCTTGAACTTTAGTAAAATATTTTTTTTATATTCTTAAATTATTTTGAAAAAGCTTTCCAAATGAGTGAATATAAAGCTTTAAACTAACAATTATATAAAGAATCAAAGCTTTATTATAAAAAAAATATGTTTTACATGATTTTTATCCTACACCATTAATAATTTTAAATAACTTTTATTCCACATTAATTTTAGTTTCCATAATATTAACCAATTACGTATGAAAGTTCCAATAAAACTATCTTGATAAATTAAACACCCATTAATTTTAATTTTCATAATATTCACTAATAAAATATAAAAGTTATAAGTTCAAAGCCGTTGAATCTAATGGTGGAAAGTGAAGAGTTTTTCACCATTAGGCAAGATTGAATTCTCATGAGGGCTTCACTGGAGCCATGGGGTACAAAAATTTCAGATAAAGACTTAGGTGACAAAATATCTCTCACTAACAAGTGAAAATTCTATATAAAGTGACTTAAGGAGATAAAATACCTCCCACGAACAAATGAAAATTTCATATAAAGAAACTTATGATATACAATTATTTAGAGGAGTAACTAACATTAAAGTAAATAAAAAGTAGTATACATCAAATTGGTGTACGAGATCCCTTTATTTAAGGGACAAGGGAATAGTCTAGTCTCCACTTATCAATTCAATATGCTAAATTCTATAAAGGTGTACATACTCTACTAGCTCTAGATTTTAACTTGTGACCTCTTGCAAGGAAACACATGCACTAGCATCCACCCAATGACTTGATATGCTAAAGTCTATGGAGGTGTACATATTCTACTAGCTCTAGATTTGAACTCGTGACCTCTTACAAGGAAACACATGTTCTTAACTAGTAGGAACACTAAAATGAAAAAACAGGTAAGAAATTGGAGAAAGATTAAGAAAATTTTGATAAGGGTTATAGGTTGAAATAAAATGTAAAAAATTCACTTACTTGAAACTTTCACCTAATCTTGTCATAATAACAAAATAGGGATGTTGAAGGAAGGAGAAAGACAACATGTGGGAAGAAGATGCCTTCCATGGTTCTAAGAGAGCAGAGGAATTCAAGTAACAATAAAGTAAAGAAAAAGTAATATACATCAAATTCGTGTATTGGACCTCTTTGTTTGTGGGACAAGAGGCTAGTTTAGCCTCCACTAGTCGATTTAATATGCTAAAGTCTATGGAGGTGTACATACTCTACTAGCTCTAGATTTGAACTTGTGACCCCTTGCAAGGAAACACATGGTATAACGTCCACCCATCAATTTAATATGCTAAGGTATATGGAGTTTTACATACTCTACTAGCTCTAGATTTGATCTTGTGACCTCTTACAAGGAAACACATGTTCTCAACCATTAGTCCCACTAAAATAAAAAAAAAAAAGTAAGAAAATGGAGAAAGATTAGGAAAATTTAGATAAGGGATATAGTTTGAATAAAAATGTAAAAAAATTCACTTACTTGAAAGCTTCACCTATCTTTGTCATAATGAAAAATTAAGGATGTAGACAGAAGGAAGAAGGAAACATGTGGGGAGAAGACACCTTCCATGGTTCTAAGAAATTGGACTAATTGTTGAAGAAAGTTGGAATATACATATATATATATATATATATATATATATATATATATATATATATATATAGATATATATAGATATAAAGTTAGAATTTAAATTTGATCCTTTTTATTATTATTATTATTATGAGTATTTATTTAAAAGAAAAATAATTTTTTGTTGTTGAGATAGGAGTTAGCATTGAGGAGGAGGGAACGGGGTTATTTTTAGCACAAAACTAATAATTTTAAAATTTACTTGTGGATTTTATGTAGTACGTTAGGGGTTGAGTTAACATCATCACAATTGTGATCTTTGGGTTGTGGGTAATATGTCTCACTCGTAAATTATATGTTAATTGTCTTAGTTGGTTTGTTAGGATAATGACCCACTATCATAAGGTGAGGCATGATGGCCTCACCTAACCTTTCTATGATCCTTCACAATGATGACTCTAAACCAATGACTAGTGATGCAACATATGTCTTGGAGGAAATCCATCCCCAAAGTGTATCATGAAGTAATGATCTCCCCCCTAACCTTGAGTATGCTATCATTTTTCATTTAATTTGGAAGAAATCCATTCTTGGGTATTTTGAGAGAAGGGTGCCTATAGAAGCGATTATTCAAGATTAGGTTTGTGAGGCTTGAGAGACTTATGGGTGACACTACAAACACACATGTAGCCTTACTAAAGGATCCTTATGGCTCTAGTTCAATGATCCTTTACATGTAAATGAAATATTGAATCATGATAGTTTGTCTTATAAAAACACGATCATGGTCCTCAATTATTGGACTCATGATTTATTGACATAGAAATTGTGCAGCTTGCTTACTTGATGTTGATAGATTCCTTGGCCTACCTATGTATTTTTGGCTTGCCCTACAATGAGTCAATTCCACTTTTGGAGAATTCATTTATGAAAAAAAATCTTCATCCCCATGCCTTAATGCCATGTTCACATGTGGTTTAGCTTCTCTCAAGACCTAAAGGAAGTTATATTTGTGTTCTAATGCATCACCGACCAACCAATTACATACATTGAATCATTGTCTTATATATCAAAGATTTCACAATTACATTCAATATTTTCCTTTAATGGTCTAAGACCAAATAAAAAAGGCCCCATCATCATTGACCCCTCCCACAACTAACTTTAATCAGTGTCCCAAGGTGAGTGAAGGGGTTTGGAGTGATGTAATGTGTAAAGGTAAGAATGCCAATGTCACCAAAACCAAATATGTGTAAGACCCAATAGTGAAGCCTTAGGCCAATTTGTGGGAGTGAGTTCTATCTTGAAGGAAAGTTTAAATACCTCTATGGTATCCTTAGCTTCTTATTCAAGGGGGGTTGTAATTGACCTACCCATTTCCCATTGTATTCCAAAAGGATTAAGAAGTTTCCTGAACATCCTCTAATGGTGCCACCAAAAGCGATATGTAGGTTATTCTAGGGTCCTTTTGGTCTAGTAGAACCCTGTATTATACTGACCTATTGGAAATTATTTAGGTCCTTCAGTCCAATGAGGCAAATTTTCCAAATTTGGATTGTTTGTAATGAAAGTGATATTGTGGAACATTCAGGGCTCTAATGAACTTGAAATAATGCATAATATATGCTAGATGTTGACTTATCTAGGTGGAACATGCATTATTTGTTTAATGGAGATCAATGTTATAGTCTTTATGCTTCTTATTGCTTGAACATCATTTGGCCTAAGGTGGCCTTTTTTAATTTTTATTTTCTAATCATTCAAATGGGAAAGGGGGGACCCTAGCTCTTGTCTCTTTAATCTTGCTGAAATTATTGTGTACTGAGGCATGTACACCTCCTAGATATGTGTAGATTTCTAGACTTATATGGTAAAGCTATAATGTTAGTTAATGTATATGCCTTTAAGGACATTAGAAAAAATGTCAAATACTATATTTGGATGAAAAATGACACTCCCAATTCCCCATGGATTCTATGTTGAAATTTTAATTTGTTAGAATTCTAAGAAGAGAAGGATGAGGCTCTTCATTTTCATTTTCCAGTTGGACAAAAAACAAAAGAGACTAACTTGACAAGGATTGTGACCTTTAAATGAGAAATTTAGCCCCCAAAACCGATAATTTTAGGTCAAAATACCAAAATCATCACCAAAAATGAAAAGTGGTGCTCCTCGAATCATATTTATTTATGGGGTAAAAACTACAAACTTGTATAGCCATGGCCTTAAAATCTAATGATGTCACTAAGAAAAACTTTAAAATCTTCCTCCAAATTGAATAATGGTGCTACTAATAACAACCTTCCTTTTAGGGTTAAGATTATAATTTGATTGAACCATGGCATTCACAATTGGTACCATTGTAACCAAAATTGCAATCCTTGAATTGAAATGTGGCTTTACTAATATCACCCATTTTAAGTGTTAAAAATAGAAATTGTTTGAAAACAAGGTTGTAACAATTAATATCGTTGCATCCAAAATATTAAAATCAAGCTCAAAACTTAAAATGGTGCTACTAGTGGAACCCAATTTTTTAAGGTTATTATTTTAACCTGTTTGGAACCACAACCTTGATAACAAGAATTTCTCCAACTAAAATTTTAAAATTAACCCTTAAATCAAAAGGAGGTGCTACTATTAGCACCCTTTTCTTATTGGGTTATAGTGACAGTATTTTTAAAACCATTGCGTAAAAAGTTTAGACCACTATAAAAGATTCATAAAAATGGGGTAAAATGGAAAAAGAGGGGAATAAAAATCACCATAACATCTTTCCCTAACCCCATTTCTCCATCCCACACCCCCCATCCCCCCACCACCCCCAATTTTTCTAACCCATTTATTCACATTACTCACTTCTCTTTCCCCAATCCTCCCCTAGCTCACAACCCGTTTGAGAATTAAGTATTGGTAGAGGTTGGGTGGGGAGGGGCATGTGTGTGACAAAGGGGAGAATGGGGAAGCGGGAGTTGTGGTCACAAAACCATTGGTGGGGTGGGGGAATGATAAGTTTGGGTTAGGTGGTGATTCTATAAATTCACCTCGGCCCTCTCATATTTCGCCACTCCATGTTTACTTATTTAAATGGTATATGGGGAGAGAGAACCCTCAAACTCACCTTGGCATAACGAATATTTCTCTAGTTAGGAGATACATGCTTTCTTTAAAGGATGTAAAAATGAAAGGAATTATGCTTCATACTACTAGACAATCATTTGGATTGGGCATAAAGTTTCAATTTTATTTATTTTGTCATTCTAATGGGAATGGTGGGGTCATAATCCTTGGCATTGGGGCATGTACACCTCCTAAATATTTGTGTGGCTTCTATTGAAATCATAGCTTGGGAGGTACTCCCAAAACCATTACGTTACTAGGTTATGTGAAGGAAAATCAATGAAAATGAGGTTTTGTGGGAAATGTACCTAAGCACTGTGCTTTGGACACAAATTTGTGGGCTATATACCAAAAGAAATTATCATTTATTCTATTTGATGTAAGAGGGAATATTGGGTGGAGTTAGGGGCTCCTATGTCAAAGAGAGATATACATGTATGTGACCTAAGCATAGGTCAACACAACATTGAAATTAATCTTGTGAAGAAATTAGCCTATGAAGAAGACCACAAAACCTCAAGAAGGCCAGGATAAAGTAAATCTAGGAAGGATGAGTATCTTTCCTTATAATTTGAGTAGACCGAGATGTGGAGGGCTAGTCCTGTTCATACTTGTTATGGTTATTTTCTATGATATCTCTATTTTTGGATGAGAATGGAGCAACCTTGACCAAGTTCTATCTGAATATTTTGGGGAGGGTCAAAGCCCTAATTATTTTTTTAATGAGCTTGAAATTGTGTGCATTTTAGTGTGTTTATGATCATGCTTAGACATAGATTTGATTTGAAGTACTAGGAAAAATCAACGTGGTATCAAAGCTACTTTGAAGGGACAATTGAATCATAGTGTGCATAACAAAAAACTCAAGAGGGAGTTGGTTTTGTTTTTGTTGAAGGACTAGCAACATGGACAAATTCGTCGCCAGTATAAGATATGAGGATGGGTTGGATGGATTTTCCAACTATAGTCCTTGGAAGGAAAGGATCAATATGGTCTTGTTGGCGAACAAGATTTGGTAGGTTAATGACAAGAAGATTCAAAAATAACAAACCCTAAGGATTTGGAAGTATATGAAGAGTTGGATGTGAAGTCTAAGCTCATCATCCTAGATGGTGTCAAGGATCACTTACCTCATATAACTGGGAAGAATATTGCACAATAGATGTGGAAATATCTCTAGGACTTGTTCCAAATAAGAACGAGAACTTGTCGTTGGTATTGAATGAGAAGCTTTAAGAACACCAAGGTGTTGGATGGTGAAGGTGTGGCTCCGAATCTAACAAGGATTTCTCAATCTCATGATGAGTTGATTTCCACTAGATATAACATTCGAATTCCAATATAGTGAGGACTAGTTTGAAGGGCTTTATCATGGGATGGAAGCCATTTATCAAAGGGACAATTTTTGAGATAAGCTGCTAGAATGAAACAAGTTATGGGACAACTTCATCCAATAGGAACTGTGGGATGAGGATCTTCATAAGAAGTAGTCTAATGAATAGAACATGCTCTTAGAGGAAACGTGAATGGAAAAGTGAGGAAGGACTTGAGTAAGGTAAAATGTTACACATGTGGTGAGCACGGTCATTATGCGAGTAAGTGTCTACATCAAAAGAAGGGAGATAATGAGAAGAAAAAGGAAATAATAGAGGTTGCTACGTCTTCACCTAAGTTGGATGACTTCTTAAGAAGGTTTGAGGAAGACTTTTCTTTATTTTCCCATTTCCTTGAGGGTACAATTGTCAAGGGTGCATGGATCATTGATAGCTACATTTCAAAGAATATGATAGGATCGCGGGAAGTTTTTGAGACTCTAACTAAATGGGACTCAAAATTACACGTGAAGGTTGGTTATAAGAGTCATAATTCTATCAAAGGGTTAGGTTTTGTGCCATTTAGGATGGAGTCATGTTGGCTTTTGAGGGATCAAGATGTACTATGGGTATCGGAGCTCAAGTGCAGTATGTTGTATGTCTTGGCGATTGAGGTGAAGGGGTTTGGAGTGATATTCCGAGATGGGAAAGCAATACTGAGACCTAGAGAGCGTTGCAACTCCCAGAGGCTCCTCAACTCTATTTATCAACCTGGGGTTCATACAAACTTCGAGGTGACAGTGCTATATACACAGTATATGGAATTATACTCATGCCACCCTCAACTATGTCATTTAATCATTAGGGTTCCAAGACCATTCTTCTACTAAACTACATGAGATTAAATACTGAAAGCATGATTCAAAAGATAGTCCTAGTGTAGAAAAAGTAAATGATATTCAAATCTAACTTGTAAATTTTTTCAACTTGTAAATTCTACTAAATCAATCCATGAGAGAACACAAGAATTATGCTAACTACAAAAAGGAAAGCTACACTAATTGCTATCAACCATATAGCTATCAAATTCACTTGAAAATAAAATATTATTCTACCAATTCACAACTCAAGAATTCAAACATCATTTATCTAACTCCCACTTGTATATCAATTAATGTCCTCATTTCCAAATATGTAATCAAGAAACTAATTTTATTTTCTCTTGCAGTAAAGGAAAAGGAATGGAGGGAATGGCCTAGGTGGACCCTCTAATCATGGAGTCCAAGATGAGGGTTTAACCTACTCTTAAACTAAGCTAAACTCACATTAGAGGTCAAAAAAGGGGAAAAACAGGTTACTACTTGTGTTCTATAGGAAGTTGCTACAGGATTCCTGTATTGTAACATGAAATCTTGAAATGCCATAGGAAGTCTACCGAGAGTGTTTGGAGGGTAAGGATGATGGGATAAAGTGATGGAAATATGGATGAAGATTGTGGGAACTATATGGAAGGTGACCAACACCTCTAGCAAAACCAAACACTTCAGGAAGGCCATCTTTGGGTAAGAGGGATGCTCATAGTGACCTAAAAATACAGTTCAAGAACATTGGTTGGCATTCATCAAAAGGGAGTGGAGAATTCCTAGATGGAGGCGGTGAAAAGATCCCTTGCCTGCAGATCCAACAGTCATGCAACATCACATGCGCCTTTTCTACTTTTAATTTGTTGTTGGCTTAGGCTAGGCTGACCCACGTTCAGACTTTACTACACACCACAAAACCCTCAATCACTAGCCCTCTCGGCAGCAACCTGTAAGCAGGTCAGAATCTCACCCAACGTGACTATGGGAGATTGCATAACTAGGTTTCTATAGCCCAAGGGATGCTACGATGTTGCACTTTTGTATTTTCTTTTGCTTTAATACTTATAAACTACATCGCATATATGAAAACTTATATATTACTTCGTAGAATTACGCCCATCACTTAAACATAACATAAACATCCATAAACTTCATTGTATTAAAATAAAGTGCAGATAATAAACAAATCGACACATGAAGACACAAATTGTACTATGGTTCATCCCAATTTGGGAGTACGTCCACAAGAACTGTTGCTTATAATATAGATTTTTTACAAAAAATAGTTTTCCTGTGCACACAGCTGCAAGTTGTCTACACACTAAGCTGTAGACCCAGGCCTTCGCGCACTCAGCTATAGAGCCTTTCCCCTTTCTTTGAGGTATAGATCAACAAAATACAACCATAAACACATATTTCACTCAATACTTGTCCTCCTCCTTTATTATTAATCCCTATATATATTATTACATGAGGGGTTACATCCCTAGATTACTGTGGACCCCATACCATGGTTTCCAAACTACAAGGGACTATGGTCCAAAACCATCAACATTTACAATATTTTATGCTTTTTTCAAAAATAAAGAGGCTTCGTCATGAAGCCCCTATGCTGCGTGGTGAATTTTTTGCGCGGTCTTCCTTGTCCTCCGCTACTCTACTACGAGTTCCACTTCGTACTACACGACATATTTTCTACCATGGGCTCCACAAAAATCAGGTTTCTTTCCCAAAATATGCCCAAACTTTGGCCAAGTTGGGCTTTAGCCAACATTTGCAAAATATTTAATCAATGGTGGAAAAGATGAGTTGAATTTGGAAACTATCTAACTGATGCTAAGAACTTGATCTATGGAGTGAATTAACTTCTAATCTACAACAATCATAGTAAAGAAAGATAAAAAATGTATACTTTTCCAAGAAATCATAAACAAGAAATCATACAATGTTTTTGGGTTGTGATGATGGAGCCCTCTAATCGTGCTCCCATGAGAGAGATGAAATAGAGGCCATAGTCAGACTTTTTGAGGAACTATACTCTATTGAAATGAAGAAACTAATCAAACATTCTAAGCTAAAAGAAATATAAATACATGAAAGGGACCTAAGCTACTTGGGTTGCGCCCAAACCCCAGAGCTTCAACCCTCTCGACTAACTCAGTGATGGATCAAAATGAAACTCCTCATTATCATCCCATAAATGTAAAATGCATCATCAAAAATAGTAGTCACAAGTGCTTGAGCTCAATAGCCTTTTAGCTACAATAAAAATTTGAATCCTAATGAGTTCCTTAGCATGTTTATTTATAAAAAAGGGTAGCTACCAACAAATCCCTAGAAAATATAGATGTTTGTATCCCAAACTCGAGAAAGGTGGATCTAGATCTTCCTTGAACATCTTTGGCTTGGCTCCCAATGACCTCAGCATTCTTGGATGCCAATGACCTCGAGTTGATGAGAGATATAGTGGTAATCTTTGACTGATTGGAGGAGTTAAGGAGGTAGACAACCTCCTAGAATCTCTCCTTTTTGTGTACTCCGAGATCCTGCACTCTAATTATCTCAAAATTGCTCCAATTCCTTGCATTTAAGACATATTATGCCACATGACATAGAAACACATCTTTCACCCCTCAAACTAAGCATAATACAACAAAATTTGTAAATAAATGTGAGAAGGTGATGATTTTAAAGTTGGAGGATGCAATTGTGACCCTTATGATATACCTATTGATGAGCCTCATCATCATCCCCCTACTGAAACTGTTGCTCATCCTTTGAGAAACTAAGTCATCTATGCCTGTGTCTTTCATGGCACTGGTGGCGTCTTTGACATCCCAAGTTTCTGTAGCTTGTGTGCCTTCTTGAGGATACAATCTTGCATCCTTCTCTATGTCTATCAACCAATTTCTTTCTTCTTCTTTATTCCTTCCTTCCTATAGACCCAACAGTAAAGGTGCGTTGATCTTGATTCCAATCCAGTTGACTTTTAATCTTTGGATGAGCCTTTTGTACAAGGGTGTCCTTTCAAATGCATTCCTCAACCTTTAAGAAGAGTGATACTCCCAGATTTGGAGACTGTGGGGTAAGGCATTCCATCTTCTCTCGAATTCTTGTTGCCTTTCTGTTCCCAACCGCCTTAGCGTGTCTTCAAAATGTGAGATGGCATGCTCTTAGGTGGCAAGGTACCTAAGTGCTAGATCAACATAATTGGAGATGATGATGTGAGTACTAATTAAAACCATTGGGCTTATATACTCTGCCCTAATATAGAGTGGTTTTTTTTCTTCCTTTTCCGTTATGTTATGTACCTCCTCAGCTCTAGCCTCCTCATGAGTCATCCAAGATGTACGGGGCATTAGTTACAGGTCCCCCAACTTTGCAGTGGGATCCCAAACATTCATATAAGTCAAGATGAGGTTATGCATGTAGAATTAAGACAATTTGGCTTTGTCTTCTATGCTACTTTGATCACACAATTCAATGAATTTTTGTAGTCCTAAAATGGCATGGATCCATGTCGTGCTAAGCCCTTGATTTGGAACTGGATCCACTGCTCTTTGAGAAAGAGTGTATAAGACTTGGATGGTTATCTGCACTATAGTGCCTCCATGGAGAGGCTTGCCATTATGGCTAGTTGGGTTTCCTTCTCTTGCAATTTCTTCCTCAACCATATATTTTCTGCATGCAAATGTTCTCTCATTATGGACTCTTTCTCTCTTAACTTACTCAACTCCTTGCCCATTTCAAGCACTTTATCTTCCATGAGGCCCACATTTTCCACCTTCTTGGATTTAGCAATCTGCATCCATTTGTAGATTCTTCCTCTTTCTTCTTTAGGTTCAAAGAAAAGTGGGATTGCAATTTTTTTGTGATAACTCCTTCCTTCAATGAATTTATAATAGGGGCTCAAAATAGGTTGTGGACTAGGCTCTTGTATCTCTGGGAAGTCCTTCTCAAATTTTCCTGGGGAATTTTCCCCCTTCTATAATTGTTGTGTTGACTTTTTCCCTTCCTATTTCTCATTCCGATCTTCTTGTAGCACCTTTTGTTCTTCCTGTAGCACATTTTTTTTCTTGCATCATGCTCTGTTTTTCCTGTAGCTTCCCTTTTCCTTTTGGTTGGAGTGTGGTAGGTGTCTTGGGTTGTTTAGAGCAGGTTGATCTAATGGTGGGCCTCCTTACATATGTTATTGGAGTCTTTGATAGGGATTATGGAGAGGTGACCTCCTCAACTTTCCTTTCAGTGGGCCCTATCTCCTCTTTTTTACTTGGGGACTCTTCAATTATGATAGGGGCCTTTGTGGGAGTTTACGACCTTCCTTGCTTAATCTTGGTGCTTTTCCTAGTTTTAAAGTAGAGGGGAGTTTTCATTTGCCTTTTGTTCTTAGGTTTGACTAGTGTGCTCAAGGTAGATAAGGTGGTAGCTACCTATTTTTTTAGTGGGTCCTGTAGACAAACTTGTTTGCTCTAGGGATACCCCTTCTTCTCTATATGCAGTAGTTTTCTTAGGGATTGGTTCCTGCTGTTGCTCCTCCTCTTCTTAGTCATCTTGATCTTTCTCTACTTCTTCATATTGCTCTGGGTCTTCCTCCATTTTATCTGCCTCTATCTTTATTTCCTTTTCAACCTCTTCATATTCTTCGTCTTCTTCCTCTACCTCTTCTTCTTCTTCTTTCCACTCTCTTCCTCCAACAGTAGAGGCTGGGATCTCACTCGATGTGAGAGTTTGAGTGTCAATGAAGGTCTCTCTATCCATATCCATGAATTTAGACAGATGACAAGGATCCTTATTTTATTCAAATCATCTACAAATATTAGTTTGATGAAGCCATGGTGGCCTAGGTGTTGGTTCTTGTCCTCTCTTACCTTTTGGATCATGTTCTTGATGGACTATAGGAGGAACTATGGTACACTAAGTCTTTGGGATTGGGGCAATTCTGCTTGAAATCTTAGTTCATGGAGTGATCTAAAATGGTAGCCATAGACTATGCTCAACCTTCCTTCACAAGATATATATCTTAGAATATGTTAGGCCACCTCATCCTAGGGATAGGGTAGGCTTCCCCTCCTAACTCAATTTTTTTCTTCAGTAGGTTTTTCATCAGCAGTGAATAAAATTTCCTTTTCGGCAATGACACTACTGGTATTGTGTTCTCTTCTCAATTGGATACCTAGGGGAAGGGTTGTCACCCTGCTAGTTAGCTCAATACTTATTGAAATAACTAATCCCCTCACCACAATGGTGGGGCTAACTCGTGTATGAGTGTTTAGGGCCATGGAAAATTCATATGTAATGTCATCATCATATCCCAACAGTATCTCAAAGAATCTTAGCCACGGATGTATTATGAAAATATCTAATACATGAGGGTGAAGATGAATTCCTTTAGTGTTTGTAGGCTCCCTTCTATTGAATCCCCCTCCCATCTCGTTCCTCTATTTTCAACTAGGTGAAGGAGGGTTGCTTCTTGTAATAGCCCTGATGTATAGTTAAGTGGATGTATAGGGTTGGAATATTTAGTTGATGACAATTTTATATATTCCCTCTAATCTATAACTACAAAAGTTCTTGCAATCCACAATTTGATTGATATTTCGTTTGGACTTTAGGGTGCACCAACATGCAAGTTATGGGCAGTTGAATGAGACGGTGCACTTAATTTTACCACATGGCCTGAGATAAGGATAACTGGAGACCAAATCAACCCTTAGTAGCATTCTTCCACTCTTTGAGGCTTCCTGTAGAAATTTCTCGAGCTTCCTGTAGCATTTGCAGACTTCCTGTAGCTTCCTCTAACTTCCTCCTATATAAATGGCAGAGTTGGGTTTGACTCTCCTCGATGGCTCCCTAGAGTCATCCTTACCTCAATTGTTTTTGAAATGAGCATTGATGCAAGAGAATTCAAGCCTCAGTAAATTATATGTTATTTTTATCTAGGGCTCAGAGTAGTGTGACGAATTGGTAGAGGCATGAAGTTTCATCTTTTACACCAATGTCCCCACTTGGAGTATTCATTCCCTTGTACCTCGTAATCACCACCCACTCTTTTTGATCTACTATTGATTGATGTGACACCTCCACGTTGTATGAGGGTTCATAAATCACTTTTTGTTCACTGGACGAGGGTGGCCAAGTTAATTGGCCACCTCCATCTTATAAAAATACCTCTTCTAAACATTCATACATTTTTCATTATTTACATGTAGGGAGGAGAGGAGAGGTTACCATACCTGTGCCTACGTCGTAATTGACTGATGCATGGGTGTGCATGCTGGAGTGTTAGACCTTTGTACTACCACCAAGGGATTTGTCTTGTTGTGGTTTTTTTTCTTCTTTTATTGTATATATCTTCTTTGCTCCTCATTGTATTTGATTTTACTTGAACTTATATGTGTGAAGGTTCTTTTTTTATGTCCTAGGTTCTACTACTACTGTTGGAGAGTCTTCATTGGAGTGGCAGAGTGCCTCTTGAGTTGGTATCAACCCTTCTACTTGATGGAAGGAAAAACCAGGATTATGGATTTTCTATAATGGTTGCACAGGCTGTTACAAGAGAGTTCTATAGAAACCCTTTTAGGGTTGAGAAAATGGAGGGAATGTGCTCTGTGTTTGTCAAGAAATTTTAAGGATGATATAGAGTGGAGGGTTAGTTTTGAAAATAATTGAATTTTCTTGTGAACTGGGATGTATGAATGATGGATGGGTGGTGGATCAAGGTGGGAGAACCTCATTTACCTTTGGCAAGTTCATTCTTCATGGTCTACCTGTTCAGATCCTTTCCCTATAGCTTTTTAGGATCGTCCTGTAGTGTTGTAGGATCTTTCAGTATCAATTACAATCCTCTTGTAACAATCGAGAGAGGGCTTAAATTTTATTTTTGAGCAACTCGGATGATGGAGAGTGGTGAGGACATGGGTTTGGATGGAGGATATGGAGTGGATGGAATCTTGAGGATGCTAGCCCTATAGCTCTGGAATTCGTCACTGTCCTCAAACATGGAAAATGACAAAAATTATTAACAGGCGTGTTGTGGATCCATGTACTGAGATTCTCCTTTGTTTTTCTTTTCTTTTGATTTTTTTTTCAGAGACACGCAAGCTGCCTCAAGAGAGGTTTTCAACCTGTATGCCTACCATGAGCATCTCAAGGGAGGTTTTCACCTAGGGATCTTTATATTTTCTATTTATTTACTCCTAGGCTACCTCCGGGAGGTTTTAAACCCCAAGAGTTGGTCTCATATTCCTCATAAATGTTTTCATCCAAGCCTTTTATTATCTTTTCATTTTTTGCTTCCTTTTTTTTTTTAAATAAAGCACTATCTAGGAATGTTGTGGCTTGGAAGATATGACACGTCTAATCACATTAACCTCTCTTCAGATGGTGTTGATTAATTATTCCTTGGACATAGGCTTTATGTATACCTTCAATCTGTAGCCATTGACAAGCAAGGGAATCCCTTCCTCGTTAATGTTATTGATCTGAGCAACTCCATTGTCATAGAATTTCTCTAGTAGATATGGGCCTAACCATATTCTCATCAAGTTTCTTTTGAAATCATTGAACATAGAGTCATATAGTAAGGCCCTATCCCCTTCTTGAAATTTTTTGACCTTGATGTGCCTATCATGCCAGACCTTCCTCTACAATTTTATAACCTCGATGTGTAGGAGGGCCTCTGTTATGAATTCATCCAAGCCACTTAACTAGACTTGCCTCTCCTCTTGTGTTTTGGTGACATCTAAACATAACTGGGCTGCCATTCTCAAACTAGTGTACTCAAACTCAATAGGGAGAAAATATTTATTTCCATAGGCCAAACCATATGGGGTAAAACCAGTAGTTATTTTCCAAGTGGTGTTATAGGCCCAAGTGGCCTCCAGTAGTATGGCTGCCCAATTCTTCTTGCTACTACTCACAATCTTGGTGATGATGCCATCTAATGCCCTATTTGTGACCTCTACTTATCCATTGACCCAAGGATGATAAGCAATAGATTTTATGTGCTTGATATGATTCTTCCTTAACAAGTTCTCGATCAAATGTGATGTGAATTGAGCTACCTGATCGGTGACTATCTCTCTAGGGGTACCCAAATTTGTAGAACACCTTCTCAATTAATAAATCAACCACTTTCTCCTATGTTTCTTCCTTGATAACCTTTTTCTCAGCTCACTTTGTCAAATAACCAGTGCACACAATGATGTACTTTTTCTACCATGATGGTGGATCAATTCGAACAATGAAATCCATGCCTCACTTGTCAAATGGCTTGAAAGCCACTTGAGGTTGTTGGGGAATTTCATCCTTGGGTGTAGGTTTCTCCATCCTCTGGCACTGATCACATCTGTTGGTATATCTTCTCACATCTTGGTGGAGAGTGGGACAATAGTAGCCAACTTGTAGAGCTTTGAAAGTTGTTCTCTTGGTAGGAAAGTGACATCCACAGGGTGCATCATGACAAGATGACAGGACATCAAAGACTTTATCTTCCCTAACACATTTCCTGAAGACCTGATCTACTCCTATATTGAAGATATTTCCCCTAATCGAAGTGAAAGGGGCGCTCTTCCATACAATTTTCCTCTTCTCCCTGGATGACATATTTGGAGGAAAGTTTGTAGCAAATATGGAGTTGGATATGTCAGAAAACCATAGAGAGAGAACTGAGATAGAAAATAAGTGCTCATCTACAAGTTGATAATCAACCATCCCTTCATCACCTTCAGGCAAGGCAAGTGTAGACAAAAAATCTGCAACTACATTTTCTATTCCTAGCTTGTCAATGATTGTTAAATCAAACTACTGTAACAATAACAATCATCTAATTATTATAGTATTCACATCAGGCTTGTTCATTCAATTATTTTATAACTGCATGGTCAGTATGCACAAAATTTTGGTATCCAGTGATGTAGTGTATGAACTTGTTCAAAGAGTGTACAACAACTAGGAGTTCTTTCTTAGTCATAGTGTAGTTCAATTCAGTCTTAGACAAATTTTTACTATTGAAGTAAATGGCATTAGGTAACTTACCATCTATTTTGCTTAAATCTTCCCCTACAACTTTATTGGATGCATTAGAATGGATGTGGAAAGGAAGAGTCCAGTTTGGGCCTCTAAGTATGGGTGCAATGGTTAATTTATCTTTCAAGATGTCTAGGGCCCCTTGGCAGCTATCTATCCAGCAGAATTTTGAGTCCTTAACCAACAATCCAAACAATGGTGAGACTAATTTTCTTAATTCCTTGATAAAACTCCTATAATATTTAGCTAAGCCCAAGAAACTCGTAACATCCCTTTGCTTTTGAGGAGTAGGGATCCTTTTTATTATGAAAATTTTATTTGGGTCCACTTGTATTCCCTCCTAAGATATTGAATGGTTGAGGATAGTCCCTTCATTCATTAAGATTTGACACTTCTCAAGATTAAGTGAGAGTTTCATTTGAATGTGCTTCTTCATGACTTCCCCCATGTTAGAGAGAGCCTCGAAGAAGTCACACCCATAGGGAGTGAAATCATCCTTGTAGATATCTATAGAATCATGGACCGGCTCAACAAAGATGCTTAGAACTTCCCTTTGAAAAGTGGCAAGGGAATTACATAATCTGAAAGGAAGGACATTATAAGAAAAGGTACCCCAAGGATAGGTGAATGCATTTTTTTCTTCATCCTCGGGGTTGATCTGGATCTGATTGTAATCATTGAATCCATCTAGGAAAAATAATAACTTCTTCCTTACAAGGCAATCTAAAACTTGATCAATGAAAGGTAAAGGGAAATGGTCTTTCTTTGTGTCTTTGTTAAACTCTCTGTAATCTACACAAAACCTCCATTATTCTTTGGGACCAAAACTAGAGGGGACACCCTCTCACTATCTGAGATGAGGTATATGAATCCTGCATCTAACAACTTTTTCAATTCTTCATTTACTATGTCTTTGAGGGCTAGGTTCATTCTCCTCTGGGGTTGGAGCACAAATTTTCATCCCTCGTTGATGTATATGTGATGAGTAAAAACCAAAGGATGCAAACCTTTCATTTGTTTATAGCTGCAAGCAAAGGAATCTAAGTGCTCTCTCAACATTTTTCACAACTTCTCTTCTTGGTTGGTTGAGAGAGAGGGGTTAATATTAAAGTATCTAAATGGAACAAATTATTCAATTTTGTCATGTGTAGGACTTTGGTCCACTAGGAATAACTCAGTCCAAGGATTACCCTTAGATTCCTTCAGAAGCTCATCAAGAGGCATGATACTCAAGGTTGGTTCTACAGGATTTGATCAATGAGGTCATCCTCATCAGGTTTCCCCCCTCCTATAACAACATCTAGGGTATAGATTGGATGGGATTTTGTATGATACATTTGATATTCCTCCTCCTCCTCCAACCATAGGGGTAAGTCATTCTCAATGGATGGCTAAACAGGAGTGTAAAATACCAATTGTTTGGACAAATGCCCATTCTTAATGGTCATTTTCTGAGCCATACAACTCATGTAAGCATTACCAATGGCTAGCAATGGTCTTCCAAGGATGAGAGGATAACCATTGGTTTTGGGCTGGAGAACTAGGGCGTTAGTAGGATACTCCTAAGAGTCAATATAGATGATTACATCCTCAACAAATCCCTTGGGAGCCACTATGGACCTATCTGCAAGTTGTAACATTGTAGTGGTCTTTCTCAAGGATCCTTGGAGGTTTAGCTTTAGCATGGTTTCTTTAATAATTAAATTGATGGAAGCCCCAATATCAATCAAGGTGCAAGGGACAATGATACCATCAATGTGTACATCTACCACAAGACTTCAGGATCTAGATATTTTGGGCAAATCACTCTCCCCAACATCAAATTAGATAATTGACCAATAACATGTATGCTAGGGGTGTCTTTATTTATCCTCCTAGGATGTTTGAAGCATTTCTCCTTGATAAGCTTATTGTAGATGGGAACACCCTTGATAGCTTGGAGGAGGGGAATTTTAACACACAATTTCTTCAATTCTCCCTTTAGTCTCTTCAATGGTGTGTTGGTTAGGATGGATCAATCTCTTAGAAAAAGGAGGTGGATTTACTTGAGGGCTACTCTCTTCCTTTTCCTCTTCAATCTCCTCAGGTTGAGATGGAGGTTAGTTATCTGGGAGCACTCTTCCAATCCCAAGGTTGATTTCTTGAATCTCCACATCATATAAAAGGTAAAATGTCTCTCCACTATAGACCTGTTGTTCTTGCTTGTTATTTGGGTTCGGGTTGGGTTGGGCAGGCATATGAGGTTGATTGGGTGTAGCAGGATGAGGGAGTTGTGGCTGATATGGAGGTGGAGGAAGTAAAGCATGGGGTTGGTTGAGTTGAGGCCTCCACCCTTGTTATGGGTTACTCCACTGAGAATGTGGAGAAGCATATCGCAAAAATGGTTGACTGAAAGGTTGGGGAGGATAATGAGGTGCATAAGTCCAAGAAGGGGGTGTGGACCATGATGGATGAGTGGAAGAGTACCAAGGTGGAAAGGGTGCATTTTGGTTGGGATGGTAATAAGAGTAGGAGGCACCTTTCATGCCTTTCTGGTATGGCCGATGTCCTTGAGGCCTCATTTCATTGACAAAACAAAGTTACTCAACCTCACCTTCTGCTCCTTGGTATACAAATTTCAATATGGGAAAAGAAGGGCACTTATCTATGGCATGGTTTTCCTCACAGAATGAGCATACCTCTATAACATTTAATGGACATTCATTTTTGGGGTGCCTTCTAGTGCATTTAGGGAAAAATATAGCTAACTCCCTTTCTGCTTCCTCTTATCTCTGGTTGATCTGTATGGTATCCATTTGCAAAGAAAAGGTCAATGGCATTTCACTTTTAAATTCCTCCAACATGTTTCCAATTTCACTCTTGATGGATGATGTAGAGGGAGAGGAACTGACCAAAGTTTGACTAGCCCTACCATTCTTCCTAGCAACCCTAGAATGGTTTTTGAACACCGTTTTGATGTATTCATAAGGTAGTTGATAGATGTCTCCTCGAGATAGCATGTTGAGGGTTTCCAACATGTCCTCCCTGATTCCTCAGAGAACGACTAACTTGAGTGATTCGGGATCAAGGGTGCATCTAGCCTTCCTATAACTGAGGTGGAATCTTTCCTCATAGACCTCCAGGAATTCATCAGGCCTAAGAGTCATTCTAAAGATTTCCTCTTTGGTGTCTTTGGACCTACAATAGTCCCTGTACTTATTCTTAAGGGCTTGCTACATTTGAGACTAGGTATTAATGTTATCCCCAAGTAGACCCATGAACCGGCATAGGGCTGCATCCTTAAGGTATATGGGAACAACTTCAGCTTCTAGTCATCAAAGGTAAAGTCATAATTTATACAAACAACAAAAACCTCAAACATAAAAGTAACAGGGTCCTTAGAGGTTAATCCATGGAATTGAGGAAGGGAAGAAGGGCCTATATTCTTCATTCTAGCATGTCCATTAGATTCTCTGATAGGGAAAACCTCCTCATTCATGTTTTTAGCCATGGTGTGGGTATGTGGACTGGGTTCTTCTTCTTCTCCAATAGGTTCTTCAAATATCTCAGGTTGTTCACCTAAGAGGTCTTCTAACTCCCCTGTAGTTAGAGAGGGAAGTTGACAATCACCGAAGAAGAGTGAAGGTTGACTATTTGATGGTGTGGGGGTGTTTGGAAAGAATTTTCCTAGAGTGTCTCTACTTCTACGAGGCATGAAAGAATTTTTTTTCTTATTTTATATGATTTTTTCAAAACTGAATGAAAAACAGAAAGAAAATTAGAAACACCATCTACCTAAACACCTCCCCCGCAATGACACCAAAAAGTGGTGAGCCCTGGTATTGGACCAACAATGTTGCCACTGGGAGAGGCTTCTCAAATCTATTAATCAACCCAGGGTTCATACAAACTTCAAGGTGACAGTGATATATACACAGTAGATGGATTTATAATCATGTCACCCTCAATTAGGTCATTTTATCATTAGGCATCCAAGACCATTCTTCTACTCAACTAGGGCAGATTAACTACTGAAAGCATGATTCAAAATCTAGTCCTAGTGCAAAAAAAAGTAAATGTTGTTCAAATCTAACTTGTAAATGTTGTCAACTTGTAAATGCTACTGAATCAATCCATGAGAGAACACAAGAATTATGGTATCTATAGAAAGGAAAGATACACCATTGCAAACAACCATATAGCTATCAAATTCACTTCAAAACATAAGATTATTCTACCAATTCACAACTCAAGAATTGAAGCCTCATTTATCTAAGTCACACTTGTAGATTAAGTAATGTCCTAATTTCCAAATCTGTAACAAAGAAACTATTGTTATTTTTTCTTGGAGTAAAGGAAAAGGAATGTAGGGAATGACCTAGGTGGTACCTCTGATCATGATGTCCAAGATGAGGGGTAACCTACTCCTAAGCTAAGCTACATGGGCATTACAGGGAAAAATAGGGGCAAAACAGATTGCTACAAGTGTGCTACAGGATTCATGTATTGTTAGAGGAACTCCTGAAATGCTACAGGAAGCTTTGCGAGAGGGTTTGGAGGATAAGGATGATGGAATAAAGTGATGGAAAGATGGATGAAGGTTATGGGAAATGTATGGAAGGTGACCAACACCTATAGCTAAACCCAACACGTTAGGAAGGACCAACTTTGGGATAAGAGGGATGCTCATAGCGACCTAAAAACAGATATAAAAAACATCGGTCTACATTCATCAAAAGGGAGTGGAGAAGTCCTGGATGGAGGTGGTGAAATGATCCCTTGCCTCTAGATCCAACAATGTTGCAACATCATATGCACCTATTCTTCTTCTCATGTGAAAATATTACAATCAATGGTGGAAATATGAGTTGAATTTGGAAATTATCTAACTCATACTAAGAACTTGACATATCCAATGAATTAACTTATAAGCTACAACAATCATATGTAAAGAAATATAAAAAATTTATACTTTTCCAAGAAATCATAAAAAATAAATCACACAATGTTTTTGCGTTGTGATGGTGGAGCCCTCTAATCATTCTCCCATGAGAGAGATGAGATAGAGGCCTTAGTCACAGACTTTTTGAGGAACTATACTCTATTCAAATGCAACAACTAATCAAACATTCTAAGCTAAAAGAAGTATAAATACATAAAAGGTACCTAAGATATTGGGGTTGGGCCCAAACCCCATAGCTTCAGCCCTCTAGACTAACTCAGTGATGGATTAAAATGAAACTCCTTATTATCATTCCAAAAATGTCAAATGCATCATTAAAAATAACAGTCATAAGTTCTTGAGCTCAATAGCCTCTTAGCTACAATAAAAATTTGAATCCTAATGAGTTCCTTAGCATGTTTATTTATAAAAAATGGTAGCTAACAACAACTCACTAGAAAATAGAGATGTTTGTCTCCCAAAATCAAGAAAGGTGGATCTAGATCTTCCTTGAATTTATCTGGCTTAGCTGCTAATGACCTTGGCCTGTTTGGCTACCAATGACCTCGAGTTGATGAGAGAAAGAGTGGTGATATTTGACTGATTGGAGGAATTAAGGAGATGGAAAACCTCCTAGAATCTCTCCTTGTTGTCTACTTCAAGCTCTTGCACTCAAATTATCTCAAAATTACTCCAATTCCTACATTTAAGACATATTAGGACACATGACATAAAAACACATGTTTTACCCCTCACACTAAGCATAATATATCAAAATTTGTAAATAAGTGTGAGAAAGAGATGATTTTAAAGCTGGAGGATCGAATTGTGACCCTTATGATATACCCATTGATGAGCCTCATCACTCTGTTGGAGCAATCATTGAAGTTAGGAAGATTGGTCTATAATGGTTGATGCACATTCCTATAGATCAAGGGAGGAAGTAGGTTTCTAAGATTCAAGAAGAGTCAAGTTTGAGAGGGAGTTTGTAGGTTTAGAGGGAGAATCTATAACCCAAGAAGAGAGCATGGATAGTGGGGAGTAAGGATACTTCTATATCTGGAAACAAGGAACCATGGACTAGGATAAAGGCCTACCATGAGAAGAAGAAGCATGAAGCTTCTGGTGGTAGGTACACTATCGAGGATAGTGCTTTTAATTCTATAGGGTATACTACAATGGTGGATTCCAAATATTGGTCTAATGTTGTTAACGAGTTACTTAGCAGTAGTTGAAGTACCTCCCTCGCTAAGAGGGAGTGTATAAATTGTAGCTTGGGAGCCATTCCCATAACCCTAGGGGTATGGTGTTGTGTGGAGGAAAACCCATGAAAATGAGGTTTGTGGGAAATGTACACAAGTAGTGGCCTTTAGACACAAGTTTGTGGGCCAAACACCTAAAAGAAATTATCGTTTATTCTAATTGATGTAAGGGGCACCTTGAGTCGATTTTAGGGATCCTTTATTAATAAATTAGAGATATATAAATATATGTGACCCAAGGAGAGGTCAACACAAAATTCCAATTCATCTTGTGAAGACATTAGCCCATAAGGCGACATACCCTTAAGAAGGCCAAGTTGAAGTATATTTGAGAAGGACAAGTATTTTTCCTTATAATCTAAGTAGGATAATCTAAGGAGGGTTTTATGTGTTCGTACTTATTATGGTTATGTGCTAGGTTATCTCCATTTCTGGATGAGAAAGGAGAAACGTTGATTGAGTTCTATCCGAAGATTTTAGAGAGGGATGAAATACTAATTCTAAGTGTAAAGAGCTTGAAGTTGTGTCTATTTCAATGTTCTTATGATTGTGATTAGACATAGAATTGATCCAAAGTACTAGGAAAAATCAACAACTTCTTCTAGATTTGGATGACCAACTTCTAGGGTTAGCTTATGTCTATGCCTACAAATGTCACTAGAGATTATGTAGAACTTTGTTGGAATATTGTTGATGATTCCTTAAGGCCTCCTTGTATTGTATGTGGGGACTTTAATATAGTGGAATGCTATGAAAATAATTAGGATTAGGCTCCTCCTATTCATTTTCCAGTTAGAGGAAAAGTGAACATTTGGATTTTAAGGTTTGAAATGATCTCTATGACCATAACTACAATGGGAGACATGACTTTTTTTTATCCATGGTTTACATGGTACAACTTCCAAAAATGGGTTGAGTGCATTTACCAATAATATACCTTTCCCTACACTCTAAATTTTTTTACCTCTTCTTTGAATCTACTTGTGGTTGACTTGTCCATGTGTATATCAAATCCACTTCTTTTATACATTAGGTCATTGGGTTTGAGTAGGTTCATATAGTTAAAATAACTTGGGATAATTGGATATTTTTCATCTGAAAATCCCTAGCTACTTAGATTATGCTTGAATACTATGCAATCCAATTCCTAGACCAAGGGGTGAATTCTTAATGGGCTACTTATTGGACTAACACCATTTCTTGAACCATGGTCACTTCTACTTAGATATGGTTACTAGATAGCCAAAATGTAGCAGGGTTTGAATTATATGATTTATTATGAACTGGATAACCTATTGCAGGACTTACAATGGACATCATTTTATGAAGATATATAGGCGATAGTTTTAACATTTTTCCATCTACTAAGGATTGATGATATACACCAAGCAGACGTTTGAATATAAGATTGTCTTCTTGTTTAAAACGGGGTCATAGACCCATGATAAAATACCTTTTTAAATCCCCCACCACTAATGAGGCCACAAATATATTTCTTCCCCCAAATATGGTCATGGTCTAATAAACTAACTAGATTGAGATTAAGCATGAATTTGTGGATTATAATTAGATCAAATTTCAATCGTAAAGGATGTTAGTTGATATAAAAAGAATTTGAAACATAAAATGGTTGTAAGGATTAGTAATTACAAGACGATTCAACAATTAACAAAGTTTAACCAATCTATGTAAAATAATGAAACTGCAAAATTTAAAGAAGACAAAATGAAAGTGGCAAGGAAAAAAATGGGTGAATTAAAAGATAAAAATAATAAAATAGGAGAAGAGGCCATGGAATTGGAAATGAAGGCTCATATATGTTGGAATTCCCCTTACCCCCAATCTCCCCGTATTTGTTTCTCATTTTAATTCTCAAAGGGTCTTTTAGCCAAGAGATGAAGAGGCATAGAGAGCCATGGAAGAATCATAACCAAAGATTGTTCGAAGGACTCATTGGGTCCAATTCAATGTCAATTTTCATAATTAAGTTTCTAGGGTAAACATCATGTTGATTGTATATTGAATGGTTCTAAGTATTTCTCTATGTTTGTGAAGGACAATTTATGTGTGAAATCATCATGTTCCACAAAAAATTGTTCTGCTGTAATTTTTAGATAATGTATGGATTTCCATGTGTTTTAATGGCTATTTTGAGGATTTTTAATAGTTTTTGTGTTAATTATTGAGTTTAGAACTGAATTGTACCTATAGTCTGGAAAACTTTCTTCATACTTGTTACACATCATTTTTTCACATTAGGCAAATGACCGTTGGTTTGGATCTTTTGCTATCCGTAAATGTGTCCCAAGAACATTCCCTTGCAAAGTTAGAATCTAAATCATCCAAAGAAAGTTGAATTTCTGGATCCCATGGTACAAAACCATGTTTTTGGCTACCTGCGTAATTCCCTAGTTGATTTATGTGCATATGCAGAGAACACCATTAAAATATGCACATAAGTACGCATTGTCTTACAATGTGACCTGCAAACTTGACTTAAGGAATGTAAAAATAAAAAGTAAAGTCTAGAAGCATTGTTTGTAGCATCTATCCCAACCAACAAGCTTCAAATGGGTGCCTATTTAGTACTGATCCCTCACATCATGGAGAAACTTCCCTTCCTTTGTGGAACATCTATCCCAATATTAGTGGATCTCATCCCTTCGAGAATGGATCCAGAACTTCCCATTCTTAGCCTATGAAGCTACTACAGGTTTGAGGATTAGAAGAGGATTATCAGAATTAGGTTTATGTTGTTGATATTAGATAGGAAAGCTATTCTTTCAAGGGAGAGGGTTGGATATTGTAGAAGGGACCTGCAACATCAAGGCTACATGGTTGTAAGGATTTTCTCTAGTTTATGAATATAAAAGAAATTGTTATTTCTCAATTACACCTTTATTGATTTAATTTGTAGGATTACTTGATCACCTACATAGATTGTGATTGCATATTTATCATTTTATGATATATAGTTAGTTAATTAGTCCATTTATCTCTTTGGTTATATACTGGATGTTTTGGTCTCTTATTTGTCTGTGTCTATGCAGATCTCTTTCAGGACAATATGGATAAGATATGGGGAGCAACGAGAGGATATCTAAAGCAATCATGAGCGAATGCTTGAAATATTTGAAGGGGACTTCATCAATAATTTCATTAAATCGTTAAGAGACCTCTATCATTCTATTTTCTTTCAGTCAATAAGAGTCTAGAGAAAGGAAGTAGTTCATGTTTGTTTGTTACTAGTGTTCTTTGAAGTCTAGGGAGTTCACTCTTGTCTGCAAGATAGATAAGTCCAGATAACAAATTGGTGACTCCACTAGGAAATCATTTCAATTTCCATTAGTTTTCCTTATTTGACCATTTCAACATGTTGCACAAGCCTTCCTTGAGTGTCTGGAAATTTTAGAAATTTGGATTTTAGGTTGGATTTGATTTATTTATTGTTTTTTTGAATTTCCTCGATGTCTGCAGTTTTACTTTAGGCACATTGTGCACTTCTGCGCATTTTCCTTTTAGCAAAAGAGCTTATTTGCATTGGTTTACTTTGGATTTTGCGTACATACCTAGAAATTTTGAAAAACTCAGTTATATCCTCTTTAAATCAAAACTTTTGGTTTTTTCTTTTGTTTTACCCTTGTTTGAACCTCCTATGATTGATTTTCAGTCTATCTGCGTGTTATTTAGAGTTTGTCTTGTCATAGTATTCTTTTTGCAAATTAGGGTAAGGTCTTATCTGATGAATGGTCGATTTTTCAGAAGAGAGATCTGTTAGTCTTGTCTTGTTGACTATCTATCTTTCTTGTGTTGATTACATCAAGTTTTGAGTCCATTCTTATATTTTACAAAAGTTTGATTTGTGTGTCAAAATAAATAATTTGCAAGAATAGGTATTGTTTGTGAAAAATAATTCTTGTACTAGTTTCGAAATGGAAAATCATTTTTCTTTATTCTACTAAAGTGTTCATGAACCACATATTTGATGCAAGTTAATTCATAGCATTCCATTAAAGAAAATTCATTTTTACTCATTATTGGTTTCTTGTAGCATTTTTCAAATCTGAGTGATTATATGAAATGAGAGATTTCTTGTTTTCTTGTGTTATTGGGCAAGTGAAATTTTGAAATTGCTTTTAATATTCTAGTGATTTGCAATTGTATATCTGCATTTTGGGAAAAGGGTTATATTGGGGTTTAGAGTTTTTCTTCACATTTCAGTTGAACAAGTGAATTTATACT